>JAJMHM010000006.1:345007-370159 GCA_030566045.1 Geotrichum geniculatum | reverse complement strand
CTATTCACCCACAAATTTACTACCATATAACTCCTCAATAATCACTCAACTGGTGATCTGTCGTCTATCTTTATGAATCATAGTGAACTTGCTAAATAATTACCTCTGCCATTCTAATTCCCTCTTCCATTCATCATTCTAATTCCTTCTAATAATTGTCATATGAATCTACCATTCTACTACCCTATTATTCATATCACGTGACTAATTCAATCAGCCTTGCCAGATAGCTGGACAGTGGCCAAAGGTTGGGGGTTCGTGGCGGTTCTCTCTTGAATCGAACGAGTTGCGAAATTAATATAATAAGCATGAAAGAAGATTAAATAGAAATTTGCTATAAAATTAGTTTGAAGGTTAATGCAAACAAATGATGCTGAAAATAAGATTGAGATTAGATTTTGACATCTAATATGAAAGATATCAATATTTGGAGGCATTCAAGTCTAATTCGAGTTCAATTCAAGTCTAATTCGGGTCCAATTGAAGTCTAATTGAAGTTGAATTGGAGTCTAATTGAATTCCAGTCTAGTTCAGCCTATAGTTCAACCCGAATTCAAGTCCAGCCTATAGCTCAACCCAAAGTTCAACCCAAAGTTCAACCCAAAGTTCAACCCAAATCCAACTCAAAGTTCAAAGCCCAACCCAAATTCCAACCCAACCCAAAGTTCAAAGCCCAACCCAAAGTTCAAAATCCACACCACCTCCTACTCAATATCAACACCAACACCAATACCAACTCCAATACCATTCCCCAATCCCCATTCCCAATCCCCATTCCCAATCCCCATTCCCACTCCCTCCACCCCATACCTTCTCCAAATTTGTGATTTCCCTATTACCTAGTTGGTACGTGATTCATTATGTAACAAATCTAATTCCGTTACGTAATATGTCCCTACACCGCCTAAATAATCAATCAAAAAACAAAAGGCATGCGCGGTGCAGATTTTGTGTGGTGGTCGCTTGCTTCGCAGTGTTTTTTTTGACCTGCCTTTTTTTTTTTTCTACTATTCCTCCTCTTTTTTTTGTTACTCCTTTTTTCTTGTTTTTTGGATTCTTTTGGGTCTGTATTTTCGTCTATTCGGCCTCCAGTTTGATTGAATTACAGCTGACAGCAGCTAAATTGCGACAGCCTTTAAAGCCATTGGTTTCAGCTCAATCGGTATCAATAACAATTAACGACTTTACTAATTTCTAATCGTCATAATGAGAAGCATAAAATGTGTGGTTACCGGTGATGGGTAAGTTTATTTGTTTAGAGAGAGGTGAGAGAAGAGATGGGTTCTCCTGTTCAGTGGTTGTTCAGGCTCGTTCTCCTGTTCGGTGGTTGTTCTGTGTCCAGTTCTGTGCTTAGGTCAGTCCTGCTCTGTGCTTTTGCTCTGTCCCCTCCTGTGCTCTGTCCTGTCCCGTCCTGTCCTCTGTCCTGTCCTCCTCCATCCTCCACCCCCATTCCCTACTAACCTCTACAGTGCCGTTGGTAAAACTTGCATGCTTATCAGCTACACTACAAACGCATTCCCAGGAGAATATATTCCAACAGTCTTTGACAACTATTCAGCCAACGTCATGGTCGACTCCAAACCAATCAGCCTGGGCCTATGGGATACCGCCGGACAAGAAGATTACGACCGTTTGAGACCGCTAAGTTACCCACAAACAGGCGTCTTCCTCGTCTGCTTCTCGCTCGTCTCGCCTCCCTCATTCGAAAACGTCAAGACAAAATGGTATCCCGAAGTCTCGCATCATGCCCCAGACACCCCAATCATCCTAGTAGGCACAAAGTTAGACTTGAGAGAAGACCAACAAACCGTCGATAAATTAAAGGAAAAGAAACAAAGCCCAATTACTTACAATCAAGGTCTACAATGCGCAAAAGAAATTGGCGCCGTCAAATATTTAGAATGCTCAGCTCTCACTCAAAAGGGTCTTAAAGCTGTCTTTGATGAAGCTATTCATGTAGCTCTATCGCCAGCAATAACTCCCAAGAAGAAGAAGAAGTGCGTTATTCTCTAGAGACTTTACTTGGTTCTCTTATATATTTTTATATATTATTTTATTGTTTCTTGGTTCTTTTATGCACATTTTGGTTTTGAGTTCTTTCTGAGTTCTTCTTTCTGAGTTCTTCTTCTTCTTTCTGAGGTTTTCTTCTTCTTTCTGAGGTTTTCTTCTTCCTGAGTCCTAGCTCTTCTTCTTCCTGAGTCCTAATTCCTCTCCCTCTCCCTCTACCTCCACTAAAATTGGCTTCTTTCGTACCTTTGTCTTACCTGTCAAAATATTAACTCACGTGATCATGTAGCCCACCGAAAATATAAACTTAAAAATTGTTCAGTTGGGACAAAAAATAAAAACTTTCTCCCAAAAGCTTTTTTCCTTCCACGATACAAAAATGGCCGATACTGATTCCAAGATAACCAAACCTGCTAAAAAGCTGTCGAAAAAAGAAAAAAAGGCTCTCGAGTTCAGGAGCAGGCAGAAGGGCGTCGTGACCGAAAAGCAAGTAGAGAAGAAAAGGAAAGCTGAGGAAGCGCTAGAATCGACAACTCCAAGCAAAACTGAACCAGTCTCAAAGAAAAAGAAACAGAACAAATTCATTCTCTTCGTAGGCAATTTACCATATCAATACGATGAAGCCAAGTTGAAGGACCACTTCAAGGGCTGCGAGCCTTTCAATATCCGTCAAAGAACCGGCTTTGCATTCTTTGAATTCGAAACCGTTCAAGACCCAAAAACCGCCAACGCCTCTACCAGACTGAACACGGCCTTGCGATTCCACCATTCCCAATTCATGAACAGAAGAATCAACGTCGAATTGACTGCTGGCGGCGGCGGAAACTCTGAAAAACGAAGACAAAAGATCCAGGAAAAGCGTGAAAAAGTAACCGAGGAAATCATCCAGAGAAATAAAGAAGAGGCCATTGAAAGAGAAAAGAAAGCAAAGGCTGACAAGCGCAGAGCTGATAAAGAACGAAAGAAGGACCGTGAAGAAATAACCTCTGAAAGTTCTGCTGTTCATCCTTCTAGAATGCGTAGAATTGGTTAACATATAACTATTTACATTGTTTATAATTTCAACATTTCGTCAACTCGAACAAACTTCTCTCGTTCTTTTCCTACTTTCGACCCTCTGGCTCTCTCGGCCTTGTCAATGTTCTCCCAGTCTTTCCACTCAACGACCTTGGTTTTGATCTTGTCCGCCACTCCTTCGAATCCGACCTTTATGTCTTGTCCAATCTTGCCATCTACAAAGTCTTGGACTACGTTCTCTCCAACTGAAAATGAATCTGCCATTGTATGTGCAATCACTCCCAGCGGCCCGTTCTTGAGCCATCCTGCGACATAGATCCCAGGAGTGCTACCTGCCCGTCCGTTCACATTGCCGACTGTTCCAGCTCGATTGTTGAATTCAACCCCGAGTTGCTCTTCAAGCCCAGGCAGGGCAACTGATTTGTATCCAATTGATCTGAACAGCAGCTCATTGGAAAACGTCTCGTACTTTCTAGTGCCAATTGCTCGAGCAGGAGATTTCAAGTCTGGCTGATCCAGTTCGTTTATTTCAAACTTTGTAGAGTCGAGGAGATTGGGGTTATATCGGTTCCCAAATATTTCTACAGGACTTCGTAGATAGTCAAGCGTCCAGGTCTTTTCGCCGCTGTTTCCAGACTTGTTGGCTTTTTGGAGCACCTGGACCATTCGTTTCTTTGTTCTTTCTAGGAGCGGGATGAAGGGTTCGATCGATTCAAGATACTGTTTTTTCAATGGCTCCATGGACACCCCAGGCTCGTTGATGAGCTCTCTTAGCTCCTTGGTTGTAAACGCGCTTTGCAAAATGCCTCTTCGGGCAACGATGCGAACATGTTTTACCTTACTCTTCTTTAGCTTTTCATAGGCGTGCTCGGTAATGTCTGTAGTTTTCAATCTGTCAGTATCGCACAAGAGAATTCTAGCGACGTCCAAAGCGACATTGCCCATTCCCACGATGGTGACATTTTCAGCTTCGTCCAAGTGGAAGTCTCTTTGTGCAAGCTCAGGGACGCCATTGTACCATCCTACGAACTCTCTTGCCGACGAGACACCGCTTAACTTTTCACCTGGAATGCCTAGCATTTGGTCGTTTTGCGAGCCGTAAGCGAGAACCACTGCGTGGTAGTTCTTTTTCAAGTCGGCCAGTTGGATATCTGTTCCAACGTTGACGTTTCCGAGATATCTGACCTGAGACCCGAATTTCTCGGGGAGCTCTACAAATCTGTCCTGGCAGGCTTTGACTTCTGGATGGTCCGGAGCGACTCCATAGCGGGAGAGACCAAAGGGAACGGGTAGAGATTCATATAGATCCAGTTTGGGGGGTGGCGAGACGTGAGGGCAAGTTTCTAGTATTCGCAAAGCAGTATAGAAGCCAGCAGGACCAGAGCCAACGACGGCGATTTGGAGTGGGTTTGCAGAGGTAGAGTATCTAGCAAAGCTCCAAGTTAAGAGACTTTTTCTAGCGAACATGATGGGTGAAGGAGAGATGAAATAGATGGTAAATTATATTAAAATATATCCAGTATTAAATAAAAGTAAATTATATTAAATCAAGTATTATATGATAATAAATTATATTAAAATATACTAAATATACTAAATGTATTAAATATTCTAAATATTCTAAATATACTAAATATACCAAATATACTAAATATACTAAATATACTAAATATACTAAATATACTAAATATACTAAAATATTAACTAAAATCTACTAAAATTTACTAAAATCTACTAAAATCTACTAAAATATTAACTAAATATTAACTAAATATTAACTAAATATTAACTAAATATTAACTAAATATTAACTAAATATTAACTAAATATTAACTTGATAATTAATTTAATAGTTTATCAAGTTTAATATTCCTAAATTCCGCTAAACTTGTACATCCCATCTCACTTGGAAAATAAGCGGATTTTCTCAGTTTCCCTTTCATCCTTTTTCTCAACACCACCAAATTATATTTCAACACCAGCTTTTTTCTTCCTCCCTACCAACCTCCTTTGAAGCTCGCCAGTCTTCAGTCTTATCCAATTGCCTAAAGCCAGTGATAATTGTCTCGAGTATGGAAATCCATGATTCAGTGTACAAATTGAATGCATCAGAAGATGCCAAAAAGGTGAGTTCCCGGTCCAAACTCTCCAGACCGTTTCAGTCCGCTAACCTTTGACGTGGTGTTTCAGGCCAACAAGAAGTTCAAATCACAGAGTCTCAATACGTTGTTCAAGAGCTTGGGCAATAACAATACCAGCAAGACAAGCAATGTCCCCGTAACCAGAAATCAACCAGAATCCAGCAAAACAGCGGCCACTTCGCTGTCCACAGCATCAGGATTGTTCAAGTTGAACCCCATGAAGCGAGCCCCCTTCCAGTCAAACATGTCCTCCTCTCCAGGCTCTAAAAGCGCTTCAGCAAGTCCTTCCCTCACCTCAGCTCAAATCGCAAAACCTACCGCACATTCTCCTTCCGACCTGGCCCCAGCTGGCAGCTCGAACACCGCTGGCTTTGCTTCTGGCCCTGCATCGACCACCGTCAATGTATGGCATCATGCTGAACAGCCTCAGAAGGAAAAAGAACGAGAACCCACAGAAGAAGAACTGGTCAAGCAGGGCATCCACTTGACTAGACGACTGTCGATAGAAACGAATAAAGCCAGAGAGTTCAAATGGGACGAAGACGATGAAGGCGATATAGATATTCCCTGGATCCCAATCAATACTCGATCGCACGCTATTGATTTCTGGCAATCTGGCTCTCAGCATACGTCTAACAATACCAACACCAATACCCATAACGGCAGTAACAGCAACCCACACCATATCGAAAACGCCCCGACAAATCACTATTCTAATAGTTACAACAACCATCACTATCCTAACAATCAGCATCATTTTTCCAATAGTTTTAACCAAAAGACTGGACCTTTGGACGATAAATATAAATACAACGATTCCGAAAAGCGGTACAAACCAAATGACCCAAAACCCAAGCCAGATTTATTCAATGCTGCTAGCGGTCAGGTTGAAACTATGCTTAAATTCAAGACACAATTAGAGGAACAAGAAGAAAACATGAGACTGGCCCGCGAAAATGCAAGAAAACGAAAAGAAGAAGAGTTCAAGAAGGAAAAAGAACGGCAAGAATTGGTTAAGAAGAAAGCAGAAGAACTAATAGCCAAACTTGAAAAAAAGAGACAAATTCAGGCCGCGGAGAAGGCAAAAGAGGAAGAAAAGAGGTTTCATGAGGACAAACATGAATCTGGGGAAACATTATCAAATCAAGATGATGGGCATTCTTTAAAGCCAACTGTGGTTGCACCTACTTCTTCAGTATCAGTGGCTACTCCCAGTTCTGCCTCTGCTCCAGTCCCAGTTCCAGTGTCTGCTCCAGTGTCTGCTCCAGTGTCTGCTCCAGTGTCTGCTCCAGTGTCTGCTCCGGTATCTGCCCCAGTGTCTGCCCCAGTGTCTGCTCCGGTATCTGCCCCAGTCTCGGTATCTACTCCAGTTCCAACTCCAGCATCTGCTGCTATTTCAACACCTGTATCAGCTACTGTTTCTTCTTCTCAAGCTAAATTTTCTACAAAACCAATTATTCTACAGCCTAAACGTCGCAAAAGTTTCGATGACCCTTTTGTTTCTTCAGGTGACTCTTCGCATCATGGAATATGGAATAAAAACACACTGTGGTCGACAAACACAACTCCAGCACGATCAGCATCAGCAACAGAGAACAGTGGGTTATGGGGTCCCATCAGCGGAGTATTACAATGGGATAATACAAGAAAGCAGGGAGAGCAAGCTACAACTCAACAGAATACTACACCAAGTCAACAACCAAAACCTCAGCCGAGTCCTCCATCAGCATCTGGAGCAAATGGAAATAGCATTAGAATGTCACGTTTCTTCCCAAGCTCTCTGGCTCCTAAAGAAGATAGTGAGAATGGAAGTACGGGAATGAAAGAATTTGTTGTTGTTAAAGAGTCAATGGATGAAGTTATATCTAGCATCATGAAGAGGGAGAAGGAGAATGAAAACAGTGTGAAAATTGCGATACCTGGGAATGGAGGCAAATCAATAGTTGTTGAAGTTGACCAGGACACTCCTCCGTTGTGGACTGAGACCTCGGACGAGGATAAAAGAGGGAGAGTGAATATCAAGTATGATACGATACTGTTTCCTCAGGCATTAGACAAGAAGAAAACAATTGAGAGTGAGATTCAGTCGACACTTGTACTTGTTACTAGATTGGAATCACCGGAAGATAAGATCATTCCGATGCTTGAGGCAACTTCCTCGACGGTTGAGGAAGCAGAGCCTCTGATAAAGATCAATAGAATTGAACAGCAGCTGGAATCGGTGACAGACAAAGCATTAAAAGGAGATATGGAGATGACAGAGGTGGTTGAGCCTATTGTTAGTCGAGAATACTATACATTACCAGAAACACAACAAACGAATGAGACGAGTAACAATAAAGGCAAGGAATTGAAACGAGCCAACAACACGTATTATCGAGAATTTCGAGTCAAGAAGAATATGAGTGTATGGACAATTCTAGTCCCTGGAGGAACTAAGATCAATATATTTACCAAGACAGCTATGACCACAGTACCTAAATCCAATGGTAGAAATAAAGAAATGAAGAGGAAGGGTCATAGTTCTGGAAAGAAGAAGATTGGTTCAGTATAAGTTAGAATTCATGAAAATGATGGCTGTTGACTATTTTTTACATATTCACCGAATAAAGATTTACAAATCGAATAAATATGTTCACAGGATATTAGGTAGATATCAATTGAATATTAATTGGGTAAATATTAATTGAATAGATGAATTAATTGAATAGATGAATCACAAATACTGATATTAACCTAGTCACATGATCCAGATCAGGTGATTTGATTGGGTTTAGGGTATAACAAGGTTAGAATTTATTCATTTTTTTTCAAAAATCTGATCATCCAATAATTTATTCCTTTTTCAAATACTTTCAGCACCAAACCATCAACATTAAACATTGTTGAATCCTTTATTTATTTTCGCATATATATAGCTAATTAGAATCACTCACCTCCGTAAGTGTTTATTCCAAAACTTTTCAGCGTTTGTTTCGACAATCTTTTCAAGCAAACTTCTCAAGCAAACTTCCAGCTAACAGCTAACAGCAGCCAACCTCCAACCTCTAGCTAACAACCAACCTCCAACAACCAACCTCCAACAACCAACCAACCTCCAGCTAACAACAAACCTCCAACCTCCAACCCAAATCATGGTTCTCGTATACAAAAGCGCCCACCAATACAAGTGAGTCTCTGCTAAAGCCTAGGTTTTACCCCATACTAACCCGCCAAACAGCTACAACTTTCCCACAGTCTCCCTGGCCTACCTGAACCGATATCCCAACCCCTACAGTACACACGTCCTCTCCAGCGACACTCTGTCCGTCAATTTAGACCCCGAGGACGGCAAGCTGTACATCACGAAGCTGCTGCGAAAGGCCGGCCGGCTCCCCAAGTTCATGAGACCGTTGCTGGGAGGCAGTCTCGACACCTGGATCGTCGAGCACACTGTGGTGGATTCACGAGCCCGAGTGCTGGACACATGGACATGGAACGTCGACCACACAAAGGTGCTCAAGGTCACGGAGCGCGCCCGATACGAGGGCATTGCGGGTTCCGACCGGGCTGCGGACATGTGCCGGGTGGAGAATCAGGTCTGGTTCAACTCGAACTTTAATGTCTTTGTCAAGTCGCGCATTGAGAAGTGGAGCTATAAGCGGTTTGTTAACGTGAATCTGGAGCGATCGCGAAACGGAATGAACTTTGTGATGGAGAAGCTGCGAGAAAACAGATCTCAGCACAGTTTGATTTGATGCATTTGTATTCTCATTTCACTTTGTATATAGTTATTACATTTTTGTATGTGTATAGGGAATCCTACAGCTCCATGTCAAAGATCATATCGTCGTCGCCGTTGTCGGTTTCGTCGTTGCCATTGTCGTCGGCGGGTTCGTTGAGGCAGGGACCCGTCGGGCTTTTTCCGTGCAGGATGACCGTTGAGTATTGTTTGTGGGCGTATTTGGAGCAAAGGGCTGATTTCATTTTGGGCTTTTTTACTGCTGGCACTGGAGGATCTAGCAGTGCGAAATCTGAGAGAGCAGAGAACTTTGGTGTTAGTGTGGGTGTTGGTGACGATTTAGCTGGTTTAGCTGTTGTTGTCGTTAGTTTAGCTGTTGTTGGTGACGATTTAGCAGTTGATGTCGATTTAGCAGTTGATGTCGATTTAG
This sequence comes from Geotrichum geniculatum, assembly GCA_030566045.1. NCBI lineage: Eukaryota > Fungi > Ascomycota > Dipodascomycetes > Dipodascales > Dipodascaceae > Geotrichum > Geotrichum geniculatum. The sequence goes on along the minus strand of JAJMHM010000006.1, from coordinate 360,843 downwards.
CAGTTGATGTCGATTTAGCTGGTTTAGCTGATGTTGATGTCGTTGATGCCGCTACTTTAGCTGGTGTTGATGTCGCTACTTTAAATGTCGTAGTTATCACTGATATCGGCTGAAAATCTATCGCAGAATGCTGCTTCGCTACCAAGACGGAAGGTTTGATGGACTCGAGTAGTTTTGTGTCTACAGAACAGTCAGAGTATGGTGAATAGTAGTGGGATAGACAGGACTTGGACGCTGCCGAAAAGCACGCTGATAATGACTGTGGAGAGGACGAACACGAAGAAGATGGAGAATGAACAAAAGAAGAGATCATCATGTTTATATACCAAAGGACGGTGTGACGATCACAGGGTCTCTGTGTTTGCAATGACGCTGAACAACGGCGCACTGAACTAGCCAGTGGAAGGGCAGCCGGGTTTGTCCAGTCACCAAGTAGCAGGGCAAAAGTCGTGACTTCCAACTGTCACAAAGGTCTCCTGAGTCAGGAATTTAGGCTCCAAAGATGAACGAGACTTGCAAGTCGTTCGAGACGATGATGTCGATGCGATGGAGCAGAGCCACGGGTAGCGTGACAGTTTTTTCAAATTTCAGATCTTTGGCAGCCCGTTCGTTGTTCTAGAAATATGCAACCGAAAGATCGTGAATGCAGGGACAATAACGGGGAAAAAGTGTCAAACTGATTTAAGGTTGTGCAACGAGCGGTTTGTGATGTACAACAATGGCGTTGAGACGATCTATTGAGATGTACTATACTTGCAAGAAAGGTACAAAGAAAAGTACAGAAAAGTACAGAAAATTAAAAAAATACAAATAAGAAAAAATTAAAAAAAATACAAATAAGAAAAAATTAAAAAAAATACAAATAAGAAAAAATTACAAATAATACAAATAATACAAATAAATAAACAAAATCATGAGTCTTTCATGCCCTCTTATCGTTTCTTCTTATCTAAAATTAAACCCCAGTCCATATTTTATATATCACGTGATAAGCCGTGTTGAGGGTATGGGCTTGTGAAACTCCCAACAGGAAAGAATATTTTTCGGTATTTTTTTGATAGTTTTCTTTTGTTTACTATATAGCGACGAAACGATGGCAGGGCTATTTAATTTGGATGAATCCCGGATGGATTCAGATATGAGTTTATTATTTGGGAGTAGTATTGGGCCAGTTGAGATGAAGAGGGATATGGGGGAGAATCATGAGGGTGGAGAGAATCATGAGGGTGGAGAGAGTGAAGAGAGTGAAGAGAGTGAAGAGAGTGAAGAGAACAATGAGAACCATGAGAATGAAGAGAACAATGAGAACAATGAGAATGAAGAGAACAATGAGAATGAAGAGAACGAAATGAATGAAAATCTTGAAAAAAATCAAAAACGAAAATCTTCTGAATCTGATCTCGACGATATCGAATCGAAATACTTGGAAAAATTACTTGACGATTCTCAAGCCTACCAACCAGGTCAAGAATCTCAATTACCTACTACTGATAATAAAAAGGAAAAGAAAAATCTCGTCCACGAAACTGTTTTACCATCCAACGAACTCGAAAAAGCAGAATCCACGGTCTTTGTAAACAACGTCCCTTCAACAGTAGCCACCAGCAAAAAAGAATTGAAAAAATTCAAAAAGCATATGATGAAACCCTTCGTCTCAGAAGAATCCTCTGAAAAATCAAAATCAATCATCGCCAGTATCCGATTCAGAAGTATCGCCTTCAGCGAAATCCTCCCCAGAAAAGCTGCCTTTGTCTCTGGTAAACTCCATTCTGACAGATCTACTCTCAACGCCTACGTCGTCTACTCAAACCCCAAACACGTCCCAAAAGCTTGCAAACTACTCAACGGCCAAATCTTTGCTGACCACCATCTCCGCGTCGACAGCGTAGCTCATCCAGGCCCCCAGGACAACAAGCGTTGCATCTTCATTGGTAACCTCGACTTTAACGTCGAAGAAGAAACCATTTGGAAATTTTTCACCAAATCCGACCAAGAATCTAGCTCTCAGTGCCCAGTAGAGTACGTGAGACTCGTCAGAGACTCGAAAACAAACGTCGGTAAAGGCTTTGGCTACGTCCAATTCATCGACCCCGTCCACGTCACAAAGGCCCTCTTGAAAGACGGCCAATCCCTCGAAGACGGCCGCCCCATCCGCATCTCAAGAAGCAAAAACATCCGCAAACCTGCCCTCCCTGACTACCGTCCCCAGAAACGCCAGAAATCCCAACCGGCCTTGACAAACGAACAGAAAACTGCCTTGGGCAGAACCAAAAAGTTCGTCGGAAAAGCCGGCCGTGCAAAGGTCCTCGAAGGCCAACGCGCCAGCAAAGACGACTCCTCTGCTAAAAAGTCCAAATCAGCTAAAAAATTCAGAGTCAGAGAACGAACTAAAAACTTCAAAAAGAACCTGAAAAAGTGATATATATCCAATTCCTTTAGTAGATTCTCAAACCCTAAACCTACTTTTTGTATGTGTAAAAACATGGAAATCTTCAATTGAAAAAAATAACCATCTTTTCTCTCTACTCAATGATCACGCTCTTCACTCTTCATTTCTTCTAATTCATCTATAACCGAGCAATGACTGAACCAATACCACATCCTCCACCTTCGAGTCTGTCTCCACTGTCGAGTCTCAGTCCTTCAGAAGCAGAAACAGACCGCTTGCCCTCTCCTACACGGCCATCCGTAATACACACTCAAGCTTCTCCTTCAACAAAACATAGTTCCCCAGATCCTGAGGCCTCTGCTTCTGCAGATGCTTCATCAGCGGCGGTAGCACCGACTTCTAACTCAGCTGCAAACTTGGGAGCTGCTGCTGAAGCTGCCCATTCTGCCAACAGTGCAACCGGAGCTCCGGATGCTGTTACGGAGGCTGAAGATGTTGAAACGACTCGTGAATGTGCTCTTTCGTCACTAACTCACATTGAGCACGACTTTGCCCGTCTCCGTGATCTTCTACATACCCACAAACTGTCGCTTTCTACTCTTCATCTCGCGATGTGTCAGGATGGCACGCATCCCTCATTAGCAACTGCTTTGTCCCAGCTGTCCTCGCGGCGTGCTTATCTTGTGCATAGAGCGCGCCTGCGAAGGGGATATGAGCGTCGAGATATTGGCCGGGTCGTGACTGCTAAGAGGGTGCAGCTTCATCAACAGTATTTGAAAGGCGCGGGCGAAGAGCGAGAACGCATGCTGGAGGAAGTCACAAGAGAATGGTATCGTGCAAACAGAGAGCGAAGAGAAATGGACTGTGTCGTTGAGAGGTTCCCACTTTCGGGGAACATGATGTCGGCCAATGGGTTGAATGGGTTAGCAGATTTGATCTCAGGGAAGGAAGATGTGCAAGTCTCAGCGCCGGCTGGAGGTAAGAGCAAAGCGAGCGGCAGCAGTGGACGGACCTGGAAGAGAGAGATTGAGAAGTTGGAAGATCTGAAGCGCGATGTTGGGTTTCCCTGTGCACCCGGAGTACTTTCAGGAAGGCAGGACGAAATTGAGAGTGATTTGCGAGAGCTGAGAAGGGGATGAACAATAATAATAATACGCAAAGTAGCAGACATCGAATTTGGTCGGACTATAGATCTCAGAAGTCGATATATGATGGTTAATTAGACAGCATTGAGCACCAACATGAGTCCTTTTTATTTATTATTATCATTAGTATTATTAGTATTATTTTTGGTTGGACAGGACGACTAAAGCCATTCTGAACAATTGAGTACTATTCATATTATTTCAAAGGCGAATGATACCCAGGACTTTAGCCTTACGATTTATTTTTTGGATCCAATATCAGATATATTCGTCCATAGTAACGCCTCGACAAACGTTTATCAACTGTTATGATTCAAATGTTTATGATTGTTTTTCAAACGTTTATGATTGTTTTTCAAAGGTTTATGATTGTTCTTCAAACGTTTACGGTTAGTCAAGTTTTTACCTGTCAAACTGTTATGATTGTTTTGTCAAACTGCTATATTGTCAAACTGATTGATTTGTCTAGTTTGTTGCGGATTGTTTATTTTTACTAGCGGCCAAACCTTCTCAAGTTTATAGTTTACTAGATCGTTTCACGGTTAATAATTGAGTATTAGATTGAAATGTGATTTCAATAGATGCAATGATATATGATTATGGTATAATGATGTTAGACGAGATCGCAGATATCGACTTCCCAGCCTTCCATCCACTTTCCTGTCTTCTCCAGCTCCAGCATTCTCTGCACGCATTCTTTGACTTCCTTCAACCTTTCAACCACTTTGACAAGGTTGGTTTCATTCAAAACAGCGAGTTTAGTATGGTGATCGAGATTCAGCTCATATCTTGACGTTGGCAGAAGATAGGTGTTGATGAGACGAAGCAGCTGGTGCTTGGTCGGCACCTGGGGAAGAGTTTGAAAGTCCTGGAGAAACAAGAGGTTTTCCAGAGAATGCGAGTGACGGAGATGATTCATAAAGAGGTAGAGATGAAATGGACTGTTAAGAATCTGTTGGAGCGAGGGCGTCTGAAGGGGTAGGCTAGTAGATAGGCGTTGTTGGTAGGACAAAGGAGTATGGCCCCATTGGATTATCGAGCGACCTAGTTTGGTGGGTTGGTAGTAGATGTCTTTGTCAATGACGATTTTGCCCCGGGTTTTGGACGGATCGACTGGCTCGAGGAACCCAAACTTGATGAACGATTTGATGACCGGGACGATTTCATGGACATGGTACAGGTTGGTGCAGTCCAACAAGTACTGGAAGATGGTTTTGAGAGTAGTTTGGTAGGTAAACGGCATGTTTTTTGACTTGGAATGAAGCCTTCTACTACTTCCCGTGCTGGAGCTGGGGCTACTTCCCGTGCTGGGGCTACTACTACTACCGCTGGTGCTGGTGCTTAGTCCCTGGGGGAACGATGTAGAAGACTCATCAGAGTTTCTTCGCAGACTTGATACGGAAGTCAATCGGTTCTCGAGCATTTCTTGATGCGACTCTGGCTCGAAATAGACTTTCTTGTCGGCTTCAAATCTAATACCAAAGTCACTAACGAAATACTGCATCAAAGCATCGCTTTTAGGGTTTGAGAAGTATTTGTGAGCGTATGGCGATTCCATAAACCCATCTTCGACCAATGGACTGTAGATGAAGGGTTTGCTTCTGCCAAAGACCAGTCTGAAGAGCCACCGGACGAGTTTGTAATCGAGCATAGGGAGATCAGTTTTCACGTCTCGCGGGAGACGGATGAGCTTCATGGTGTTGAGTTTTGACTTGAATAGCACGTCGCAGTTTGACTGATGGAGATTGGACTCTTGGAGGATGGCAATCCCCTTAGCCGTGGGCTGGACATGAGTGCTTGGTTTGGCTGAATGGCGAGTTCTATCGCTTGGACAGTGCAGCAGATGGGACTTCATGAGCTGGTTAATGATGGCGATTCCAGGGAGGTTTTGCTCGTCGAGAATCTTCAGGAGGTAGGAAATAGGGATGTTGAAGGGATGATTGTTATTTTGCTTGGTGAAGATTCCATTGCTCGTGGCTGAAGGAAGAGACGCAACCAGCTGGCTATACTCGTCATATGGCAATGACGATAGGAGCATTTGGAAGATGAATTCGAGGTTGCAAGAGAGGACTTTCATATTTGTAAACCCGAAGGAACTTGTACTCCACTAGTTGAGAAAATCTGGAATCTGGAGATTTGAAAAGATATATAAATGAAGGATGGAAAAGCTTTTTTAAAAAAGTACAAAAATAAGCCCTAAAACACAAAATAATAATAAATGGAAAAAAAAAAAAGAAAACACAAAAAGAAAAAAAGGATTTCGTTTTCTTTGTGATGCAGAAATTCCTCGAAACCGTTGATATCACTAGTCCATATTGAGCCTAGACCCTGTTTCAAAAGACAAACAGCTTAAAACTCAAAAAGAAATACTCAAAACGCCAAAAGGTATTTAAAAAAAAACGCGACGCGTTAATTGAAGATATAGTATGTTTTTACTTGAAAACAGTGAAAACAGTGAAAACAAACATTGAAAACCCTTTGCAAACAGACACTGAAAACACTGAAAACACTGAAAACACTGAAAACACTGAAAACACTGAAAACACTGAAAACACTGAAAACAATACTGAAAACAAACACTGAAAACAATACTGAAAACAAACACTGAAAACAAACACTGAAAACAAACACTGAAAATAAACACCCAGGAATAATGCTTGAAATTACTATATATGAAACCTTCAGCTTCCATTCTCATTCAAAACTCGTAGCTCATCCATAACACCTCCCACAAAGCCCCTGATCTCATTCACCTCAAACCTCCCAAGACCCTCCATTCCAAGATCGCTTTCATTCAGAACTCCACCTTTCAAATGCTTCCGTACTTTGCTCATCCTCAACTCCCGTAGGTCTTTCAGCAAATTCCTAATCTTGACCTCCTCCTCGCGTTTACTTTCTAGCCCATCTATCAGAACATGACCAACCTCCAACCACTCGAATTCTAGCTCTGCAAATCCCGTAGCCCCTCGCCGCACTTCTTCGTCATATAACTCTTGAACTTTATCTAAAGACTGCAACCACGCAGGCCGAACTATATCTACTTTGCCCTGCTTTTCCAGTAATAAGGCTAGATACAATGGCAATTTGCATGTCTGAAGCGGTCGCAGTTTCGGCGTCGTCAGTCCAATGAGCTGGATTGGATCTAATGCTGTCTTTGATATTATCTGAACTGGATATTGTTGCTCAGTCAGAAACTGTAGCTCTGATGGCTGGAATGTCGTCTGAAGTTTGCTGGGTAGTGACATTGTCTTGCACTATCGTTGTCTCTATGAAAACTTGGTGGACAAGAAAAGGTTCTGTCTCTATATTTTTTTTTTCGTGTTGAATAACCTAACCCTTTTTCCATTATAGGTATAGTAATTACTCGAAAACCCCACGCGACTTACGCGTGAGTGCAATATTGTTCAATAGAACACTTGGTACCTTTTGGAACGACACTGTGCATCACGGTATTGTCCCTTCTCAAATCGTTCCCTCTAAATATATCGTCCCCACTCAAAATATCGTTCCTTCTAACCACTAATCTCAAAAAAACTGTTTTCTACAAAAAATCATGGAATCGTTGCCAAGTTCACACTCAGCTTCTCGGCTCTTAGTTCTTTTCTGCAGCCTTTTCTAAGCCATTACAATATTTGCGTTGTCCCAAAAGTATTACCACTCCATGGGTGTTGCACACATGGGCTAACAGCAGCGTGGTGACGGGCGTTGGGGTAGTCACTTTCCAGTTGAAACACTCAAAAGGAACTTCAGTGGAGCATGCTGTCAAAAAAACTAGCGAGGCTAAACTCTTTTGCTAGGAGCTAACTACGCTTTGAACATTGTCGTCATACTGATGCTCATCAGCCTGGTGTTGCTAGCGTGTATGTAAAAGCATACCAAACTCAAAACAGCCGGAACAATGTCAAATCTCTGCTTCTTAGCTCTGATAGACAGATCGACCGTCCTCTTGTTCACGATCAGTCTTTTGTGCAACAATCTTCATTGAATCAGGACCCTTTTCTGCTTCGGCTGGTTTGGAGTCAAGCCAGAGACGCACGGTCCAGATAGCTTTGTGTGTCGACGGCGCTCTATTCTATGGCCCATTCTAGAATGGAATGCTATCCAATATGGCTACTTTCAAGACCTTCCATGTTTGAAATTCTATACAAATTGTATCAAACCAGCCACACAAACATTCAGGTACCAGCCAAATGAGTTTCATTTGTATCCACAATCTCTTAGCCATGTATTAAGGAGAATGAACCAGGAATTACTGTTAATCATTGGTCCCGGGGCTCATCAACACTCCTTAACAGATAGCCCAAGTTCTTGAAACGGTCTGCACTAAGTTTCACTCTCAAAGCAATCGCCATGAAACAGAATTGAAAAGATCTGTTCGTTATTCATTTTATGTTTTTATATACCGTAAGAATCTCCATATATATCATCCCATATTTATATCCAATAACTGTTACTCCGGATTCAAAATGAAATCGTTGAAATATTTAAATGAATTGTAGAACTCTCTGGCACTAGGTGCAATCAGCTTCTTGGGAACTAAGAATCCATAGTTTCCAGTATCTCGCAACTTCATCTGGAATGCCCATATCGCGTGAATGTGATACATGAAATCAAGAGCACTTCCACCACCCAATCCATCTCGGTCCTGACAAGCAGGCAGAACCTCGAAATGTTTGCCTGAAGTCCATCGGATAGCCTTCGCTAATCCATACGCAAGCTCAAGAAGATTCTCTTCATCCCGAGGCTCTGCTTCACAAGAAAAGGTGTAGGGATAGAGAATGGACTGAGAATATGAATGAAGATCAAGATACCCATAATACGTGTGTCCAGTGCTCTTAGTCTTGTTGATATAAGCAGTGATGTGTCTAGCTTCCAATCCTTCCTCCGCATAAACACCAGAATAACTCTCGCTGCACGGAGTCCCAGTAGAAGGCTGCCATTGAAAACCAAAAGAATGGTCAATATCAATGCCCTTGCAAATGCTAACACCAGTGTCCTGCCTGTTCTTTCTCCATAACCTGTCTGTAGTCCAAGAATATACATAACCATCGGGATTCATGACGGGAATAAACAAAAAATCAAGCTCTTGCAATAACTGACCTTCTTGTCTACGCTTGGCTGAATTTGTGATCAACTCATAAATGGTCCAGAGAGTCGAAGTAATTGAAATCCATTCTCTTGCATGGGAGCCACTGGTAACAACAACAGTTTTCTTCTCTTCTTTCGAATTTTTAGAATGAATGTGAACTGCCTTCAAGTCTCTACCTTCAAAAGTCTGTCCGATAGTTTCCAAGTTAACGTAATCTGGGTAAGTTTTCACTAGCAAATCCAACCACGCATAAATTGTGTCCAAGTCCCTAAAATCTTTGAAAAACATTTCGCTCTCGATGCCCAAGTTTGCGGTTCCAACGCTATCCAACTTAGTGAGCGAAACTGAATCAATGACTGCCCTCTGCAAATCTTCAATTAAAACTTTGTAGTTTCTGCGAAGATTCTTAGGCAGCACTCTCAATAAATCGCGGATTCGGGCCTTTTGGATTCGCACGTCACCCTCCTTCTGGTTGACTTTCCAAACATCCAATACTAAAATTTCACAGCACTGGATGAACGCCTTGCGCTCTTTGGTGTTGGCAAACTCAAATCGCAAGACCAATTCTTCCTCATATTGGCCAAAGTCGATAGTGTGGAGGTTCCCGCCGTGGAAAGCTGCGCCGTCAAAAACATGCTGCTGATGATTCTGATGGCTTTCCAACAAGCTGGATTCCTCGTTTGCAAAAGGTAGTAGATTTGAAAAAACGTTAGAGATTCGGCTGGGGATTGAAAACAGCGAAATGTGCGCCACGACCAAAGCGCCCAGTAAGGTCGCTATCAACAGTCGTTGTCGACACCACGCTATCAATAGCATAACAAAAAATGAAGCTGGATGTAGTTTAGAGAAAGTAGCTGTGATACACCTAAACAGAAGATATCTTTGATTAGCCGTAACTAATTGTGAGAAGACAAATAAACCTGATTTCGACCGGTTTATTGGTTTTCAATTGTTGCGAGATGCTGTGAATACTGCTGTTTGATGTGAAAGGTTGGTGGTGATTGCAAAAGAGAAGGTGAGAGTGGGTGCCCGTTAGTTTTTTTTTTTTTTTTTTTTTTTGTCTCTTGTTCCCAAACCCATTTTTGAGGGTCAGGGTTCAATAAAATGAGAGCGTCCTGTTCCAAAACAAGCCATTTGAGCTTGTTCTTTGTCACTTTCAGAACCTTTCAGAATTGATAATATCCAGTCAAAGAACTATAGAGAAGTATCCATCTTGTAGATTGCGTCGACAGTATGCATTTTTTTTTTGACAGAATCTAGTATGCACATTTTTGTTGCCCCAGAAACTATATTACGTCAGATATTAATAATAAACATTATTTTGTTGCAGTCACGAGACAGCCAGATTTCCGGACTGCCAATTGGTGGCTCGTCAAAGATGTCAATTCATTCAATAAGCAAGCTTCCGCTGAAAAGATTCACGCCCATAAAAAATGATATCACCTGACGTTTCTAGATTTTTTTGACAGCTGCGCCTCGGCTCAATTCCGTATGCATGTATCACATGACATGCAGGTAAACACGTTGGAATCGTTATCTTTAATTAAACTGGCTTTATCGGCGTGGACTTTTCGTGTTTTCGCGACATACAAGTAAATGTCCAATATAAGACCATGTGATTCATGGAGATAAATCACCGTTCTGCCTATAGACTAGTACTTCAAACTGTTTATTTTTAATTTATTTTATTTATTTATTTCTCATTTCTTCTCTGTTTCTTTTTCTTTTCTTACTCTTTTCTCAAGCTCTTTTTCCAAGTTCTTCTCAATACCATCTTTTCTTAATCTCAACAACATGTCTGGCCCCATCACCTTTTACGAGCCCGCTGAATCGGCTTCCAGCGCCATCAATCCGTCTACCAAACCACAATCTTTTTTCCAAAAGGCCTTGTCTGTCTTGTACCATTCAGCATCTGCCGCAGATTCCTCTGCTGCTAGCCCACAACCCAATTCCCAGCAGACGCCCCGACTCTCCTGCTCGAAAACAGACACAAAGTTCCTGACTGTGTCTCAACTCCAAATTCCTTCTGACGGAACCGCGCAGAACGGCCTGTCCAGCGACGGAATCGACAATGAGTACGATGTTATAGAAGTGAGACAATTATCATATGCGGAGATGGCTCTTGCTTCAAAGCTCAAGTTTCCCAGTAAAGACGATAAACAGAGTGAGACGATTCTGGTTCCAATTGATGACTCTGGTGCAACTGGGGACTACGATTCCGAAGATGCTGAAGACTATTCTGATTCAGAGGGTGTCTTTGAACTAGACTCCCGCAACGATATTGACGAGGACAAGTTCCTGGAGTTGGCCGAATCCTACAGAGGCACCCGGAAGGTTAACTCTAGTCACAACAAGAAACACAAGAAAGCCAACTTTGTCAAGAGCAAGAAATGAGTAATAACCAAAGAGTGCTGTTCTCTCTTTGATTTCTTGAGAGTCGTATAAACAATATAATACTTTAGCGAACATCTTAGTATTCCAATACAAGTCTTCTCAGTAGCATTCATCGCTGAAGGCTATTAGTGAAACTCATTTCTCTCTGGACGTGGCTTTGCCGTTATCAGTGCATGATATTTCTGAATCATAACTTGGCTATTCGTAGGTCTGGGGTCCAGTTTAATGCCGTTGAATCAGGTATTATCCGTCATTGGCATTGACCAGTCATTTTTTTTGTTTGGGCGTACAAACATCCATATTCAGTAATGTATAGAAACGCCATTTGTTGTTTCTGATGGTGCACGAACAACCCCAGTTTTCATCTGGTATTCAGTTCAATCGTCTATTTGTGCCATATTAGTTCATACGGTTTATTTCTTGTAGTAATATCAAAAGCAGCCATCACGGGTAGTGGGAATCGAACCACAGTGGTTGTTCAATTCTACATGAACTCAAATCTCGCCAGGCTTATTCGGATGTTCGGCTAATCTAATTCCTGAATATCTTTCTGCTTTCATCTTTCAATGCTAACTTCAGTCTTAAAGATGGAATTCAGTCTTGGGATGGAATTCTTAAAGACTCCTTCTTTAAAACTGAATTCCATCCCAAGACTCCTTTAAGACTGAATTCCTTCTTTCAAGGCCATCTTTAAGAATCCCATCTTCAAGACTCCGTCAGTTTTCAAGATTAACTTCCATCCTGAGTATAGAAACCAGTAGCCAATCCGCCGTAAAACAATAGTTTTTTTCTCCATCATATAACCGTCCAAACTCTTCTCTGAACCCTCCAACCTCCCCCACAATCAATACTCGCCCACCAAAATCAGACTTCTCACATTTGGTTCCCAGCTTTGAAACCGACCTTATAAACACTGAAGGATTAGCACCGTGTGCTCTTACCAACCGATCAAATGTTTCAAATCCTCCTCGAAGTCCTGGAGTGAAATTAAACGTAAAGCCTTTCAGTAACTTTCCATCCACTAGCTTAGCGCGCCGAATTATGGTTTCCATATTACGCCCCAGCGTAGCCTCAGTGGCTGGATCTGTCAAATGCTCAGAGAAATTAAGTGTTTCAAGAAATGTCGGAGGTAAATATGTTGGGCTCTTTGATAGAGCTAATAGAAACTTCTCTGTTCGCAAGATCCGTGGAGCAATGACATGAGTACAATCTAATGGATCTTCTGTCAACTCAATGTTATTGCGCGCAAGCAGTTTGAGCGTATTTGAAGTTGTCACAGATTTAATTCCGGTGATCAATAGTTTCACTGGCATTTTTTCGTGATGCAGTTTTTGACGTTTTGCCGGTTCCATCTCATTATTATGCAAAGAAGCAAATATTTCACGATCTGGAGAATGAACCAAGTTTCTTTGGAATATATGAGTAAAATGATTCAACACTTCAGGAACATGCTGGGTCTGTCCAAGTACACAAGTCGTGTTCAAACCTTCCAAAAAGTGAGTATATCGAGGTGAAGAAACTGCTTGGAATTCCCAATTCGCATAGCATTCTTCAAGCCATAATGGATTGATGACTTCTACCGACCAATATCTCGCTGCTTCGTACTTGGTGCCTTCAAGCGCATCAGTTATCAAATGCGTATTATTGTCCCGTAAAGTTTTGGTATACGAAGCTCCCAATGCTTCTACCAAACACTGAATATACTTTCTAGCTTCGCCTGAAAAATTAGTGATTGATATCACCAAGTCTTTCATTTCTGGCAATCCTTCGGCAACCTTTGGATAATGGAACAGGTATACTTGGGGAGAAATATAACGCTTGTTGAACAACATCCAGTATATCCAAACGGGACTAGCAATGGTCTTGTGTGCCTGTCCTGCTTGAATGTAGTCTGGGCCCTTCCGCCATTCACAGATATAAATGTCATACTTTTCTTCGTGCTCAACTATCACCGCCCCAGAGCCTTCTAAAAGATATTGAAGCTGGGAGTGTGAAGCGATCTGGTCTATTTTGAATCGAAGCCCACGAAACATGTCTGGAATAGGCCGTAGCTCTGTAGTGTCCAAGTCAATTGTATGTGTGAATGCCAATTTTTTCCCCAGACTGGCGGTCCAGCGTTTAGATCTGAACAAGAGAGGATCCGGCAACTGATACGCCTTCTCAGGGACCAGTCTTCCCAACTTGACGCAGTCATCGATCCAGTGAGGAAGAACTTTCACGGTAGCATCACCGACCTCAGTGTCGTCAAATTCGTCTCCTGTAACATAATGAGACACTCCATCGTCCAATTGCTCGGTCCAGCTGCCACCCAAGGCCTCAAACAGTCCAGCAATACTCTCCTGATCTCTGCCCGTGAGTCCCGTTCCAAAAGCCAGCTTCATACCTGAAAAGATCTGTTTGTAATCCGGTAGAAACTCAGTTTTGCTCTGAAGAGTTCCAGATTCCACGCTATACACGACCCATCTGGGGGAAACCGACACTGTTGTAGGAAAGATGGATTTGAACATGGAAAAGTCTGGAGAGTCTGTTGATACAATCATATTCGCATGATGGACCGTCTTCGTGGTCCTCCCGCCAGCCTTCGTGATGAGCATCTTGAGCTGTCAGCGCTGAAGTTAGTAGTGATAACACGCCAATCAAGTCCCAGAAGTTCATACCTTTTCACCAACTACTGGCGAGACATTGTAATCTACATAGAATACCAGGCCTTTGAATAGGTTTTTCATTTTTTTGTAGTGTTTATGGGATTGAGTTAAAAATCCCAGAAGGTTTTGGGAACGAAAACTTTTGTTTAGCACCAAACAGCCCCCATCACCATATCCAGCATTCTTTGCCTACTGATCTGGTACTAACTCGACCACTCGTATTCTTACGGTACTGGATCATTGCAACAGCAGCTATTGTCTGCTCTGTTTGGTGTCGTCTCTGCCAGTTTACCAGATCAAAAAGTTACGATGCCCTTACCCTGTCTTTATATAAGGGTCCGAGAGGTTTTGTGTTGATACTTAAAGATGTCTATATACTACTTTTTGGCTGCTCTGCTGGTGTTTTGTGTGTTTTTGACGATTGTGTTATTTGGCAGTTTGCCAGAGTATCGGTGAGTGAGAGATGCGGTTTGTTGGTGCTTTGCTAACTGGAAACGAAGCAATGGAAGGCTGGCAAGGACGAGAGAATGGCTCATGGCTGTTCCGTCGCTGGTGAACCGCAAGATATTTGGAGGATATTTTAGCGGTCAAGCAATTGGAAAGGCGGTATGGTTTGTGAAGGATGCCATGAAATGGGTAGTTCCTGCTGGGTATGCTTTACTGGTGCTTTCGAGTTACTATATCTTCCATGCCTATACAATGCCGCTGCTCGATACGAGTTTGTATCAGCGAGTGTGCATTGCGATACTGATGGTTTTGCCAATTGTCGCGTTTGCATTGTCGGTTTTCACTTCGCCCGGAGTTTTGAACAAGAACAATCTGTCGGATGGCTTGCGCAAATTCAAGTATGACTGGATTATATTTGTGCCTGGTATGGAGTGTAGGACGTGCAAAATGGTCAAGCCTGCTAGAAGCAAGCACTGCTCGGAATGCGGAGTGTGTGTGTTTGAGATGGACCATCATTGTATATGGCTGAACAATTGCGTGGGGATGAGAAACTACAAGTACTTTTTATTTTTTTTGGTCTCGAACATGGCCATGATGGGCTATGGGTTCTTTTTGATTGCAAGACTGCTATGGACGACGCGATACGGCACGGAGGATGGCAGGCTCTATGGATGGCACTGGACACTACTGAGTGATGACGGTCGAAAGTACAGTTTTTGCATTGGGATTATGTGCTGGGTGATGGGCATTTTGGTGACGGCCTTTTTTGTTCAGCATGCTTGGTATTTATATTGCGGAGTGACTACTAACGAATCAGCCAAGTGGAATGGGGTTCAGCTGGCGGTTGAAGATGAAGAGATATATACTTATGTTCCTGATGTTCCAGGTGAAAGTGAGACTGATACGTTGATTCCTTCGAGAAGAGCACAGGGTACTTCTCAGATTATTGTTCAGATATGTTCTGATGGGACTTATAATAGGAGGTTAACAGAAGAAGAGCGGGAGATCATTAGGACGGAGAATTTGAAGTTGAAGAAAATCCAGAGCATGGCGCAGATTGTTAATATTTATGATGAAGGATTTTTGCAAAATGTACGTAATAGAATGTTTGGTAAGTTGTAAATTGAACGAAGATGAAATTATGTATTTTGGTAAAAACTTTCTGATGGAGCAAAAACTGTCTGATGGAGAGTAGACGAATTTTTAAATTTTATATTTAAAATATATTTGGAGCATGAACAACTGAAAGTTGATATAAAAGATTCAAGTTTTGTTAATAGTTTATGAATAAATAATGAAATAGAAAATAAATAATGAAATATATATATAAAATGATAAAATATATATAAAAAATGAAAAATAAGTATAAAAAAAAAGGAAAATATATATATATGAAAAATAACTATAATTAATGAAAATATATGTATAAATGAAAAAAATAAATAGATGAATAAATAAAAATACAAATAAAAATGAAAATAGATAATAATAAAATAAATTAATCTATATATATATATAAAATAAAATACATAAAATGAAATAAGTGAATAAATAAATACAAAACTATATATAAAATTACAAAAAAATTACAAAAAAATAAAAATAAATAAAAATAAATAAAAATAAATAAAAAAAAATAAAAATAAATAAAAATAAATAAAAATAAATAAAAATAAATAAAAATAAATAAAAATAAATAAAAATAAATAAAAATAAATAAAAATAAA
>JAJMHM010000006.1:0-344907 GCA_030566045.1 Geotrichum geniculatum | reverse complement strand
CCAAAATCATCTACACTCAATCTTCACTGATAGAGCCTTCTACGGCGTTACCCATAAATTTGCATCACCAAATAACGCCAGTTTCTCTCCCAAAGGCTAATCAATAGATCTCGCATCCAACGGCTTAACACTTTCAATTGGCAGATCTTAAAACCGTTAACAAGTCCTACCACAATAATTAGGCCTAAACCCTCGGAATAAGCCGCATCCACTGGGCCTTCTCTACCCGTCTCGTATGGCAGACTCCTCGCACAGATAGCCCACACCTTCCTTGTCACACCGATAGCCCACACTTTACTCGTCGCATACCGATAGCCAATCTCAAAAGGAATGTGAGAAAGTCAATCTGAGATAACAATGCCCAGAATATGCACACAGAGCGGCTGTTGCCAACTCTGCTTCTACCGTACAACATTGCCCATTTCACCCTGCTACACTTTACATGTTGACGCGACATGGACAGAGTAAAACGTAGCAGCGGGCCCCCACTTCGGAATAAAAGGAAATGTGTGTTATCTTTAGACCTAACCCAAGATAAGAGCAGCAGGGAGTCCCGATTAGGCTATTTCACAGCTTGTGTTATTCCGAGTTGATTAGGTCTATATGATTAGAAAAAGAAATCATGAACCTTATCTTTAACACTTTCTTATCAACAGTCCACAGCAGTGACAAGGGCTAATTATGGATATAATGAGATGAATCTGTCGATTTGTTTATGTAAATTTTCATTTTATTTTTTTTTTATTTCTTCTTCATCACAATGGCAAGACGAGCTTCTAGAGCCTGCGAAAACTGTAGACAAAGAAAAATCAAATGCTCTGGAGGCATAAAATGCGAAAACTGTGCCCGCATTCTAGAAACTTGCACGTATCGACAACACTATCGAGCGGTTAAAGGCAACAATATCATTAGAATATTCAAGAAACCAGCAAGTCCTGGGTCTTTAATTGCGGCTAATTCTGTTCTTGCAACCGTGCCTGACACTCCTACAACCAGCAGAGCCAGTAGAACCAGCAGATCCAGCAGATCCAGTAGCACCAGCAGATCCAGTAGCACCAGTAGTGCCAGTAGTGCCAGTGCCAGCACAAGAGAATCAGTAGGCCACCGAAACTCTTTTAGCGAAATCATCTTCACCCCGCCAATTCTGTCCAATGGTAAGCGCTACAGCACTCCCCCAAGCCCAGCAGCCTCCTTGGAGAGCGCCGTCCTGCCCACCAAAACAACCGTCCTACAAAAGTTCCAATCTATCAGCTGGTTCGACTCCCAGCACGCTCTCACCAAGATCGCGCCTGGCGCCAGCTCCGTTGAAATCCACCAAATCCACTCCATCGTCTCTGAGTATCTACAGTCCTACCAGCATTTCTACCCCATATTCGAAGAGAACAAACTCTCTGAAATCACGCATAGTGCCGTATCGGCCATGAACACCAACAGTCTTGCTTCGTTCAACCAAATCCAGCTGTCGCTGCTGTACATGATGATTGCTCTGGTCACAAACAGCGCTGAATACTATGAAAAAAGTCACAAAATTGTCCCGGACCTCTTTCAGTTTGAAAAGAGTCTCAAGATTCTACAGCTCGCATTCCTATCGTCGCTCTACGAGTTTAAGGTAAACAACAATCCCAAGCTTGCACGAGAGCTGGCCAGCCATGCCTTGGAGAAAACTCGAGCCTTCAACTACGACACTTCGCTGGACAAGTATGGCGACTTGTCTGGCATAAATTCTTTGGAGTCCTACAGAACATACATTTCCGTTTACCTGTGGAATCTAGAGCTGGAGCTGGCGGTTTCCAAAGAGCCCGTGGCTTTGAGACGGCCAGCGACGATTGGCATACAGACAACCTTAAACCCCATTGCATTTACCAATATGGACGTAAACGTCCGCCATTTACAGTCGCGCTTGTCAGTTCTAGAGGGCTTTTCGCCCTCTAGACTCTCTAGTTCTCCGGACCAGACCTGTTTGATATTGTACTACTTTTCTACTTTGAAGACCCAGCAGTTTGCTCAGAAGGACCACGAAAACACCATCAGTCTTGTTAACTTGATACTGTCGCAGCTGAAGTCTGCGGCGGTCGTGAAGGCCAGTCCGTTGACTGAGTTCTACGAGCTGCTGCTGGACCAGTGCAACATTTGGCTGCTGTACTCTTTGAATGTGTGCAATGCCAATTACGATTTCATAAGGCCTACCCTGGAGGCTTCCATGGGGTATTTGAGTCGTGGAACTGCTTTTGACATGGCGAGAGTGAGTTCGTACAGTGAGCCCATGTCTCATGACGAGTTTCTCCGGAGAGTCCAGATACTTGGAGGAGAAGACGAGGTAGGGAGGGCGTCTTTAGAAGTATTTTCTTTGATGCCGAGCTCACCTACGTCGGTAAAGCTGTTACCACCAGTTAATTTGTCTCGAACACCGCGCAGTTCTATTGTATCGTTCCCGATTCATTCTGAGCATCAAGCGAGGCTTCCATCAATTTTTCAGTTATCACCTCGAGGTTCTGTATGTCTTCCGCAGATTCAATTACTTGATACTGTTAGGAAGGATATTATTGGGGGGTAGTTAATGAAGTTATTTAGAGATTTATTCAACATGATTATTATTCATTTATTGATAATTGGATTAATTGGATTAATTGGATTGTAGTTAGATTATGATTGAGCTGTAGTTAATAGGATTGTATATATCGAATGTCAAATATGGAATAGTGAATATAGCGAATATCGAATATTAAATATATGGAATAGCGAATATAACGAATAGCGAATAGTGAATATAACGAATATAACGAATATAACGAATACCAAATATCAAATATCAAATATCAAATATCAAATATCAAATATCAAATATCAATTACCAAATTAATATATTAAAACAGATTTAATATAAAATCAATTCTATCAACTCCAAATATATTACCTCTCTTCTACCTAAATCTCAACGTCCCGAACCCGAACATTCAACCCGAGGTAGGAGCCCAAGGGTTGGGGCTTGACCCTAATAATCAGTCTTAGGGCTGACATGACCCGAACTGCCTCGACTTCCCTCCGGCCCACCCGTCTGAAACAGCGCTCCGGAGTTCCGTAAAACAACACACAACAGGTGCCGGACTCTCTCTACCACACTAAAGAAAAGACACCGGTCGGAACCGGTCCCTTATGTAATTGTGTCCTAACAGACGCATACCATATTATACCGCCACAATTTACCTTTATTTTTTTTTTAATTTTTTTTTCCTCCTCTCACTATCTCCTTCTAGTTGTTTTGCTCCATCCTTCATATCTCATATTACCCATCCCATCGCCGCCTCTTCCCTTACTTCTCCCTCACCACCACCACCACCACCACCACCACCATCTTCGATAACATCGCCCTCAATTCCTCCATCCTTCTGTGCGTCCTCACTACTCTGCAGCATGGCCAACTCAAAGGATAAATCCATCCCAGATCCTTCATCCCAGGACGACTCCTCCATGAATCCTAATGATCTTAATGATAATGATACCGCCTCCGCTAACGATTCCGCCAGCCCTCAGGCTCCGTCCTCGTCCTCGTTGAAACGAAGAGCTTCGGACAGTGATGGCTCTGGCGATACCGATGGCTCAAGAAGAAAACGCTCCAGATTCTCTACCTCCTCCATCAGAGACCGGATATCGCAAATGGGCTCCTCTGTCATGTCCTCCATCCTGCCAGACCGCTCAACTCCTGCTGTCGCTGCCCTCCATCCCTCTGGCCCTTCTTCGTCGGCTCCATCAACTCCAAACCTGCTCGCTACCTCAAATAACACTGCATCTCCAAACAACCCGCTCCCAAGTATCACAAATCAACCGCTAAACGCTTCTACTAGAGTCGACGTTCTTAGACACACGAGAGTCATCCCTCGTAGACCTGATCCTGCTTCCATTGCATCTCTTCTCTCGTCTTCTAGGCACCCTCGTGCTATCAACTCTCGCTCAACTCCCCTGCCCCCTATCCGCTCGTCGTTTGGAATCAACCCAGGAAGCAGCCGTTTCTTTCCTGCCCTCAACTTCAATGCCCAGCGCCAACAGCTCCAGCAGCAGCAGCAGCTTCCCCTTGGTCCAAACCCAAACACCGCAAGCCAGAGGTCTCTGAGAAACGCTGCCATGGAGGATCAGGCTCTCGTCCTCGCAAACCTCTTAGCCGTCGCTGCGTCTGCGACCGCTACCTCTTTGGCCGACAGCGACAGAACTAGAAACTCCCGGAGATCAAATCGGCCCCGTAACGCCAATTCCTCAGCAAGTCCCTCCAGTTCTACTCCAACTTCTTTTTCAAATCCCACCTCCGTTACGTCTTTCGATGGATTCCTGACTGGCCTCAGGAACGGTCTGCTTACGACTGAACTGTCTAACTCCCTGCATAATGCCAATGAAGCTCGTCCTAGAAGGGCCATGAACTTTTTTAGAATGTTCAGGTTCGTTAGCAATGAAGGTGATTCATCTCAGGTGTCATCGCAGAACAACACTCCAGCCGGCGGTTCTAGCTCGAGCCCCGTTTCAAACTCTGCTACTGACACGCCCGCCGCTGCTTCAAACCCAAATACCGCTTCCCCAGCTTCCTCCTCGGCTACTGCGACGGCCGCAACCTCTGGCAGCAATCCTGCGTCTAATGCCACTGCCACGCCTGTTTCTATCCCATCGTTTTCGGCTACCCGACCTGATGCTACAGACAACAGTGGCGAATCAGAACCTAATTTGGTTCCGATTTTGATTGTTGGTGTTAGGGCTGTTGAAAACAATGAAGGCAATCCTTCTGCTGCTGCTGATGCCACTGCTTCCTCTACAACCACCGGCTCAACAGCTCCTACTGCTATTACCACTTCCACTACTACTACTACCACTACAACTACCTCCTCAGATTCAGACCTTTCATCCGCTCCACTTAGACCCAGCATTGAATTAGGATCAACTACCATCTCATCTGCTCCTCACTCTGACGAAGCTTTGAGAACAAGAGATGCATTCATTGATGCTATCAATGAGCGGTACGGCACTAGTATGCCCCGTCCCTCTCAAACTATGAATTCCTCCAACACCAACACCTCGACAGAGGAAGATGGAGCTGCCACTGATCCATATCAGCTTCCCAGACAATCATGGATAGTTTATGTGTTTGGAGGCTCGTATCCCGAAAACCATCCAATTTTGCTTGCTCCAACTCTCTTTTCAGATGAACCCTCGTATGAAGATTTGGTTGCACTGGAGACATTCATGGGACAGGTCAAGCCTCCAATAGCAACTGCTGAGGAACTTGAGAAGGCCGGGGGAACCTTCAAAATCCCAGCAAATTCCAAGTGCGATGAGACAAAGGATGGTTGGGTTATCACTATCAATGAAAATGAAATCTATAAACTTCCTGAAGCAAGGTGCCAAATTTGTCTGAGTAATTACGAAGAGCAAGAGGAATGCAGGCAATTGAAGCTGTGTGGTCATGTTTTCCATAAGGATTGTATTGACGTTTGGTTATGTACTGGAAGAAATTCATGTCCATTGTGTCGAGGAGAAGGAGTTATGAAGGAACCTAAATCTGAGATTCCTACTTCAACGGCTCCAACTGGTTCAACTGCTACTGTTGCTTCTGCTGTTGCTAATACAGACCAAGACACTGTTGAAAGAGCTGAATAAACCAAGATTCTTACTCATCTTTCAAGATTTTGGTTTTTCATTTTACTTTGTTCTACTATGGTAACAAGAAATAAGAGGACGAAGCTATATGTATATATATAGCACGAAATTTTCCGAAAGTTAGACAAAGACTTTAGTTCATGAGAACTGGTTATTATTTATATCCGTTTTTTTTTTCCAGATTGATAAATAGTATTAAATCTGAATGACTTGTATTAAAATAATCTTTTCACGATTCTATTGTCTTTTCAAGGCAGTTTTATTGAATCTTTTTGTTCGAAATAATGCTGTTGAAACCAGATCAAGCTTTCTATTCATGCCCAGGTAAAAATCGCGAACTGGCTTTAATTAAGGTTTAGGGTAATTTCACGAAAAACGCGCTCATGATTTCCCTTTTAGGGACGTCTCTCAATGAACTGATTATATATTTTCGCGTTTTGGTGCAGCCTTTGAGTTTTTTTCTCCCTCTCTTGTGTATCAGATTTCTTTATATTGAGAGAACTTGTTATTATACACAAATAGTTCTCTTGAGAATCACCATTTCACTCATTTATAGATTCTTTTCCATGCCTTCTGTGCGACACATCAAGTATTAACACTCCAGAACAAATCTTGGTATGGGCCTGAAGAAAATCACAAAACTGGATCGAGATGAGAATCTCTCCATGGCTCTTTTTATGAAGCGCCGGTCTGGAGTGCCTACCGAGGTTGACGTGGAGGGGGATGAAGATAAACAGGACGCAGAAACGTTGAAATACCAGCCAGATCTTGTCGAGCTGTCTTCTTCATACCATCCAGATCATTCCAATTCTTCGTCAATGACTATGGATCCAGTGCCTAAAAATCAACCACAAATGTCTTCATCACCTTCTCCCTCGCCATCTTCGCCAGGTAAGAGTGGTGTTATGAGAGTTGCGAAACGGTCTTTGACTACACCAGGCCGGCCCTGCGATATAGAACCTCACGTTTCTTGGGATGTCTCGCCTCTTCTGTCTAAACCAAATATCCCCGATACTCTTTGGACTGGCTCGACTGGTCTTATACAAGTAGCACCTCCAGATGATCCAGAGACTGATCTTTTGGCTAAATTCAGGTATGCGTCGGCAAGACCTGAGTCTGTTAATACAACACCAACGAAAAGAAGCAAACCGAATGAAAAATATTCAATCAAATCTGTTTGCAAGCGCTCAGTCAGCAGAGTTGAAAAGATATTGCCAGATAACAAAAAACAGCGAAGTCTTGTTCGACATGCTACTTCACCCGTTGCTTGCGGAAGCAAGATGAAACGACTTTTAACTCTGGCTAACAAGATCTCAAATCACCATCATCTGAGTCCACGATCAAACAATAAGAGAGTCGAAACAACTACTCTAGAAGAAACTATAGAAGAAAAATCAACTTCAAATCGTTCTAAAACAACTACTCTCGAAGAAAAAACTTTGAACCTTTCTAAAACTCTCAAAGAATCGGCCCTTTCTAAAACTGCCCTCGAAGAAAAAACAGAATCGTTTACAATTCCAACTGAGATAAAATCCAATTCTTTCATTCTTCCCATATCCTTAAAACCAAAAGCAATAAGTGATAAAGACTTATTCTCTCTACCAAAAAACAGTCAAGAACAAAAAGAAATCGGGAACGACTCGTTTTCTGACTTTGATGAGAATGAATTGGAAGATATCATGAAAGAAATGGAATCTTCAACGAAACCGACAACAAGCACTTCACAAAGAGATGAAACTAAAATTGAAGACTGTTTTAGTGATAGTGATGGTTTCAGTGATTTTGACGATGATGCTTTGACTGCTGAGATTGACAAACTATATTCGGCACCAAAAAAAAGGTCCATCAACTCTGAAAATACTGATGGAGTTACTCTTGTTGCTGGTGAATGTTTGGATAAAGAACCCGCTCCGCTTGAAGTAAAAATGACCGATTTTCGCAAACAACGGATTGAAAGAACTAGAACTATTACCGAGGAGCAGGTTTCTCTTTCAACCATCATTAAAAACCCGAGAGTCCACAGATATTTAGTCAAAGAGTCGTTGACACAGCTATATATGGCAACAGCACCTAACGGTAGACGATATGAATCTACACAAATCAAACTACAGGTCCAAAATCTTTTTAATGAGCATCTAACAGTATTTTTGAGAGATAATTGGATTGATTGCCAGCCAGCAGCTCAAAACGTCATTCATATTATTGGCGACTATAAAGATGACCCTGCCACACCCATTATAATTGATAATGATACGAATCTTCTTATTGTGCAACCAGATGAACTTATTACATGTACAGCGGTTTCTGAAGGGTTCTATTGCCAGAGGAAACTTGTTTTACGAGACAGATTACGTTCAGCATCAGAAATCAATATTTATATGATATATGGATCCATGATTCATGAGATTTTTCAATTTTGCCTAGCTGCCAACGATTTTTCTACCGAATTCATCCATAGAAAGATATCAATTCTGATTGAAGCTTTTGTTGAAGATTTGTATCTTTGCAATGTCGAACCCGAAACTGCCGCTGGGTACTTAGAAAGTAAGATTCCTAAAATCTGTGAATGGGCCAGTACCTTTATAGCTCCTAAACCAAATTCTTGTGCCTATGTTGAGGAACACAGATCTAGAGCGAAACGAATCATGTCAGTTAGCAATGTTATTGACGTTGAGGAGGAGGTTTGGTCACCAACATATGGCCTTAAGGGTAAAATTGACGTTACTGTCGAGACTTGCCTTCAAGATGCAATTCGCAGCTGGAAATTTCTGTCACCATTAGAAATCAAAACATCAAAGAATTCAAAAGCCATTGGGCATCGGGCACAGACAACTCTATATACACTGTTGCTTTCTGATAGATACGATATCGATATTAAATACGGAGTATTGGTTTATTCTGAGAGTGGCGATACTATACGCATTCCTGGATTCTCAAATGAAGTTCGTGATTTGCTTATACAGCGAAATCAAATTGCACAAAAGTTTTCAGATAGAGCAAACATACCTGAAATGATTGATAATGAACACAAGTGCAGATCTTGTGAACGATTAACTTCATGTTTGGCATTCCATTGTGTAGAAAATGACGCTGGAATAACAGAGCAGCAAGTTTCACAAATGGAATCACCAGGCATATTAACAGAATATATATCGACTGTTGGTCATATCACAAAACCTCAAGTGGAGTTTTTTAATCACTGGAATGGCCTTTTAGCTAAAGAGGAATTAGATCAAAATTCGCATTTGAAAGAAATATGGACAATGACGAGTAAAGCTCGGGAGCATACAGGTCGTTGTTTTTCCAGTGTACGACTACAAGGTCCACCAGAAATTGAGCGGTTATCAGAAGTTGAGAGTCGATACACATACATTTTAGAAAGGTGCAAACCTGTTGAAGACGGACCCTTTAATTATACCGATTCCCAGCTATCAACTGGTGATGCCATTGTAGTATCTGATGAATCAGGGCATGTGCATCTGGCCTCCGGATTTTATAATGGTGCTACTCGGACTACTTTAAGCATTACAGTTAACAGAAGACTTACAGATTCACTCCAAAAGCAGGATGGGTTTGATGAGCAGGTTAATCAGAGCTTTTTCAGTTTGATGGCTAATTCTTGGGAAAAGTCTAATACTCAAGGGTCAAACACAGACTCGTCAATGGTATTCCGAATTGACAAAGATGAATTTCGTCAGGGCTTGAGTGTAGCCCGCAACAATCTGGTAGAACTCTTGTTACAGAAAAATGAGTTTAGCAACTTGACTTCAATAGTTGATTTGCGAGCTCCAAGGTTTTTACCTCACTCTCAATTCTTCAATGACTGGGGCATTGATACTTCGCATTTTAACATTGACCAACAGACTGCCATCAGGAAAGTTCTTTCAGCAAGAGATTATGCTCTCATTTTAGGCATGCCAGGGACTGGAAAAACAACTACAATAGCAGCGCTCATTCAAATTCTAGTTTCTCAAGGTAAAACTGTTTTGCTTGCTTCTTATACGCATTCAGCAGTGGACACTATTTTAAGGAAAATAAAGGACAGTGGTTTTGGTATATTGAGAATAGGACGCCCATCTTTGGTTAACTCTGATGTCCGTCAGTTTGCAGTTACTCCTGATAGAATTCCTCGCAGTCGAAAAGAGATTGATGATTTGTATTTTAAACCACCAGTTGTTGCTTCGACTTGCTTAGGGATCACACATTGGCTATTCAAAAAGAGAACATTTGACTACTGTATAGTTGATGAAGCTTCACAAGTAACTCTGCCAACCTGCTTGGGGCCAATACGATACGCTGATAAGTTTATTCTTGTTGGAGATCATTTTCAACTGTCACCCTTGGTCAAAAGTGCTGATGCTCAACAGGGTGGGCTAGATGTCAGTTTATTTAAGCGTCTCAATGATTATCATCCAGAAGCAGTGGTCAATTTAGAACACCAATATCGAATGTGTAAAGATATCATGTCTGTTTCTAACATGCTTATTTACGATGGTCGATTGAAATGCGGGAATGAGCAAGTAGCAAATCAATATTTGCACATTCCAACCAAGAATGCTATCGATACATGGAAATTAAGAGCTTGTACAACTGAGACGGATTGGTTATCTCGGGTACTAGATGAAAAGTATGTTAACCAACTTGCCAATTCAAGATTTTATTAACATGACTTTAGGTCAAAGGTGCTTTTTTTAAATAGCGATATTGTTCCTGCGATTGAAACTACACATGAAGATAGGATTCAAAACATAAAAGAAGCTGAAATTACTCAACTCATTGTGGAAGCTCTATGTACTTGTAGAGTATCAGAGGACAAGATTGGAGTTATTTCTGTTTACCGTTCTCAGCTACGTCTTATTACTTCCAAGTTAAGACACAGACCTGGGATTGAAATACTAACTGCCGATAAATCTCAAGGCCGTGATAAAGACTGTGTCATTATTTCCTTGGTAAGGTCCAACACAAATAAAGCAGTTGGTGATTTACTAAGAGATTGGCGACGATTGAATGTGTCATTTACGCGTGCAAAAAGCAAGCTCATCATTATTGGATCTCGTCAGACTCTAGAAACTCTAAACGTTCTGAAAGCATTTTTAGATGTTTTGGATCAAAATCATTGGATTTATGATTTACCGGTTGACTGTACAGAAAAATACTACAACTATCCGCAAAGCATAGCGAATTCAATGAAAACGCCGAAAAAGCGTGATTTTAGCAGAGGGTTCTCGAAATCGCCAGTTAATAGAGTTAAAAGGATAGATTTTCGAGCATCTCCAATTAAGAACAAGCTTTCATCTTCTGGGGTCTTGGGTGACGTTCTTAACGAATTGAATCTAGAAATAAAGGAAAAGAAGAGAATTGTCCGGTAATGTCATATCCATTTATTATTTATTTATATTTATTCTTATAGAAATTGAAATCTTGCATTATAATATTGGCACTATTGTTGGAAAGTAAGCTATAATTTCAACTTGAATTCTTGGATGCCACTATTCTTCAATTATGAAACTGTAATTAACATTCATTTTCAGCTAAAGATCAATAGCAAATATTTGAATAGTCAGAACAATGATATTTTGTAACCTGACCAGCTCCACTCCGTCATTATAAACGCTGGATAGTATCTTTCTAACCTTTGAAATCTATTTCCTAGTCTGCTGCTGCTTCTGATATAATGCTGCTCCTGATATACTGCTATGCGGACCAAATGATTCTGTACAATCTAAACAGATATTGAAAAAAACTCTGGAGAATAGTTTTTCAGGAGAAATGATTAACTAGTTGGTTTGTGGAACGAACTGAAAAATTCTCGAATATGAATCTATTCTTCATTCCAAAAAAAAAAAAAAAAAAAAAAAAAAAGTTACAAATTACCAATTTGAGAAAAATAAACCAAAGAAAAGTTAATCACCATTTTGGGACAACGAAACCTAGCTTCAAGCTATTCCTCGTGGCCCAATGGCAAGGCGTTCGCCTACGATTTCTATTTGGTCACCAGCGAAAGATTCCAGGTTCGACCCCTGGCGGGGAAGCTTTTTTTGATCAGTCCAGTTTTTCATATTTTTATTTTCAAGACTTTTCATATATAATCCGGTCAATGACTAGAATAAGCTCAAGAAACTTGTAGGCGGTTCTCTATTTGAAGTTAGTCTTGTTTTTTTTTCAGATTTCCAAGGGGTATCATAAGCCTAAAACCTAACCTGCCTATAGAGCCACGCTGGGAAGCTGAATTCTCGAATGTTTTTTTGTACAACTGAAAAATGATACCATATTTTTCCACATTCATCCCTCGAACAGATTTCAAATTGTTTAAATAGAGGCTTGATTACATATTTTTGTAGATATTTTGTTATTGCGAAACGCTTTAGAAAGTCGCGATACTTGGAAAGGTCATTAGTCGTTTAGAAAGGTCAGTACTTGAGTTCCAGTTCAGTTAAGTTCAGTTCAGTTCAGTCCAGTTCTAGTTCTAGTTCAGATCAGTTCTAGTTCTAGCTCCAGCTCTAGCTCAGTTCTAGTTCAGCTCCAGCTTCAGTTCTAGTTCCAGTTCTAGTTCCAGCTCCAGCTCAGTTCCAGCTCAGTTCCAGCTCAGTTCCAGCTCAGCTACAGCTCAGCTACAGCTCCTATCTTCCACCAACTTCACCTTTACTAACACAATTCTTAGATGTCAGATTATGATGCTATTATTGTAGGTGCTGGAATCGTCGGACCGTCCTTGTCTGTAGCACTGGCAAAACAAGGAAGAAAAGTTCTGGTTATCGAAAGAGATTTGAAAGAACCAAACCGAATCGTCGGTGAACTCATGCAACCTGGTGGTTTGAAAGCCCTGAAGGCATTGGGAATGGAATCAACTACTGACAATATCGATGCTGTGCCTGTCGACGGTTACCAAATCTTCTATCATGGAGCTGGAATAGAACTTCCATACACTATAAACCCAGAGTCTGGCAAGAAAGAACAAGGAAAATCCTTCCATCATGGCAAATTCATCATGAACTTGAGAAACTACATGCAAGCACAACCTGGCGTTACTGTGCTGGAAGCTACAGTCACTGAGGTTCTTCAGGACTCTGACCTTCGCGTAATAGGCGTCAAAGCAAAAGACTCAAAAACTGGCACGATCACCGAGTACAAATCAAGTATCACAGTCGTTGCTGACGGCACGACTAGTAAATTCAGGAAAGAGTTCATTCCCACAAAGCCCATTGTCAAATCGCAGTTCGTTGGCTTGATTTTGAAGGACGCTGACATGCCTAATCCAAATCATGGTCATGTAATTCTCGGTGACCATGCTCCAGTACTCATCTATCAAATAGGCACTCATGAGACTCGTATTCTCTGCGACGTCCGTGGTGCTGGACCGCTTCCGTCAATATCTAATGGAGACATGCGCGAGCATTTACTGAACAAAGTTCTGCCAAATCTTCCAAAATCAATCCAGCCCAGTGCTCAAGAAGCTATCGAAGAAGGCAAGTTCAGATCAATGCCAAACCAATTCTTGCCTTCTACTGATCCAGCAGAGAACCCCCGTGGTCTCATTGTCTTAGGCGATGCCTGGAACATGAGACATCCTCTCACTGGTGGAGGTATGACTGTCGCGCTCAACGATGTTGTCCTTCTCGCTAAACATCTTTCTACAGTTACAGATCTCTCTGACTGGCCTTCAGTTACTGGCCATCTCACTGACTTTTACTGGGAAAGAAAACAGCTTGGCTCTGTCATTAACATTCTGGCCCAGGCCTTATATTCCTTGTTTGCTGCTGATTCAGAAGACTTGAAAATTCTACAAAGAGGCTGCTTCAGATACTTTCAATGCGGTGGAACTTGTGTCTCTGAACCTATATCGCTACTGAGTGGTATTTTGCCAAAGCCAATGGTACTGATTTACCATTTCTTCTCGGTCGCTATTTATGCCATTAGATGTAACTTTGTTGATAAGGGAATCGTAGGATTTCCCTTAGCTTTCATTCAGATCTTTACTGTTCTATTCACTGCTTCAAGCGTGATCCTTCCTTTCATTCTGAAAGAACTTAAATAGATTCCTTTCTTGTATAATTCAAATAATGTAATAATGCCATCTCAACTCTACCTTCTAGGGCCCAATTAGTGAAAAAAATAAATTCAAAGTATTTCGTACAAAAGCTATATTCAATTTAAATGGCAACAGACTTGTGGAAAGCGGTACCGGCATAGATGGCCTTGTCACCAAGTTCTTCTTCAATTCTGAGAATCTCGTTGAGCTTAGCAAGACGTTCAGAACGAGCGGGAGCACCAGCCTTGATTTGACCAGATCTAAGACCAACAGCAATCTCAGCAATGGTGGTATCTTCAGTCTCACCAGATCTGTGGGAAACCATAACTCCCCAGCCAGCAGCGTAAGAATCCTTAGCAGCTTGAATAGACTCGGTAAGAGAACCAATTTGGTTGACCTTCAGCAACAGAGCATTGGCAGCCTTCTTCTCAATGGCAGTCTTGATACGGACAGGATTGGTAACAGTCAAGTCATCACCAACAATTTGGGTCTTTTCAGAGGCCTTAGAGTAGAAGAGAGACCAAGTCTCCCAGTCATCTTCAGCAAAGGGATCCTCAAGGGAAACAATAGGGTATTTTTCGAGCAGGGAAAGATAGAGATCAACGAGTTGCTCTCCAGAGAGCCATTTAGAAGAATCAGAATCAGGGTTCTTGAAGTCAAGGTCGTACTTGCCGTCCTTGAAAAATTCTGAGGAAGCAGCGTCAATGGCGATTTGAACCTTACCAGTGTAGCCAGCCTGCTCAATGGCATCAGAAATCAAGCTGAGAGCTTCTTCAGCGGTTTGGATATCAGGAGCGACACCACCTTCATCACCAACATTACCAGCAGAAGTACCGTAACGCTTCTTAGCAAGAGACTTGAGGATTTGGTAGACTTCGGCACCAGCACGCATGGCCTCAGAGAATGAAGAAAAGTCGGTAGGGACAATCATAAACTCTTGAATGGCAAGACGGCCACCAGCGTGGGATCCACCGTTAAGAACATTTTGGAAAGGAACAGGCAAAACATAGGGAGCAGGAGTCCCAGAGAGCTCAGCAATGTGTTGGTACAAAGGAACACCCTTCTCAGCAGCAGCAGCCTTTGCAACGGCGAGAGAGACACCCAAGACAGCGTTGGCACCCAACTTGGCCTTGTTGTCGGTACCGTCGAGCTTCAATAAGAAGGCATCGACAGCCTTTTGATCCTTAATGTCCAAGCCAGCCTTGATCAGCTCAGGACCAATCTTGGAGTTGACGTTGTCAACGGCGGTCAAAACACCCTTTCCACCCCATTTGGACTTGTCTTTGTCACGGAGCTCAAGGGCCTCGTGGATACCAGTAGAGGCACCGGAAGGGACAATTGCTCTGAAGAGACCCTTCTCGGTGGTGATGTCGACCTCAACAGTGGGGTTACCACGGGAGTCGTAAACAGAACGGGCATGTACCTTGGAAATAGCCATTGTGTAGATAGTTTAGAAACGATGAAGAAAAAGTTAAAAGTTGGCAAGAAGTTGACAAGAAGAGAAAAAAAACTGGGGAGGGTAAGGTATTTATATATATTTTAGCTGCTAGTGTAACTCGTCAGTTTTTTACGTAGTCTATCATGCATAGAGTAGCGGTGAATCTGGGGTAGTTTCCTTAAGGTTCTGTGATACGAAAAAGGATCGGCTTGTGCTCCGGCTTATTTTCATTTCGTTTCCCCGTTGAATGGTGAACAGGTCAGGTAGAGCGGGAGGAGCCTCTGGGCCCGTTCTAGTCTACTGGCTGAGCTGGCGCAGGGCAGAACTAAAGTTGGGTCTTTGTTCGTATGCTGGTACAGAGTAGACCCAAAGTTGGGTCAGCAGAACGGGCGGACTAGCAGAACGGGCGGACTAGCAGAACGGTCGGACAAACAGAATGGGAACAAGCAGAGCATTGCGAGAGTTAAGAGATCGGGTAGGCCAGGATGTGTTCTGTTTCTCGTTTGAGCCTTTGTCTATGGAGCTCGTTATGTGGAAAATCATACTACGGAACCCGCTAAAGTCTCGGGACTGCAAGTCTCGGGACTGGTGACAGAAACAATAGAAAAAGTTGCGAGACATGAGCGACTAAATTTCGTTAGATTATAAGTATATATCAAATATAGCCATTATTTGGTAGAAACGGTCTGATCGTTAACTACAATTTTGGTTCTTCGTGTAGTCTCGGTGATATAAATACTGTCATCTGCTGATGTCTCTCCTACTCCTAAAGTCTTTTCAAAATGTATATCCATACTGTTAGAAGAACTGAAAGAAGTGGAAGTACTGAAGGAAGTGGAAGAGCTGGAAGAGCTGGAAGAGCTGGAAGAACTTGAAGAACTTGAAGAACTTGACGAACTTGAAGAACTTGAAGAT
Organism: Geotrichum geniculatum; assembly: GCA_030566045.1. Lineage (NCBI taxonomy): Eukaryota > Fungi > Ascomycota > Dipodascomycetes > Dipodascales > Dipodascaceae > Geotrichum > Geotrichum geniculatum. The sequence continues at coordinate 328,888 of JAJMHM010000006.1, read as the reverse complement.
GAAGGAATAGAGGAAGTACTTAGCTCAATAGTGGTAGATTCCTCTCCATTCTTACCAGATGAAACAACTACTAGCCTTGTCCTTGTAGCTGTAGAAGCAAATACACTATTAGTAAAGACGCTACCACGTTCAATATTATCAATGCTATCAGTAGCATCACCAGAGTTGCTTAAAGACTCGTCTGGCAATTGATTCAATTTGTTGTGTCCATCAAGTACTGAATGAAGATTTCCAGCTGCATTTCGTAATCTCATTGATGCTTCCAGCTCTGGATCGACCTTTGAAGTGCTAGTTGCAGACTTTGAAAAACCCTTTGTCGAACCAGACTCAGGTACCAAATTGTCATCAATTTCAGGATCACGAGCGTAGATAGAATCACCCCTTTCAGTGTCTTTTCCAAATATTGAATCGTGAACAACACTACTCTTGCCTCCATTCAAATTGGAATTGGTCTGTTCTTTTCGACCTGAGCCATCACGAACAATATTTTTGAGTCTTTGTGTAGCTGCCACAATAGGATCATAAACAAAGTCGACAGAGGAGGTGGTACTGGTCGATGACAGTTTAGTTCCTGTATCTGTAGATTCAGTAGAAGAACCACTCCTTTTAGCGTTGTTTCCAGAATCGTGGACACTACTCTTGTCTCCATTCAAATTAGAATTGGTCTGTTCTTTTTGACCTGAGCCATCATGAACAATATTTTTGAGCCTTTGTGTAGCTGCCACAATAGGATCATAAACAAAGTCGACAGAGGAAGTAGTACTGGTCGATGAAACTTCCCGTTTAGTTCCTGTAGCTGTAGATTCAGTAGAAGAATAATCCCTTTCAGCGTCCTTTCCAGATAATGAATCGTGAACCACGCTACTCCTGCCTCCATTCAAATTAGAACTGGTCTGTTCTTTTTGACCTGAACCATCATGAACAATATTTTTGAGCCTTTGTGTAGCTGCCACAATAGGATCATAAACAAAGTCGACAGAGGAAGTGGTACTGGTCGATGAAACTTCCAGCTTAGTTCCTGTAACTGTAGATTCAGTATAAGAATAGCTGCTTTCAGCGTCCTTTCCAGATAATGAATCGTGAACAGCAATCTTGCCTACATTCAAATTGGAATTGATGGAGCTAGCACTGGCCGATAAAGCTTCAGTTCCTGTAGCTGTAGATTCAGTAGAAGAATAACTGCTTCCAGCGTCCTTTCCAGATAATGAATCGTGAACAACAATCTTGCCTACATTCAAATTGAAATTGATGGAGCTGGCACTGGCCGATAAAGCCTCAGTTCCTGTAGCTGTATATTCAGTAGAAGAATAACTGCTTTCAACGTCTTTTTCAAAAATTGAATCGTGAACACTCTTGGCTCCATTCAAATTGGAGTTGGTCTGTTCTTTTTGACCTGAACCTTCATGAACAATATTTCTGAGCCTTTGTGTAGCTGCCACAACAGGATCATAAACGAAATCAACAGAGGAGCCAGTCGATGAGACTTCCCGTTCAGTTTCTGTAGCTGTAGATTTAGTCGAAGAATAACTGCTTTCAACGTCTTTTTCAAAAAGTGAATCGTGAACACTAATCTTGCCTTCATTAAAATTGGAATTGATGGAACTGGCACTGGCCGATAAAGCTTCAGTTCCTGTAGCTGTAGATTTAGTAGAATAACTGCTTTCAACGTCTTTTTCAAAAATTGAATCGTGAACACTCTTGGCTCCATTCAAATTGGAATTGGTCTGTTCTTTTTGACCTGAACCTTCATGAACAATATTTCTGAGCCTTTGTGTAGCTGCCACAACAGGATCATAAACGAAATCAACAGAGGAGCCGGTCGATGAGACTTCCCGTTCAGTTTCTGTAGCTGTAGATTTAGTCGAAGAATAACCCCTTTCAACGTCTTTTTCAAAAAGTGAATCGTGAACACTACTCTTGCCTCCATTCAAATTAGAACTGATCTGTTCTGAGCCATCATGAACAATATCATTAAGCCTTTGTGTTGCTGCTACAATAGGATCATAAACAAAATCAACAGATGAAGCTTCCCGTTTAGTTCCTGTAGCAGTAGATTCAGTAGATTCAGTAAAAGAACCACCCCTTTCTGCGTCTTTTCCAAATATTGAATCGTGAACACTCTTGCCTCCATTCAAATTGGAATTGATCTGTTCCGAGCCATCACGAGCAATATCATTAAGCTTTTGTGTTGCTGCTACAATAGGATCATAAACAAAGTCAGCAGAGGAGCTGGTCGATGAAACCTCCAGTTCAGTTCCTGTAGCTGTAGATTCAGTAGAAAACTTAGTATCTATAGTCTTGACTTTTTCAACAAAGGAAGTTCCTGCATTCTTTGCAGTGCCAGTAGTAGTTGATTGATCTTTCATATTACCAAGTTCAATCACTGAATTACCCACCCTTTCAATAACTGAACCTCCAAAGGAATTGGTTCCAGCTGTATTTGATTTGTCCAGAGTGGGTTCATTTCCAACTGCTCGTTTCTCTTTATGAGTTTCTAAAATGGCTTCGTTGTTTGTGACATCGTGTTCAAGCTCTTCATAGTACTCAACATCAACAACTTCATTTCGCTTTTGACCTAAAATTGCCAAATGCTCAGCCTTACTCTTCAAATGGCCCAAGAAAGTGACAGCTTCTTGAGAAAGAACGTTACCAGTATGTTTGACCTGTAAATCGTCACCATTATCCTTATTGATTTTCGAGATGACATTATCGATATCAGCAATGTTATTAGACCACTCTGCCTGGGATTTAAAAGATTCTAGAGATTGTATTGCCTTGGTTTTAGCAGCTGTTCTGGTTGAAAGAGCATTTGTGACATCTGATTCAAGCTCTTCATATGTAGCTTCAACTTCTTCAATAGCTTTATCAAATCGCGATGAGACCTCATTCACAGAAGGATGTGGTTCAGAGCCTGATTCCAGTTGCTTGATCAAATTTTGGAGTTCAGGAGAGCCATACTGGTAGCGTTGAATTGATTGCAGCTTACCAGAATAATTTGGGGTCGATAGGTCCTTCTTGTACTGCTCGTAAACAGATTCCAGCAGTGTCAAGTCAGCATATGAGTTCACAGTGACTGTAGGAATTTCTTCAGCTACTACAGTTTTAGGAACTTTGAGGACGACTGTACTTGTAGTTGGCTCAGTACTCAAGACGGGAGGTTCTACAGAACGATCTGTAGAGCTCGACAAGATTGAAGAATCTACAGAATGAACCTTAGCATTCACCGAGATGGGAGATTGTACAGAACTACCAGTCGACGTCAAAATGGAAGATTCTACAGAACGATCCGTAGCAGTCGACGTCAAAAGGGAAGAGTCTACAGAACGATCCGTAGCACTCACTGAGATGGGCGATTCCACAGAATGAACCTTAGCATTCAAGATGGGAGATTCCACAGAATGAACCTTAGCATTCAAGATAGGAGATTCTACAGAACGATCTGTAACACTCAAAGTTGAAGAGTCTACAGAACGATCCGTAAAACTCGAAATTGAAGAGGTAACACTCATAATTGAAGAGACTACAGGATGATCCTTAGCACTCAAAATTGAGTCTGTAACAGCTTCTTTGAGCGTCTTGTCGCCATTGTTCCTGATTCTCTTGAGCACCTTTTGAACCTGAGGATCCACCTTTTCGGCGTAAAAAGACCTTGGTCCTGTTTCTAAATTGTCCCACCAATGTTTACATCCGGCAAACGCCAAAATAGCTTTGGAGCGAGATGTTTGAAGACCTTCAACCATTTTGCGGTACAATATGACAAACCTCTCCTTCAAAGAGGCCTGCGACCAGTAGTTCCCGGACTGAAAACTAGAATAGCCCTGCTGCAAGTACTGGTTAGCCGAATTGATAAACGGTCCAACATAGGTGGAATGAGTACCCCGGACTTTATCTTGTAGACCCTGCGCATTCTTCACGAGAGCAGGGTGAACCGACTGATAGTAGCGATCACTGAACCCTTTGGCTTGTTGCTGAGCATATCCATTAGCAGCCTTATAGTAAGGCTGAACATACCCACTAGCAGCCTGAACATAACCATTAGCAGCCTTAACATAAGGTTGGACGTACCCATTAGCAGCAACAGCATAAGGTTGGGCAGCATGATAGTATGGAGTAATGAACTCTTGAGCAGAATGAACAAAAGGCTGAACACGATTGTTCAGCGAAACAGTATAGGACTCCAAATTGGAGTTTACAACGTCAGCATAAGGCTGGACAAACTTGCTAGTCGAGTCATAGTAAGGCTTGATGACTTTCCACTGAGGTTCCGCATACTTGCGAGCTGAATCAACATAAGGTTGAGCATAAGTATCGTAATAGGGCAGAGCATAGTCACGATATGTAGAATGAAGAGAACGACAAGCACCAGACGCAGAATTGTCTAGCTGAGAATCCAATGGACAAGCCCAAAGAAGCAGATACAATAAGTAGACTATGGCGGCCCTTAACAAGTTAACAATTGTGCATCACGACAAGACCAATATACTCACTTGAAAACAAATGACCAGAGCCTTGATATGACGCCCTTTTGGCGCTGAGAATTTGGCATTGTGAGAATACTTTGGTATAAGAAGAAGAAGTAAAAGAAGAAGAAGAGTTCCTAAATACAAAACAATTCGCCCACAATGCAAGTCAAATGAAAACTCCAATTCGTCCCCGTAGAGCCCTGTCAGTCACAGTCTGGATCAGTAGAGCTCATCAAACCTTAATACTCGTATCCGAGCTGGTTAGCTGATTCATTGAAGCAACTAGCCTGCTTTTTGCTGCTTTTTCACTTTTGGCATTAACTCACGTGACACGGATTAAATGTCAGCCGTAGATGACCAAGCAAGTATGTAAGCAATGGTTTAGGGTATTTGAAAAAGAGGTCTGGGCCAAACATCTCGAGACTCTTTTAATCTGTGTGATTTGGCTTTACGGAGGTTTCTTGAGAGAACGATATCAGACAGACGACGAGACTACGCGCTTAGAGAGTTGTTATGGCATAGATGGGTCATGTGATGGACTCTATTGATTGATACTGGATACTAATTGAGCCGAAGCTGATAAAAGTTTATCGTGGGTCGGTGTTTGATTTATTTTTTTTTTCAACCTATTTTTCAGTTCGTGAATCACGGTATATAATCGTGGAATATTTGATAATTGCCGGAGTCAGGAGGGGGTCAGGAATCGAGGAAGAGTTAAGAGTTAAGAAGAGAACTGCTAGCTACGACTACGAGCTACGACTACGAGCTACGACTACGAGCTACGGGCTACGACTACGAGCTACGGGCTACGACTACGACTACGAACTACGAGCTACGAATAACGACTACGAGCTACGAATAACGAACTACGAACCAACAAAAACCAACAAAAACCAGGCAAAGAACTCGCTAAAAGAACCTGTTAACGAAAGAACTCCAACTCCATCTCAATCTCAATCTCAACCTCCATCTCAAACATCAGCAATGACAAAGGCTGGAGAAGCAAGAATTAATGAATTGATTGATCTCGCTACGAAGTTTTACTTCTCAGGCACCGCCGGGCGTGATGCTTTGGAGACTACCATGGAAGAATCGAATAGCCTGTATGGCTCAGTAGCTGCCCGCCCTCCTTTGTGCTACATGGTCTACACGCTACTCACTTGTCCAGCTCTAGGCCACGAACTGGAAATAGGGCGGAACAAGGTGATTGCGTTCCTCAATCGAAACCCAGTCATGGAGCTCATTGTAAGATTTGTACTCAAAGACGGGATGGTGGATGGCTGGGACATAAAAATGGCACACTCAATACTGGCTCAGTTGAACAGTTTGCAAAATGAAGCAGACAGCTCTGATGAAGAAACGCTCGAAGACCCGCTGTCTAATGCCACCAGCATCATCATCACTTCAATCACAAGTGCCGGCCCGCTGAATGAGCTGGTCCATCAGTATATTCCAGTCATTTTGTTTTCAGAGCTCACGAGTCCGTCTTCACAATCGACGGTTCTATGGCAGCAGCTATTGCAATACCAAGCTACAGATACTCTCGCCTATGTGTATCAAGGCCTGGCAGGAGACATGAATGTGGGGTCTTGGATCAATGGCATGAAAACAGACAGTCGGATCTCTCATACTCTTTTGGCAGTGCTGGAAACTGCGTTGGACGAATCATTGAGGGTAACTGTCATAGACGATGGATCAACGAACCTTCTTGACTCAGAGGCAGACACTCTAGACCAGCCAGTGTTTGTTCAGCAGCGACTGAATCTGTTTGAACGATTCCATAGCCAAAAATTGATCTATCGGATCGTCGAGCTACTTGGACCTGAACAGCCGGACCTTGTCCATTATGAAGTCCGCGTCTTTTTGAAAGGATTTATAGCCAAAGCTCTGCCGGTACATGGTGCCAACCATCTGTTTGACGAGCTCAATACTACGCCCAATGATATAATACTTCTTGTTCAGGATCTGATAAGCGAGCCCGTTTTGCAACTGCTGATTCAAAATATGGTCAGTTCCAGGTCAGCTTTGAACGTTGGAGCGGACATTATGGTTGAGCTGTTGACCATAATGTCTAGTGAGTTTAGTTTCAATCAGGATCTCATTACAAAAAAGGTTCGCGAAGAGGAGCATCCTCTGCGAGAAATTGACCGTGTTTTGAACGTGTTTGGCCCTTACTTGTCGAATCTTTTAGAGGTAGCGAAGAACGGGTTTGACAGGCCATTGGACGACAACGGAGAGCGGGCAAAACGAACCACGCAGGCGAATATGTCTGTTGAAATATTCTACTGTGAACAGCTCAAAGCTTGCGAGGTTATCTCGGAGCTGATAAAAATAGCAGCCTTGAATGACAACGAGTACCAGGACGACGACTCCAGTATATCGAGCGACACCAAGCCGGAGGAAACCATGGGAGACGGGGACGTGGAACGAACCAACAAGAGAATACGACAACTGTCGCTAACTGTATATTCTCAGCCAGCTTTTCGATTCTCACGAGGGTTTATTCAACATGTCACAGACACGAAGGTTATTCCCACCTTCATTGATCTTTTTTTCAATAACCCGTGGAACAATCTACTTCACCATGCAGTAACAGCATTGATAGAGCATTTGTTTTCGCCTCTATATCTGGACATTCAACTAAACCCGGGGCTGATTCTTATTTTACGGGACATATTCGACACGAACATCACCAATAGAGTTATTAGTGCCAATCGGAAGAACTCTCGTTATGAGAAGGCTAAAAGAATAAGGCTGGGATACATGGGGCATTTGTTTAATATTACGAATGCGATTCATGAAGCATGCTCCACGATATATTCTCAAGGGGAAAACAGTCCCAACTATAGTCTTCGGGACATGCTCGACTTTTACATGTTGGATAGTGCTTGGATCCAGTATATTGAAGATGTTTTCACTCCTAGGCTGGAGTTATCTTCAGGAGTTTTGGGGGGCAATGTGCCTACTGGTGCGGGAGCGTATCACTCTGGGGCCATAATTCTTACGGACAAAGAAGGTACATTTGAATTGGATGAGGAGCAGAAGAGATATAGTAGGCGCAATGAACAGGATGATTCGTTAGATGAGCTATAACGAGTGTTTGCAAGTTAGTGATGACTTGGTGATTTGGTGACTTGGTGATTTGGTGACTTGGTAACTTGGTGACTTAGTACTGCTAACTTGTCAAGTCGAATTGTTAACTTAACTGCTAACTTGAATAACATTGAACCATAGTGCAGTTGAATAGGAGATACAAGAAACGACATCATGAACAAACGTATCACCATTTTGTTACTATAGAAATTGGACTACTGGTTCAGCTGCTTTTATTGTAAATCATATAAGAGCAACTTTCATCCTATATACCAATATTCTACTGTCTTCAACCTACCTCGTCACCTCATCTGACTCTGTTCCAATGCTTGTTCTAGCTTTTTGGTCTCTCTGTTCTAACTTTTTGGTCTTTCTGTTCCAACTCTGTTCCAGCTCTGCCCTAACTTCCGTTCTACCCGTCCTAATTTTGACCTTCCGCCTACCGCCTGCCCTAATTGACCCCATTCCACCCAATTCCGCCCTAATGGACCCCATTCCCTCTACCAAAACCTGGAGTAGGCATCCGAACTGTGATTGGCTGAAATATTCCCCAGCCATCCAATTGGACGGCAAGTCACGCACAAAAATAACATTAGCTCTTTTGTTTTCAACTTTCTTCTTTAACCTTCACCTTCTGACCCTTTCAAAATGTTGAGAAAATTCGCTACTTCCTCTTCTTCTTCTGTCAAGCTCTTCACTTCCAGACAATTTTCAATTTCCGCCATGACTATGGGCAAGAGAATCGAAACCGACGCTTTCGGTGAGATCGAAGTCGACGACTCCAGATACTGGGGCGCTCAGACTCAACGCTCACTCCAAAACTTTGACATTGGCGGCCCCAGAGAACGCCTCCCTGAACCTTTGATCAAGGCATTTGGTATCTTGAAGAAGGCTACTGCCACCGTCAACCTCCAGTACGGCCTCGACCCCAAGATCGGTGAAGCCATCCAAACCGCTGCCACTGAGGTTCTTGAAGGCAAGCTCACCGACCATTTCCCTCTGGTCGTCTTCCAAACTGGCTCTGGCACTCAATCCAACATGAACTCCAACGAAGTCATCTCGAACCGTGCTATCGAGCTTCTCGGTGGCAAGCTCGGCTCCAAGAAGCCAGTCCACCCTAACGATCATGTCAACATGTCCCAGTCCTCCAACGACACCTTCCCTACCGTTATGCACATCGCGGCCGTCCTAGAGATCACAAACAGGCTCATTCCTTCTCTCCAAGACCTCCACAAGGCTGTCGATGACAAGGCCAAAGAGTTCAACCACATCATCAAGATTGGCAGAACCCATCTCCAAGATGCCACTCCTCTCACTCTTGGTCAAGAGTTCTCTGGCTACGCTGCTCAGATCGAGAACGGTATCGCCAGAGTTAAGGACGTTCTTCCTCGCTTGAGACTTTTGGCCCAAGGTGGTACTGCTGTTGGCACTGGCTTGAACACCAAGATTGGCTTCGACAAGGCCGTTGCTGAGACCGTCAGCAAGATCACTGGCGAGCAGTTCTTGACTGCTCCAAACAAGTTCGAGGCTTTAGCTGCCCACGATGCCATCGTCGAGGCCTCTGGTGCCCTCAATACCGTTGCTGTCTCCTTGTACAAGATTGCCAACGACATTAGATACCTTGGTTCTGGTCCCAGATGTGGATACGGTGAATTGCACCTTCCTGAGAACGAGCCTGGTTCCTCCATCATGCCTGGTAAGGTCAATCCTACTCAAAACGAAGCTCTTACCATGGTCTGCACTCAAGTTTTCGGTAACCACTCTACCATCACCTTTGCTGGTGCTTCCGGTCAGTTTGAACTAAACGTTTTCAAGCCTGTTCTTATTTCCAACCTTCTTTCTTCCATTCGTCTTTTGGCTGACGGTGCCCGTTCTTTCCGCGTCAACTGCGTTGAAGGAATCGTTGCTAACGAGAAGAGAATTGAGCAGCTCATGCGCGAATCGCTCATGTTGGTCACTGCTCTCAATCCCAAGATTGGCTACGACTCTGCTTCCAAGGTCGCTAAGAACGCTCATAAGAAGGGTATCACTTTGAAGGAATCTGCTTTGGAGTTGGGTGTTCTTACTTCTGAAGAATTCGATCAATGGGTTAGACCTGAAAACATGATTGGTCCTAAATAAGCATGAATAACAAAATCCCCAGCTTTTGTCTATAGAAAAAATACATTTAAATATTACAAAAGTCAACATTAAATATAACAAAAGCCAACATTTAAATATTACAAAACATTCAAATAAATGTAAATATTACAAGTCGACATTCAAACATTTAAATATTCAAATGAATCAAATGAATCATTCACATAAATCAACATTCAAATCAATCAAATATTCAAACATTCAAATCAACATTCAAATATTACAATATTAGATTGTTCCAACGCATCAGACTGTTTCTTCCAACGCAAGAATAACGGCAGTTCTCGATGGAATATAAAGTTGCAAAAAGTTACTCCTTCCATTCCATTCAAAAGGCGTCGTCATACATCTAGTCTTGTCATGATCAATGCTGCCAAACCCTCCTACTTCCTTAGAATCAGTATCCAACACAATCCTATAGGTACCAGGAGTATCAACTCCAACACGATAATCAGTAAAGGAATTAGAGGGATGGAAGTTGAATACAAATAAGAGTCCTGCACGCTCAAAAACAATCATCTTATCACCTTCGTGTTTCAATGAAACATAGGCCTGGGGTGCTGACAACCACTTGTACTTGCTCTCAAGATGCTCCATTTCAGTATCAAACTCATTCAAAAACTTGTACTTCAAAAGGTGATCATCGACAAGACCCCATTGTCTTCTGCAATAGTGGAATGAGCTGTTGTTGCCCGCACGAGGGAAGTCAAGCCATTCAGGATGACCAAACTCATTTCCTTCAAAGTTCAACCAGCCCTCGCCTCCCAAAGAGTGAGTTACCAAACGAATCATCTTGTGCAATGCAAGTCCGCGATCAATGATGGCAGAGGGATCAGATAAAACAGACATGTGCGTATACATCTCCTTATCCATCAACCAAAATGCCAAAGACTTGTCTCCAACCAGTGCTTGATCGTGAGACTCAGCATAAGCAATAGTCTTTTCTCGGTGACGGCGATTAGTCAAAGTAAACACGATATTGCCCATGTCCCAGTCGTCGTCAGACTTTTCTTTCAATAGCTTGATCCACATATCAGGAATAGCCATACCAAGTCTGTAGTCAAACCCAATGCCTCCCAGTTCGGTGGGAACGCAAAGCGTGGGCATGCCAGAAACATCTTCGGCAATGGTAATAATGTCAGGATTGATCTTGCGAAGCATGTTGTTTGCCAATATCAGATACACAACAGCCTCTTCATCGACAGAAGGACCGAAATACTCGTGGTAGCCACCGCTGAAGCCGGTGCCAATACCATGATGATGATACAGCATACTGGTTACACCATCAAATCTGAATCCGTCAAAATGGTATTCATCAATGTAGAATCTCAAATTGGAGAGCAGAAATCTTAATACCTCGTGCTTTCCATAATTGAACAGCCGCGAATCCCAAAGCTCATGCTGGCCCTTTTCACCCGAGTGGAAATATTGGTAGTCAGTGCCGTCAAAATCGTTGATACCATCAAGGACGTTTTTACTGGCATGGGAATGGACCATATCAAGCAAAACAGTAATTCCGAGGCCATGGGCAGTATCAATCAGCTCTTTCAAGTCCTCTGGAGTTCCGTAACGACTTGAAATCGCAAAGAACGAGGTCACCTGGTAGCCAAAAGACGCATAATAAGCATGTTCCATGATAGCCATCAATTGAATCGTATTGTAGCCTAATTTCTTAATTCTGGGTAAAACATTGGCTGTAAATTCCTTATAGGTGCCGACTCTCCCTTCAGGTGACGAAATGCCAACGTGAGCTTCATAAACTTTGACAGCCTCAGGCTTTGGAGGACTTTTATTTTTCCAGACATACTTCTTTGGGGGGTTCCAGAATTCGGCCTCATAAACAGGAGACACAGAGAGGTTTTGGACGACACGTTTACTCCAAGCGGGTAGTCTATAAAGCACCTCGCCACTTGGGATTTTCAGGGCTATTTTGACTTTGGAGCCATGGGGAATGGCAGCCTTTCCGCCGACAGCAGGAACCTTTACTGACCAGACGCCAAAGTTGTCTCTGGTCATTTTGTTGGCGTTCAAATCCCAATTATTGAACTCGCCTACCAAGCTGGCTTCCATGGCGTTTGGAGCCCATTCCGTGTATGTGACTGAGTTATCAGAAGCCACCTGAAAGCCAAATTTGAGGTAGCCTTTGGCGAACTCTACAATGCCTTTTTCGTCCTGATCAAGACGGTTGAGCCATTGTTGCGCAATGGCGTAGCGACGAGCAATGTCTCGTTCAAAGGGCTTCAGATAGGGATCGTATTCAATGACTCCAGTTCCAGCGAGTGGTTCTTCTTGTTTTGTAGAGACTTGGGACGACATGGTGATGGTTTATAAACTTTCAGAACTCAATTGGCTTCCACGCTTTGAACCAAGAACGCAGTTGATGGTGATTATGAGTGAAGCGAAAAATAATTAAGAAGAAGAAGAAGTAAAAAGGAAGGGAGATGAGGTTATTTATACTGAATTTTTATGGACCAAGTGCTGTAAAAAGCTCACCTGTTTTATGCGGAGACTATCTGAACTTCGAGGGTTAGGGCAAGGATCTGGAAAAGGAGACCATACGGCTAACAGTGAGTCGTCCGTTAAGGGTAAGGTGGGGTGGGAGGTTTAAATTAGAGGTGTAAGTCTGAAGTAAGATGATTTATGGTTTATGTTGTATGATTTATGGTTTATGGTTTATGGTTTATGTTGTATGTTTTATGGTTTATGGTTTATGGTTTATGGCTTATGGCTTATGATTTATGGTTTATGGTTTATGTTGTATGTTTTATAATTTATGGTTTATATGCCATGTTTCAAGTAAATAATAACGAATTAGGACGTGATATTTCAGAAAACTACCATATTATTGAACAAAACACAAAATATCTAATCAGGTTTAGATCAATACTGCAGCATACTTTACAACATACTGAGGTAATCATTTGTGATAGTACACTGTTGACTCAGTGCTTAAGGAATGACTTGAAATATTGAAAGGTAGACAGTATAATCACAAATGAAATTGACCATTAATGGAACTTTATGGTAAGTTGTAGAGTTTTGAAAGATTCTGTTTAAATTAGCGATTAAATCGATAACAAATACTGGAGATATATTCAATTCTCAGTTTTATACGTTCAAATTCATTCTAGCTCTCCAGAATATGTTCCTGATGATAGAATCTCTTTTGAGCGACAATTGTTCCATGGTTTAAGCTTTAGAATGATTTTAGAACAATTTTCATAATATTAAGAATAATTAAAGTCAATTTTCTTAACTTTCAAATATTTTAGTCAACTTTCTTAACTGTTTATTATAGTCAACTTTCATTAATATATCAATTGATTCCATTTGAAAATTTGTAGATCAGACATGACTCAGAAGATCTCATGAAAATAGATTTATGGTTATACGTGAAGAAATTTCGTAAATCTAGATTTTGACTTTTCACTCAATTTTGGTTTATCCGATGATTCACTGCTTATTCGCTTACCATCAGGAGTAGATATATTCAATATCAATGCAATTGCCATGAATGTCACACAATCAATAACCTTTACTCTCTTGACATCTCGCGAAGAAAATGAATCCCTTTTAAACTGAGGAGGTAATCCCTCTAATGATTGAGTTTGGTTGTTTGGCAAATCCAAAAAAACTGAAGAATTCAGTTGTGTACAGAAATCATCAAGATATTGGTTGACAGGAAACGATTTGCGAGCATTCGGAGAATCAATGAACGTGAGCTTAAAGTTTGCAAGAGTCGCAATGGCCACTCCTTCAACGACAAAGCTCCATTTTTGCCCATTTTCAATACTAGTGGTCTTAGCTATAGACGAAAAATAGATATCAGCTGCTGTAGAAGAATCGTTACTCAAGTAAGTTCTTGAACTTGCTGGTGAGATCGAGCCAGATGGCTTGACGTCACTACGCCATTTACCCACGATAGTGTTAGTAGTTGCATCTACAACTTTAAACCCTTTTGAATCTTTCTTCAGGCACCATGAGATTGAAGGTAAAATATTGGGGGTCGCAAGAGGGCTAAAGGCGACTCCTTTAACTGACAATTGGGCCAGTGCGCTATCTGATGTGTCCGAATCGACGGAAAATGTGCTGGATTCTGTATATACATGAGATGGTGACAAATGAGGTTCAGAAGAAGTTGAAGGTAAGATAGAGCCAATTGCTTCATTCAAAGCTTTGAATCTATTCACAAGTTTACCGACCTTATTTTTAGTCAGATTAATTTCAAATGGGATTTCCAGCAGTTCGCCGGATTGTTGAAGACTTTGGACTTGGAATGCTAATGAAGATAGTAGAGTGGTTGGAGGACGTGCAAAGTAAAATGTTGCCAGAACATTTGAAAGCACTTTAGGTCGCGAGCTTGAGGAGGATGAACTAGAGGAACTCCGCGAGCGCCGAGAATCTAGAGACATTTTGCACAAGACTATGAAATTTTTCAAGAGACAATTAAGAAACGAGAAGATTTGCAGTTAATATATTACGGCTTCAATATTTCACAATCTGAATAATTACAATATTACAAGCAAAGAATAAATATAGCGTCAGGCGGGCATAGTACCTAGAAATTATAGTTATATTTTTTCACAGAGCCAACTCTCTGAAAAGGTATAAGGATGTACTGGGCGCAAACATGGGGAGATACAGTTCTTTTACTGACAGTTTTTTTTTTTTTTTTTTTTTTTTTCTTCATGGCCAAGTTTCTAGCAATATTTGGAGTTACAAACTCGTTAGCACTTGCAGTACCTTAATATGATTAATTAGTAGGAGCGTGCTCTGAGCTCTGATGTATTAATAATGATTATAAAGCCCGTTCTGACATAGGTTCATGCTCCTTAAAACAGAAAAGACTTATTTGTTAACGAGATTCAAGGGTAGAAACATCACCGGTAAATAGAATCTGACGATCGAATAACAAACTTTGCAGCAGCATCATTGTGGGCTACCAACGGTTTTCGTAGGCTTAGCAAAGCGCCTGGAGACCATTAAACAAATATTTCGGTTGACGAGTCGTTACAACGAACTGGCTCGTTGGCTCAATATCACCACTGAGCACTCGCCCACCAGGCGTGGTTTATACGAACTTGTAATATCTTTCAACACAATTCAACTTGGTCCCCGGAGCTTCTCAGAGGTTCACAATTTTCACAAGCGTCCAAAGACCTCCAAAGACAATCAATCTTGCCCAATGTGGTTCGTAGATAAAATGCTAAGAATGAAAAGAATCTCTTAACTTCAGACCCTGCCTAGCAATTATCGAATGTTTTGTCTCGAAATCTTACGATAGACTCTGCTCCAGAAGTCTCGCCAAATTGATCCTGAAATGAATAAAGTTCTTGGTATTATAAGGTTTGCAAATATCTTATGTTTGTTATTCTGACCTTAAGAATATCATGTATCTATATTGAAAGCGTACAAATATCCGAGTCACATGATCATAAAATAATTTGTCATGTGATTTGGTTACCCGGCTTGTTACAAGGCAATCTAGGTCTCAATCGAAATCACCAACAACGCTAAACTCATTCTCTTGAAATATATCTTCTTCATCAGCATCACCATCACTCGCGTCAAACATAGCATATCAGTGTGGAATAGTTGTATTTCGGCCTTTTATTGTTTTTCCTTTTTGCATATATAGACCCACTGTTTAATACTTGTCATTGCTGAAATGTCAATTGAAGTCCAGAATGATTCATCCAGTTCACTAATTCACGAAAAGATGGATACACAAGCAGACTCTGCGAAGGACGAGGCTGCCGTCAGTTCTAATATCGAGAATGCCAATCGTCGTACGAAGCCCAGATGGAATGATTTGAACTCCAGTGCTATGGTCCAAACTGATCAAACACCATCTCAAGACCTTTTTGTTAGAGCTGTGGCTGCTCTATTGCATTCCAGAAACATAAACATTACCAGCAGCGCATTCGACCATTTGATTGCCTTAGCTGAGCAGTATATATGCGATCTCATTGCGGAACTCGAGAGGATGGCGCGCATTCAGAGACGAGTTTCGCCTGGCATTTCGGATTGCTACGTGTTGATGCAGTTAATTGGAATGGATGTAAGTTGGCTCGAATCTGAGAAACATGAGGAGGCGTCGAATCCGACAATTTTACCAGAGGCATGGACAGACATTGAGTTAGGAATGCTGCCAGTACAAGAAACAGATTCGTCTGACTTATTTGTATCTGGATCCAAAGCTGGTGAAGTCAAAAGTTTATTACCGTCCCGAACTGAACGAGGCCCACATATTCCCAGCTGGATGCCAGAATTTCCTCCAGACCACACATTTAAGAATACCGAGAGTGTTACCGAGCGGATTACAGATCCTCGGGCGTTACGGGAAATGGTAGTTATTGAAGGGCAGTTAGCTGAGCAGGCTCTGCGAAGGCTGACGGGGGTGATTCGGGTAGACGAGATAGCGGGAATGGACGAGCTAGAGGAGCATGTTGACAGTCAGACAACGATACTGAGCAATGGAGTTGGAATGGGTGAGGTTGAAGGGCGGCGGAATGGAGTTGCTGATTCTGCTAGTGGAGCTCTAAGGCTGAATGGCCAGAGCAATGGGGGAGAAGGGGAGGACAATTCGAGTGATCCATTTGGAATCAAGTCTCAGACATTAGTACCTCAAAGATTTGATATTGTTGCATATATCAAGGAGCAGAAACTTCGACGACATCAAAAGATGCAAGACCCAGTTGAGATAGCGCCGGCTGGTCCTAGTGATCAGTCCTTAATTCATGAATGGCAATATAGACTTACTACAGCATCACAAGGGCAAAAGTTTGAACCTTCGGTGATTCATGAAGAAAATACGCATCTTAATGGGGTTGGTCCCGCTGTTTCGCGGGTTGAGCACGAGTATAATATTGCACTAGCCAAGATACAAAAGTCGAAGGATGATGAAGCTAAGAAGGAGAGTATAGTTGACACAGGAATAGTCAATTGGGAACGGGAGAGATATATATCGTAATTGTAGGATAAGAGAGTAAGATCACTTTTCTGGGTTGGATTTAACATTGATTTCAAGACATCTTGGATTTTATCTATTTTCAAGTTTTTAAACTGTTTTTGATAGAACTTTTTATTATCTGATTTGTTTTTAATATCTTCATCTTTATATATTTAGATTTGATCTTATTGAGATGAATCCAGAATTTTCACTTGTTTCTTGACTATTCATTATTCAAGACTTGGAATCTTAAACCTTCAAGTTTCCTCAAGAATTCCTTCAAATCTCATTTCTCCAAATCTCATTTCTCTCAATTCCTAACTCTCACTCATAGTCCCTTCTCAAATCATTTTCAAATCATTCTCAAATCATTCTCAAATCATTCTCAAATCATTCTCAATCCCTTCTCAATCCCTTCTCATAAACCATTTCATATCACAAGAATCCTATTTTGGTCTGATCACTTTTTCGGCATTTATTGAATGCCGATATTTCCTTGTCGGCATTTGCTCTCGGTCAAACTTCATTGCTGGATCACGTGCCAGACAATATTTTGGTAGCAGTCGGCGATTTTTCCGTCCTTTTGCCAAATTAAAGTATTTGTCTATTTTATTTCTAAAGACCATTTTGATTCCTTCTTTTTACCACTTCATTCACCTCGCCTTCCTATCTACCAGACACTCTTTTTTTTGGGCGTGGTCCAACAAAACCCTTTTGAGTGCACACTGAAGCTCGTCGCACTGCCGCTCGCCTCTTTGAACCGCTCCAACAAAGCAATCAACCTACCGGCTCCGCCAACCAGGCCGGTATCAACCAAGTCGTCTGTTCGTCTGGCTGAGAACGCCCCAATCCCAAGACCACCGTCTTTCTTCTTGCTACATTGAACAACTTGAACCAAGCTCTCGCGGCCACGAGAGTCAATAAACAGGCTGGGTCTACTGCTACTGACACCCGAAGAACTAGGGCCTGTGAGCATTGCAGGTCCTTGAAAGTCAGATGTATTCCAACGGATCCAAATAGGTCTGATGAGCCTTGTGTAAGGTGTATCAAGGGAAATCACGAATGCATCTTCCAGCTAGGACCGAGAAAGAGAAACAAAAAGAGCGACAAGTAAGTTTTCCTCTGTTCTATTGTCTCCCAGTACTAACCTTCGCGCCTTAGAGTTGCCGCTCTAGAAAAGAAACTGGAGGTCCTTTCGCAGGCTCTGAAAGAGAAAGAGCTGCTGAAGCTATCTCAAAATCCCTCTACTGGAAGTACTGATTCTTCGCACCTGGAAAATCTCATTGACTCCAACATCACCCCAAAGCTATCCCAGGCTCAACGAGATCATCTCGCCCAACACTCCGGCGTGGTCTACAAAGATATTGAAAATGTGCGGCAGAAGATGGCCAAACTATGGAAAATCATGTCCAAGAACTCGGCTGCCAGGCTGCAAAACCTGCGCTCTGGCTACAGAATGAAGTCGGCCTTTATGGATAACGATGTCGTGTCGAGAAACATCATCTCCAAAGAAATGGCCCAGAAACGCTTCGACATCTACTTGAGACTTTTCAACGCCAGCTTCCCGCTGGTAGACTTTCTCGAGTTCCCAACGCTGGACTTGGTCAGAAAGCATAGACCTATATTGTTCCTGACCATCATGTCTATATCCTCGGTGGTCATTGAGGGAAAAGACAAAGTCAACGAAATGCTAACGCTGCAAAACCTTTGTATGGACTGCATTATCTACGAGACCATGATTCTAGGAAACAAGAGCTTGGAGCTTCTCAAGTGCTTGCTCCTGATAAACCTATGGATCAATACGCCGGAGACTCACCAACACCAAAAAACCCATCTAATTACTCATTTATGTACCACCATGGCCATTGACCTCGGCCTGGGTGGTGTTACAATGGAGCCCCAGCAGGGTGCTGGAATCAGATATGACCGAATTCTGCGTCCGTTTCTCCTGCTCAATCCCCAGACTTACGAATGCCGCAAGCTGTGGTTGTGTGTCTACATTTCTAGTATAAACCTCTCCATTATTATGAAGCGGCCGGTCTATCTGGTCTGGTCCAAGTACACCGAGGAGTGCTGCTCGCAGCTGGAGCAGCCGGAGACTAGCGATGATGACAAGCAAGTTGCATTGGTAGCGAGAATCAATCATCTTCATGAAGAGATATCCAGCTCGTTGCAGTCCAACGATTCAACGAAGCCGCCAAACTTGAGCGACCCTCGCACGCGATGTTTGGTGAGATACTTCCAGCACAAGCTGAGCCAGCTGTCAAGGAAGGTGGGCAATGTGCCCAAGGTGTGCGATACTGCTTTGTTTGTAGTACAAATCTACTTGCACGAGAGTGCTATATATGCACCGCTGAACCAAGTGTTTGGCAGAGTGCCTTTTTCTGAGTACAGTTTGGCCGTGGGGATTATGGATATATCTGTTCACAGCGCTCAAGCGGTGGGCTGGTGCTATTCGAGCTCGACCCAGTGTTTGTCTCTGCTGGCGCAGTTAGACATTGAAGCGTTGACTGTGCTGCCTATTTTCTGTTTCACGCGAATATGTGTCTGTGCCGCTACGCTATTGAAGCTAAGGACGTTATATTTGACGACGCCGGCGTTTGCTCGAGTGTGCACGGTGGAATCAGAGGCTTTGGAGCCCATCAACGTCATTTTGCAAAAGCTTGAGCTTGTCATTCAAAAGTATCCAGGAGCGCAGTTTGCGCCAAACTTTTGTTTCGTGCTTCACGTTCTGATATGTCATTTTGACCGCCAGCTGTCGACCTATTTCAATGATCCAGAGCGGAAGAAGCTTTATGAGACGAACTCTGTAGCTGCCAATTCGAGTGCTGCTTCGAGTGCTGCTTCGAGTGCTGCTTCGGCTGCTGCTCAAGCTGCTGCACCAGCACCTGCCGCTGCTACGAATGGGCCTACTCAATTAATGACACTGACGTCTGCTCCACCTCGGACGAAGCAGGCTCAACTTGCACATTCTACTGATGCTCCACCACGGTATGAGGTATTACCAGAGTCACCACTGGACATACTGTCTAGTGTTGCCACTGGGAATCTGCCTCCAGGGTCTGCGATTTCTTCAAAGGTGGCTCGTCCGTCGATACGCACGAGTTTTTCGCCATTGACTGGGACAGCTGATTCTGCAGATGTTACCCCAGATTCTACTAATTCAGAGATACCACCGTGGTTGGTTGGAGATGATATATGGGACGATTTGATACCTGGAATTGAAGCGCTATCTGGGTTCGAGACGTATTAAGTAAATAGACGGTAATTAAATGAATTTATGAGACAGACAATATATGTTGATGGAATAAACTCTCCAATCTCCCTACTTCCCTTCATAAGCTCGCTTCATCAAATAACCCAATTGACTGAAATGCAAAGTCTCAGAAGAAACCACCGGCTTGGACTCATTCTCCTTATTAGCAGGAATCACGACTACGTTGGTCTTGGAATCAATCTCCCAGCCCATATCCAAGCCTTTAGTAACCCATTCTTCGAAATCAGGACTACTTAAATTCACCCAATCCTCCAGCACTTTGACAGGCACAGTGCGAGCAGATATCTCAATGGTCTGTGCAATGGACTTGCGAATGGCATCCTTGAAATCGACAACATCAGCAACCAAATCAGCATAGGAGTCGTCGCTCTCAAAAAGAGCCCAGAAATCACTGTATTTAGAGCCATCCAGCAGTCGAAACAGCGAAAGAAGCTTGTGTGCGTTTTCAGAAAAGGTGTCGAGGTATCCATCTTGATCGTTCTTCGTCTTGACAACCTCACCCACATAGGCGGGCAGCAGATGGAAGGCCAGCATGAAATCAGAGGCCCAGAAGCGAACCAGGCCCTTGACGAGAATGTTCAAAACAGTGTCTTCATCGCGCGAAATGTCAATGTTGAATTGGTATAGCTTTAAGAGCGCTAAGTTGGCCTCAATGTCAAAGGTTCCGTTCTTGCACTGTGTGGTCACGTAGTCCTGGAATGTGTTGAGGTTTTCGACGTTGTAGCGGTCAAGACCCTCGAGAAGAGTGTTGATGTCGTCGGGTCTAGAGGCAGGCTTGGATGTCAGTGTGTTTTCCATTGCGCGAGCTGTTGGTGCGTGTTAAGGTGCCAGGTACCCTGAAAATTTTCTTTTCGTTTGGAAATGGATGTGAGTAAGTATGGGTCTGCAAATACTTGAGCATGGTCACATGACCGAGAGAGTAACGGCTGGGGGAAGAAATAGTAGGGAGATGATTGGCCCAATGAATTTTTTAAGGCCAGGAAAATCTCTTTTTCTTTTTACACATACGATTGAGAACGCGATTGAGAACGCGATTGAAGAGAACGACTGAGTAGAACGACATAACAGAACGACTAGAGAGAACGAAACAATGGGAGGAAAGTATAGTTCATTTGGTGCTTTGCCCAAGCCTCATGTTAGTCGAGTACATACAGCTTTAGCCAAAACGTTAGGAGCTACGATGTGGTTTTGGATTTTTTATCGAGTTCGAGAGGTGAGTAAATATTTGGTTCTTGTGGGGGGAGTTAGGAATCTAGAATCTGGGGAATCTAGAATCTGGGGATTCAAGAATCTGGGGATTTGAGATGGTTTAGAGGGCGATTCTTGACGATTCTTGATGATTCTTGAAGATTCTTGATGATTCTTGATGACTCTTGACCACTCTTGACGACCACTCTTGACGACACTTATACTAATCTTTCATAGGATGGTGGCGTTATGCTTGGATTAAGGCATCCATGGGATCACGGACATCACGAAAAGGATCATTAAAGAGCATATATATTCTGAATACTATTATTAAATATCATGTTTATCTTCATTGAGCAGTCCTTGTACCTTTTGTTGTAGGGCCTCGAGTTCTTTCAAGTCTTCAGAAGTCAAGATGCTGTCGACTTTGGCATCAATGGAATCTAGCATTTTCTCCAGTTCCTGAGCAGTTAGTATGGTTGGTAAGAGTGTTTGGGCTACTTACAGTCACTGCTTGTTCAGCTTCGTTGAGTTTCTTGTAAGTTTCTGCGACATCAGATGCGCTACCGACTTGTTCAACAGTCATTGGAGTGGTTATATGGGGTGGTGGTGGATGGTCAATAGCTGGCTGATAGCTGGCTGATGTTGATGGTGATAGTTGATAGCTGATGATGTTGATGGTGATAGTTAATAGCTGATGATGTTGATGGTGATAGTTAATAGCTGATGATGTTGATGGCTGATGTTTGATGCTAATATAGATTCTGTAAACTCTCATGTCATGATTTGTCATAACTCCATAATCATCATCACTCATAATTTATAATAATTAACTAAGCCAACACTGAAATTCCAGATTTCACAACGTGTCTTCACTTCCCCTTTCACCTTCACCATCGGCATAACTGGCAATTGGCATAAGATGAAGCTTCATTTGTTACTGGCTGCTTTATCATGGACTCCAGCTGTACTTGGAGCCTCTGCGTTTCACAGGGACAAGACACTGGTAATTGTGGACGAAGGAACAAACGAATCGAGCTACAGCGAATTTTTGGCCGACCTGGAATCTCGCGGCTTTGAACTGGACATCAGCAACGTCAAAACCGGCGACTACGAGCTGCAAATTGACGGCGAGAACGAATATGACAATCTGCTGATTCTGCCTACCAAGGCGAAATCTCTGGGATCCAAGCTCACTGCACACAAACTGCTGAAATATTTCGACAATGGCGGTAACATTTTGGCACTCACAAATCAAGACTCTTCGCCAGAGAGTCTACGAGACTTTTTGAATGAACTGGAGATCAACGTTTCTCCCAGAGGGTACAAGGCTGTTGATCACTTCAACTACGATCCGGAGCTTAGTCTGACTGCTCACGATGTTTTAAACGTCCGGAGCATCAAGGGGAACGCTGTCGTTTCTGACGGTCTTCAATTTTCATACAAGGGAGGAGCTGCGTACTTGGGCAACTCTAATCCTCACGTTGTTCCCATTGCTCATGGCTCCAAGACGAGTTATGCCTACGAGACCTCCGATGACGATTTGACATTAACGTCTCCGTGGGCCTCTGGCACGCAAACTTACCTGCTAGCTGGCTTTCAAGGTAACAATAACGCTCGGGTTGCCTGGTCTGGCTCGAGTGCTTTGTTCAGCAACGAGTATGCTTCGACGTCCAATCGTGAGGTAGCTCGCCAGCTTAGTCAATGGGCTTTCCAGGAGCGCGGTATCATTCGGGTTGAGTATGCTGAGCACGCTCCCGTCAACGAGACGAGGGAGTGGTCGACCACGAGCTCCCATGCACTGTATCATGTTCGCGAGGTCGTTAGCTATACTGCTGCTGTTTCGCAGTGGAATGGTGAGACATGGACGCCTTTTGTAGCTGACGATTTGCAGTTGGAGTTTGTTATGCTTGATCCGTACTATCGTCTTAACTTGGGCCGTCCGTTGAAGCAGACGCCGACAGCAGCGGTATACCAGGTGGAGTTTGAGGTTCCAGATCAGCATGGTATTTTTACTTTCAAGCTTGACTATGAGCGTCCTGGTTATAGTTTTATTCGCAATCACCAAACGGTGACAGTTAGACATCGGGCTAATGATGAATGGCCTCGAAGTTGGGAGATTACAAACTCTTGGGTTTATCTGAGTTGTTTTGTGACTGTAGTTCTTTGCTGGTTGGTGTTTGTTGTTTTGTATTTGTATACAGGAAGAGGTGAGAGTTTAGAGTTGAAGGAGAAGAAAAATAATTGAATATTGTCTATAAGAAATAGCATCAGAGATCTAATTGATTTGTATATGGTGGTTGTTGTTGGTAGTTAGGAGATGGGTTTAGGCTCAAGTTAAGAGGTAGGTTGTAGTTAGGAGATAGGTTGTAGTCAAGAAATAGGTTGTAGTTAGAAAACAGGTTCTAGTTAGAAATAGTCTCTAGTTAAAAAACAGGTTCTAGTTAGAAAACAGGTTCTAGTTAGAAAACAGGCTCTAGTTAGAAAACAGGTTCAGGTTCTAGGTTGCTTGTTTGTTGTCAGGTTCAAATCACAACTCCATCCCCAGCCTACATGAAATGGGACTTTTTTTCTACCACCACCAAAACTTCATTTCTCACCACCATCATCACCATCACCATCACCACCACCACCACCAAACCATACAATGGCCGATAGATACTCCTTCTCATTAACAACCTTCTCCCCAAGGTAAGTTTTCCCTCTCGCCACCGCACCTCACTAACACCATGGCCACAGTGGTAAATTGACACAGATTGACTACGCTTTGCAAGCCGTCAACCAAGGAGTGACCTCCCTGGGCATCAAATCAACTAACGGAGTCGTGATCGCTACCGAAAAGAAATCGCGATCCCACCTAATCAACACCGACTCCCTCTCCAAAGTCGACCTCATCACGCCCGATATTGGCGTCGTCTACAGCGGCATGGGCCCGGACTTTCGTGTCCTCCTCAGCAAGGCCCGCAAGGCCTCGCACACCGAATACAAGCGAATCTACAACGAGTATCCCCCTACCCGTATCATGGTCCAAGAGGTCGCCAAAACTATGCAGGAAGCCACGCAGTCCGGCGGCGTGCGCCCGTACGGTGTCTCGCTCCTCATTGCGGGCCACGACGAGCACTTTGGCTACGGCCTGTACCAGGTAGACCCGTCCGGTGCCTACTTCCCGTGGAAGGCCACTGCAATTGGCAAGGGCTCGGTCTCGGCCAAGACCTTTTTGGAAAAGCGATGGACGGAGGATCTGGAGCTGGACGACGCTATTCACATTGCTCTGCTGACTCTGAAGGAAACTATCGAGGGCGAAATGAATGGTGAAACCGTCGAGATTGCCGTCGTTGGCGAGCCCGACAATGAGCTTTTAGGCGTGAAAGGTCTGAAGGACAATGTCAGCGGTCCTCGGTTTAGAAAGTTGTCTGCGCAAGACATTGATGATCGGCTTCAGTCTTTGTAAGATTTAAACTATCAAAATAGTGAGATTTAATTTGATACGTGTAATGGAATTATGGAAAGAGAAGCTATAGAAACTGAAACTGAGCTAGAGAGAACAGAAGCTGAGCTAAAGAGAACAGAAACTGAGCTAGATAGAACAGAAACTGAGCTAGATAGATCAGAAACTGAGCTAGAGAGATCAGAAACTGAGCTAGAGAGATCAGAAACTAGAGAAAAACTAGAGAAACAGGAGATGGATCAAAACACCCACTATACAAACAGTAACAAAATCTATTCTTGTTAGTAAACTTCTCAATCGAATAAACATGTCTATTGATATCAGAGATCTTGGTGATAAAGTTGGAGTTTCATGCCCTTTTGACAGGATCAAAAACAAATAAGCAGATATAGGATATCATCATGGTACAATAGACAATCAACCAACTTACCATAAACTTCCTACTCTTCCCTACTCTTCACGCCTACTATTCACAATGTTAGTCTTGTCCTAACTTAAGCTTCAGTCCTTCTATCAGATATATTTTGGCATCAATTTCACTAGTACCCTTGATTGGACTAGGCATGTCCGGTATACTAGCTTCGTCAAACGTAAATTATGAGCATCATTTAAAAGAACTTGTTTTCAAAGTACTTACCGTTCTTCGTGGTGAAAGGAAAGAAGATGGAAAATTTTGTTTAGCAATATATTTTCTCGCTCAAATCCGGGTAATCTTAGGGCTACCTCTACCCTATAATCATGTGATTTGTTATAAATAGTCATGTGACTGTTTATCACGTGGTATTATTATCTAAATTAAAGTTGAGTTTGGGCGCTTTGATAATCCATTCATCCATCGTCAATTAGTGGTTTTTCGGACTCCGGCGGTGTCGTGTCAATGAATCCAAACATCATGTCAATCGATAACCAGCTTTTGAACTTTTCAATGCGGGTGTCATTGACAAGGCCACAGATCTAAACACATGTCAAACAACTCGGGTGTCGTGTCAATTATGTCGTTACATGATATGTGTTATTACATACAGCTTGTATAACCTATTCATGGCACAACTGGAAACGTGTGCCAATGGCCGGGTATTCGTACAATATCTACGGTGAAACTTCGGCTATAGCCAACTGTGTGCCCCTCTCCCCCGCAGATTTTCACGCTGTCTAACCAGGGCCCTTCTCTTTTAGGCAGGCCGACATAACCTTAAATTGCTTTAGCCGTGCCATAATTCTGCCCTGTGCTATCTTCAAACTCAATCGCTGTTCAGTGCTGTGCTACTCCTGTGCTACTCCTGTGCTGCTCCCGTGCTGCTCCCGTGCTATTCCCGTGCTGGCTTGTGAACGTCCAAGTGGAGTCAACATTGTTGAACCATTTCATGCCGTATGTTGGATTTAATTCTGTTCATGACACCTCTGAACCTCTTTAAATAGTCTTCTTTTCGTCTTTTTTTTATTTATTTTTCTCTTCTCTCTTCTCTTCCTCATACTCAATCATGATTAGAACAATTGTAAAATCCAACCTCAGATCGCCTGTTCGTTCTCTCCAAACCCGTAACGTCGCTACTCTCAAAGACGCTCTCAAAGATGCCATTCCTGCCAAAGTAGAACTCTTCAAAAAGGTCAAATCAGAGTACTCTCAAAAGTCTCTGGGTGAAGTCAAGGTAGAAAATCTCATTGGCGGTATGCGTGGGCTGAAAGCCATGCTCTGGGAAGGCTCCGTCCTCGACCCCAACGAAGGCATCAGGTTCCACGGTAAAACCATTGCCGAGTGTCAAGAAATCCTGCCAAAGGCTGAAGAAGGTGGTGAAATGCTTCCCGAAGCCATGCTCTGGCTGCTCCTCACTGGCAAAGTCCCTACCGTCGAGGAAACCAGACAACTCTCCAGAGAACTCGCTGAAAAGGCCCAGCTGCCCGACTACGCCGTGAAAACCCTCGACAACCTGCCCTCAACCCTCCACCCCATGACCCAATTTGCTATTGCTGTCTCCGTGTTGAACCACGACAGTAAGTTTGCAAAGGCCTATGAAAAGGGCATTCACAAGTCGCAGTACTGGGAATACACTTATGACGACTGTATCGACCTCATTGCCAAATTACCCCAGATTGCCGCTAAAATTTACCAAAACTCCTATTTGGGAGGAGGCGCCCTGCCCGGCCAGGTCGACCTCAACAAAGACTGGTCTTACAACTATGCCCTCCAAATCGGCAAGGAGAAGGAAACTGGTTTCGTTGATCTCCTTCGTCTCTACTTTGCCCTTCACGGCGACCACGAGGGTGGCAACGTCTCGGCCCACACTACTCATCTTGTCGGCTCCTCTCTCGCAGACCCTTACCTCTCATACTCTGCAGGCCTTCAGGGTCTCGCCGGCCCTCTCCACGGCCTGGCTGCCCAGGAAGTCCTTCGTTTCATTCTCGACCAGCAAGCCAGCATCCCCAAGGACTATTCTGACAAGGACGTTACCGACTACCTCTGGTCTGTTCTCAATTCGGGTCGTGTCATTCCCGGGTATGGCCATGCTGTTTTGCGCAAGCCTGATCCCAGATTCGACGCTCTCATGAAGTTTGCAAGAGACCGTCCTGACGTTGCTGCCGACCCCACTGTTCAGCTTGTTTTGAAGAACGCCGACATTGCTCCTGGCGTCCTCACTGAGCACGGTAAGACTAAGAATCCCCATCCCAATGTTGACTCGTCTTCAGGTGTTTTGTTCCATCATTATGGCATCAAGGAGACCCTCTACTATACTGTTACTTTTGGTGTTTCCCGAGCCCTGGGACCTTTGCCCCAGTTGATTTGGGACAGGATTTTGGGACTGCCCATTGAGCGACCCAAGAGTTTGAGTTTGCAAAAGATTGTGGAGACTGCAAAGTAAACTATCTGAGATATTTCAATATAATTCTATTGACGATAAATATACGATAAAATTGATAAATATACGATAAAACTGGTGATAATAAAACGTTAAAATGATGAAAAATTGATGTTGAAATGATGATGAATTGAAGTTGAAATTATGATGAATTGATGTTGAAATTATGATGAATTGACATTAAAACTGATGATAAATTGACATTAAAATTGACACATTATGGTAAAGCATGAATTTGGCGATAGTAAAATGCAGAGTTTATTTTGAAAGTTGAAAAAAATGACAGGTTCTATAAATACTATATCTCGATACAAGACAAAAAGAATGATAAAATAATTAGTAGTAAACGTCAGTTCATTGTTAAATCAACGTAGGCCATATTTCGAGGACGGTCTTGTCTAACGATTCTATGGTCCTCGTCCTCAGATTCGGTTTCGTATTCAGTGTAGATTCTCTTTTTTTTCTGAGCACTGACTTTTCGCATGCCACTGGCTTTACGACTTCGGTGCTTAATTTGCATCACCGAGGAGGATATAACAGGGTCTTCTGGAGATACTGGAGGAGTCATGTATCGTTGATACTGATCAATCTGCTGGTTTTGTTGCTGGAGTTGGTGGAGTTGTTGCTGCTGCTGTTGCTGTTGCTGTTGCTGCTGTTGCTGTTGCTGTTGCTGTTGCTGCTGTTGCTGTTGCTGAGTGTATTGTGCTGAATGATTCATTTGGTTGGAGAAATGTCTGGACTTTTTGGGTGTCAAGACAGGAGTGACCAAACCCATTTCTCTCTGATTCTGTTGTGAGTATACTTGATGAGCTTGATTGGCATGCTGCTGGTGATTCTGCTGCTGTTGCAAGTATTGAAGCTGCTGCTGTTGCTGGGGACTCAATGGCTGTTGGTGATTGTGCTCGAGACTCTGCTGCTGCTGTTGCTGTTGTAGAAGCTGCTGGGCTTGTAGCTGAAGAGTTTGCTGTTGTTGGAGCTGTTGCATCTGAACATGATACATTTTAACGAATCGCAGGACACCCAAATACTTCTTCTCGAGACAAGCACTGGGCTTGACACAAATCTTGCCGAGGACATTCAAGCAGACAAGCTCTTTCTCGTCCATTGGCTGCTTGTACTGGGTGTTGCCCATGGTCACAAAGAGCAGCGCAAGCTTGAAAGCGACCTTGGTGACGGTGGAAGCTGGGATTCCCAGCAAATCCTGACTGTACATGGAGGCTTCACAGAGATAGGACGTGAGCTCGGCCACGTTCTCAACGAGCTCTTGATGATGCTGCTGGTGGGAGATGGTGTTGACCCACATATCTAAGAATACATCATGAGTAGGACACCCCACCTCCCATTCTAATGTTTCTAATATATGCAGTTCCATTTGTACAAACATGTTTTCTTCATACATATTGCAACAAATAAGCTTGAGCTCCTCCAGAGTAGGAACCTTATTTTTCAGGTCTTTGTACTTTGAAGCGATCCAGAGCGCAGCGCATCCGACTAGCTGGTAGTGTCTTTTGAAGACGACTCTTTTGGAGCTGTAGCGATCCACAATGTTGACTGCTAGGAACAATGTTTCTTGGTTGAGCTGGAGGCCTAGATGGGATTCAATGAGAAAGTCTAGGAGATAGGGTCGCATGTGAGGCTGGAGTTCTGGTTGGAGGTTCATCATGTCTGGGTCGCAAGTTGACCTTGATTCTAGGTGAGACAGATGGGCCAGGATTTCTGGCTTGTATTCAGCTTCGACGGCTTGGGATTCTAGTAGTTCGTAGATTGATTTGGAGGTGTAGGCAGGCATTTTGAGATGATATGCGAAGATTAGAGAGTGGAAGATAGAGGCTAGAAGAATGCAGTTTGAAAGGTGATGCAGAGATGTGGAAATTAGGTAGAGTCTGTTGGAATGTTCGTTAAAAAGGCGTGAGTGTTGGAATCTGTCAATGATGTGAACAGTTATTAGTCGTAGGTCATGAATTAAGGTGAGGAAGAGAAGAGATGAGGAAGAAGAAGAGAAGAAGAGAAGAAGAGAAGAAGAAGAGAAAAAGATTTAAAAAAGAGCAAACCACATAAAGTAAATATGAGATCTCAGATTCTAAAAGAAGAAAAGAAGGAGTTCTAATGAAAAAAGAAATGAAAGAAAAGGAGTGGAAAAAAACACACTAATCTTGTTTTGATTCTTACTACGACAACAACTAACAAGTAGAAAATGTAGATAAAAAGAAATTACTCTCCACTAAAAGAAATTCATTCCATCACACAACAAACGAACTGAACATCGTATGCACCATCAATTGACATGTACTGCTCTTTTTCATTAATTTTGTGATCACACCATCTACAACTACACACACACTGTCTTCCATCTACTAAGTGATTCTCCATGATGGGGTCGTAGCAGTGATCAATGTCTGTTACTGGGCAACCAGGGTCTACTACTCTTAATTTTCACCGTTGCTTATTTCTTTTTCTCAATTTTAGGTTAAGATCAAAAATGTTGTCATAGAAACCTTAACCACAAACTTTCTTCCGGCCGATTCCACAGATCTCCGTGACGGACCATCTGTTGTTATCCAACCGTCTGTTCTTATCTAGTGTCCAACTACGGAGTTAGTTTACTATGACCACTACACAACGCCACCCCGTCCGTTACAGTCGGGTTGTTGGAGAAACGGGGACATGAATGGGGAAATTCAATCAAAATTGCTGGTGCATCGATTACCGACATTGACAAGAGTGGAGACTGGATGGCTTTGAGAACCCGATACATTAGACGAGGAGCAATCCACACTGCAAGATATTGAGGGCCGTGTTTGAGGCGGCCAGGATCTGTTGTGTTCGGGTCGGGTAGTTCGGAGCATCGCGTGGACGTGATTTAATTGTTTTAATTTAGTTTTTTAATTTACGTCCTGAGCGTGTTTTAATAACGCGTGGAACGTGTTTTAATAATATTTCGTCGCGAACATTTCGAGATTGAAATTTAAGTTTGAAATTTGACATTGTTTGGTAACAAGTATGTAATTTGGTATGAACTTACCAGTAGAAATAAGATGGCGATTTGATTTAGTATTTAGTATTGAGTATTGGTGTTTATTAAAGAGTATTGGTATTGGTATTAGTATTAGTATTAGTATTAGTATTAGTATTAGTATTAGTATTAGTATTAGTATTAGTATTGAGTATTCACTATTCACTATTCACTATTCACTTCACTATTCCCATTGTTTGACTCACTATTATTTAACTCACTATTGACTGCTCTCCATACTTGATCTTAAGTTCTGGATTCCAACTCTATTCTTAAACTTTCGGCCTTCCTCATCTCTACCTGGAATGTTAAATAACAATGGTGAACAATTCTCAATAATTCAAGGCTCTTCCCATTTCATTCACCAATTCTTCAGCTCCTTTCTCGTAGAGCTCTTCATTCCCTGCGCCTACAAGATACATTCCATATCCTTTCTTTAATGCCCCGAAAGGACGATAAACATTGGCAGGTATAGGATATTCTGGCAACTGCATTCCCTGGCCCAGCAGCACCTGTTTGGTATCTTGTAAAAACCTTCTCATTGCTGGAGTCGCGATTGCCCGTGCTCCTCGTCCCGTCACATATGGCATCATTAACGTGCCCGCATCGCCCAGCTCTGCGCCAGATTTAAGCAGCGACCGGTGCGCTTCGGGCGCGCTGGACTCTGCTGCCAACAAAAAGTATGACCCGAGCTGGACTGCTGCCACCAAAGGACTGGCAAGATACTCTGATGCCGCCTCTGACGTCCTGATGCTGCCGGCTGGGACAAGGAACAGTTCGTGTTTCGTTTCTGAAAGACTCGCTGCTGTCCGCTTAACGTGACTCTCGATTTCCTGGTACAGCTCTACAGTGGAGAGACGCGAATCATTCAAGTCATTCGCTATAAAGTTACCACGATGCCCTCCTGCATTCCAGCCTTGAAGAACAACGCCGTCAAATCTAGCAGAAGGGTGGGTTTGACCGTGACGGACTACCATTTGATATTCAGCCAGACTCGTGATGCTAATGAGCAGTATCGTGCCTAATTCGCGAAACTTTTGCAAAAGCCAAACAGGAGGAATGCCAAAGTGGAAAGACGCGACTTTTGGGTGGAAGGTGAAGATTTCATTCCAATATAGCGAAGCAGAGAGGTCCTTTTCAGAGCGGTTCGACTCGCGAGGTTCAGAACGAGAATGGTCAGAACACTTAGCAGACTCGCGAGGCCCAGAACGCTTCGCAGGATGCTCAGACGGCAGCGATTTGAGAGTTTCGTATGGAATTGAAACACCTTCAGATTCCAGCTTCTGAGCCTGATCCTTCAAGGCGGCATCGTCAAACCAATTGGCTATATAGCGGACCCATTTTTTTGTGTTTTCGCTTTCTACATTGTTGGGCGGTTCATGGCAGAAGAAGTTCAAGTTGACGTTTCTGTAATCTGCGTCTTCTCGAATGAGTTGACGGTAAGAATTGAGATGGGACTTGAGCTTTTCAGGGTCTGCAAAACGGTAGGTTGACAAAGGCAGTGAGCTCAGTGCACCTGCGTTGGTAACAGCTGCTGCGAGAGCTGGAGTTACCACTCCGGCCATTGGAGCCTGAATAATTGGATATTTTAGATGAAGATGGGACAGAAATGTTTTAGCGTTTGAGGTGGTCATTGAGAATGGAATGCAATGAGAATAGAATCAGAATGGAATTAGAATAGAATTCAGGAACAGCTCTTATATGGAAGCACTGGGTAAGTTTCGGGCCAACTTAAAGCATTAAATTTCTTATATCTTAATTGCTAGCTACAAGTCTGGGGAAATTGGCTCCTCCAGAAACTGGAATCTGTAACCAATTCTTCTCATCATACTTTGCAGTACCATCTATCGAATGGAAAGCATAGGCATATCTCGACTTTTGAGACAAATTCTTGTTGGATCTGTGCAATACTGAGTGATTGATCAATACCAAAGATCCTGCCGGGCACTCCAAAAGCTTGAACTGAGACTTTTCAGGCTCTTCAAACGCTTCCCGTCCTTCAACTGATTCAAATGTAGTGCCGTTATCAGCGGTGCGCACAAACCTTTTATAAACGGGAGACCGTTTGTGACTGCCAGGAACAAACTCAAGCGCTCCGTTCGACGCTGTGCAGTCTTCAAGTGCATACCAAAACCCGAGACACGATAGAGGCTCGGTATACAAAAAGACCGCGTCCTGGTGAGACGGCACCTCTCCGCCAATCTCGGGCTGTTTGCAAATCAACATTGACTGAAGAATAAGAGGATCTTTGATCCCCAGATCACGGGCAATCTGATTGTTGCGAGCTGTCAACGATACCTTTTTGAACTCGGGCTCAAGATCATGGAGAAAGTGTCCAATCTTATTGATCGCCTTTTCCTTTGGTCTCACAAGTTCGCCATTCTCAAAGGCATCTTCTTCAAAAAAGAAGTGGACCTTATCTGAAGACTGGAGAAAGTAGTCATCTCCAACATGTTCGCCACCAGAAGCGTTATCACCAGTAGTAAACTTTGTCAGAGGATGGTTTTCCAGAGGAAACTCATCAAGCATGGCCTTGGATCTCTTCATGAGAGTTTCAACCTGTTCCTTGGACAGTTCGTGTTCAAGGACGATACAGCCATCTCTATGAAAGGCTTCGATTTGTTCAGGAGTTAGACCGTTGACCATTGTTTTTGCCAGTTGCTGAAAAAACAGGATTCTTTTGTCTTCTTATATAGCTCTCATGGCTCGTAGGGAAGGTTTGGAGAGACTCAGACTTGATAATCATATTAAATATATCACTATACAATTACGGCCAGAGCATTTTCACCTCTTAATAATGATAGTCTTGGTTTTTGGCTGTGGTCGTTGTACATTTTATAAACCTAACCCTGGTAAATATTTTAATATATTTGAGAGTATTACTATTTCCCCATAAAATCCAGGCACAATATAAATATAGACGTTATAATGAGAACTGAATGAAAATAAAAACTGTTAAATAACTAAATGACTAAATAACTGAAATAACTAAATAACTGAAATGAATGTCGACTAAATAACTGAAATAACTGTTAAAAATAACTGAAATAACTGTTAACTATATAACTGAAATAGCTGTTAACTAAAATAACTAAAATAACTAAAATAAGATCGAGACCTAAATCTAGTTAATATTAAATCACAAAACTAAGCAACGTCAACTCACTATAACAGTCTCATTAAGCAAAGCTCATTAAGATTAATGAGTTTATTTGTTGCAGCAACTATTTCCACAGCATCCAGATTCGGAGCAGGTAGTGCAAGTTTTTCCGCATTCACAGGCCATTTTGATGTTTGATTGATATTGAGTTGTAGGAGATTTGAAGTTGTCTTTGATTCAGGAATATATCTACAAATCAGTTGGTATTTATATGTTTTGAACATCCAGTTGATGTCACTCAGAGCAATCGATCAAGTTGGAAACTAAAAAATAATATTATATAGAGCAGGTACGTCTGAGCAATTTGAATATGATAATTGGTATGAAGTTGATAAGGCATTTAAGCAGTGACGTATATTGAGAAATTTTGGTAACATGTCAAAGTTTAGCTATAGACGAGAGTTTGTGAGAAGCTTTGAGACTATGAGAAGCTTTAGGAATAAGAGGTCAGAAGAGTTTAGATACAACTATAATTGAGTTTAGATGAATTCAAATGAGTTTAGATGAATTCAAATGAGTTTAGATGAGTTTAGATGAGTTCAGACAGAGCCATAAGGTGCGCCTAAGGAGACCTGCCTTAAGAATTCATATAATGGTCTTAATAGTTCAGATAATATCCTTAATAATTGAGAAAGAACCAATCCTTAAAACATCAAAAACATCTTAAAATCACCGTCAAGAAATCCTCAAGACCATAAAAACAAGACCTTCTTAAAAAGACCTTAAAAATATCATCTCAAAAAGACCATTCTTAACATTAAAACCACCATGAAAAACGAGAATTCTTCATCAACAGCTGAACAAGTAATTCTTCAAACTATATTTCTAGTCACAATCTAAGGCCCGTCATCAGAAATACATAAAATATTTTGTAGATATGCAGTGAAAAAAAAAACAGATGATGAAACAATATCGGAAGAACAATGTTTGGTGATTCTTGAGTATGGAGGAATCTTAAGCAGTTTGTCACAAACT
The DNA here is from genome assembly GCA_030566045.1 of Geotrichum geniculatum. Taxonomy (NCBI): domain Eukaryota; kingdom Fungi; phylum Ascomycota; class Dipodascomycetes; order Dipodascales; family Dipodascaceae; genus Geotrichum; species Geotrichum geniculatum. The sequence goes on along the minus strand of JAJMHM010000006.1, from coordinate 294,325 downwards.
CGTTCAAATTCCGGATACTAAACTTTTGGTCACAAATCCGCGTCTCTCAGTTGACTGCACTGATATTCTGGTCACCTTCAAGGTGGTTTTGATTTCGTTCTTCTTCTTCTTCTTGCAATTGTATTCTCATACTCTGGCCAATCGCATCCATCCCATTCCTTTCATCCCAGAGTACCTTACGTAGGTCCATTGAACGCTCGTTGATTCGTCACTCCATTTTGGCAATGATACTCCTTCTCTAGAGAGACAACCAAGAGAACTCAGACGATAGCGAGTCAGAAAAATCGTTCGCCTGCAGCCAAATGGTTCAACCAATTTTCGCCTGGCAGTTGATGGATCAAGCTCGTCCATGGCTATATAAACTAAAGGTTTACCGCTTTTTTTGTAATTCATCGACACCTTCACTCTAATTTTCAGTAACTTTATCTTCAACTATTCAAAATGGCCTGCCAATGTCAACACACTTGCAATAACTGCGCCGGTTCTGCCTGCTGTTGCGGAACTTCTTCTGGATGCTGCAAATAATCAGGTATGAAATTAATTTTAATTTAATAATCTACATCAACTTGAGTCTTGAGTCTTGACTTGATATTAACTTGAATCTTGACTTGATATTAACTTGAAATCAACTTGATGTCAACTTGTGAATATTCAATATTCAATTGCCATTCTTAACTTGATTCTGATTTTCTTAATACTCCATAGTCAAGACTCAAAGTTCAAGACTCACGTTAAGACTCAAACAGAAGTTAAGACTCAAACAGAAGTTAAGACTCAAAGAACAGACGTTAATACTCAAACAGACATCAATACTCAAACGTCAATACTCAAAGAACACTCACGTTAACATATTCTAGATATTGCCCAATACTTGTTTTAACTCAGAATGAACTTATAGTCTTGTTGACATTATAAATCATGTACCTGCTTAAAGTGGTTCTGAATATCTCAATAGCGATGAATCTGTTTGCAATCAACTATTTCCATCAAGAATTGTATTGCCCTTTGCATCGTCTTCAAATAGTTTCATTTCTGCAATTTCACTGCATGGCTCCATAACACCCACCTCCTCTGTTGAGCTGCCGCAGTAAACGGTCGACAGTGGTAGTTCTGCACGGTTAAGGCATTGAACTATGGCTAGCGCATCTATTGAGACGGTGGTATCTGTTTGCTCGAGAGGTCAAATGACGGCTTGATATTTCAGTAGGCTATTGTAGTAGTTTTCCATCGTAACTCCAGCAAAACGACATTGTGATTACTTTCAGACCATTATAGTAGAGCAGTGCAGAGGGTGCAGAGTAGAATTAGAGCATAATCAGAGTACAGAGTAGAATTAGAGATAGTAGAGTATAGAAACAGAGTGCAATATAGAATATTATAAAATCAAAATCACAAGAATTAAATAAATTAAATAAATTAAATAAATTAAATAAATCAAATAAATCAAATATATCAAATATATCAAATATATCAAATATATCAAATAAATCAAAATCAAAATCAAAATCAAAATCACAAAAACCTCAAGAACCACAATTACAACTCAATAAATAACTAGAACCAAAACAAGATCTGATTGTTGATGGTACCAGCATAAAGCTGCCTCTACTGCTACACCGCTAGATACAGCCATTGGTGCGGGTATGAAACTTGTAGGATTTGCTTGTCAAAGACCTGAGCCAGTGGATCATAAAGACCAGCGTAAACAGAGCCCGTCTTTGTTCCGGATCACCATCCGCGCAACTGCGAAATGTAGTAAATCTCCAACGTAAAATTCAAGTAAATATCGTTTAAATGTTTGTCCAACTGAAACCTTCTAATGTCCAAGCGCTTGTCCTTTCTGCGGTTCAGTATGGGCTACTGTTTGAAAACAGCTGATAGCCTATGTTTCTCACTGTTCAGTCAGTTCCTTTGATCTGGTATCGCATCTCAAAGACCCCATAGTTCTCCTACCCATCAACAAGCCTACGCGGGAAATATCAACACGCAAGAACTAGTCTACGCGGGAACTAGCCTACGCGAAAACTAGCCTACGCGAAAACCAGCCTACGCGAAAACTATCAATAAGCCTACGCGGTCTATATTATATGCGATGCGACATTTAGCTGATTCAGACTGCTTCTGACTGGCACTGTTCAACGGCTACTACACTTGGACTGCAGTCAGTCGAGTACGACAGCATGATTATTATTCTTCCAACTTACTGACCAATTATTTCGCGATTTGTAAACCTCAGTGCTGCAATTGTGCACAGTCGGATCGCGGTAGTGGTATTAGATGGTTTTGAATCGTACTTCTGTACTGATTCTAGCAGTGGTTTTGTGGTTCTGTGTGGCTCTGGTTCTGGTCCTGGCTCAGGTCCTGGTTCAGGTTCCAGTTCTGGCTGACTTAGCCACTGATTCTAACCTGTTCTAGCCAGTTCTAGTCCTGTTCTAGTCTTGTTTCAGTCCAGTTCTAGTCCCGTTCTAGTGTCGTTAACCCTGTTCTAATTCCAGTTCAAGCCCTGGCCCTGGACCTAGAACATGACTGAGCGCTGCAGTAGACACTGCTCCAAGTGCTTTTACAGTTTGGTTCTGCTTGCAAATGATGCGTGCAGTTGGTTTCCTTTGCAAGTGCAGCTGGTTCCGCCCGCCACCCAATTTTACGTCCTTTTCGGTCCTTCGGGTTGCTTATTTTGGGCACTTTGTGCACTCAGTGCAGGCTCCTACAGAACGAAATAAACGAGATCTGTATCAAGCTGTGCGGTTCTGTGCGTGCTGGTCAATGCTGTTTCCTCTGCCATGCTAAGCTGTTCTGTATGGGACTGTGAAGATCTATGAACTGACCATTGACCACCTCCATCAGCTTCAGAATCTGCCTACTTGGGTAGAATCACCATTGCCTACTCACAAAAGACTTTGTGACCAGCAATGGCTGTGGGCTACCTGCACCAAACCAAGATCCAGTTAGTGAGATATTATCTAGAGACCTATATCGATAGCGTCTGATGCCTAAGTTTTTGTCCAAGACTCAGACGGAACTATCAAGGCTACGTGTTGTACGGCGGCAAGCTCAGCAAAAGGTCAATGGCTAGAACCAGTCCTCTGGGAAATGCAGTTGTCAGTGGCAGTAGTAGAAGCCAGTTTATGGCTGTCAATTTAAATAAGACCCTCGTTTCTGGAGAATACTTTGAAGCCAAATCTGGTCTCACAGACTGTGAATTTATCATGACTGTCTTCAAATAGTTTCCAAGAGTCTTGCAAGAATCTATATTCAATTTAGAGCTTTTTTTGGACTGTCGTACATCTTGATCAAAGGTATGAGGAAAATCGGAAAAATATAATAAAGAATAAATAAATAAATAAATACATATAATAAATCTTTTGGTATATTTTGTTTGTATATATTTTAGATTTATTTTTATTTTTATCCATTTACTATTTACATTCATTATTTTTATTTATATTCTTTTTCTATTCATTTTTTTTTTCATTAATTTATATTTATTTTTTATTTTATTTATTTTATTTATTTTATTTATTTCATTTATTTCATTTATTTTAATTCATTCATTTTCATTTATTTATTTTTACTTATTCATATTATTTTTATTTAATTTTTATATCTTTTTTTTCATATCTTTTATTTATTCACATCTTTTTTTTGAAATTACTCAATATGGACTTGTAACATGTACTTTAATATTAAACTTTATAATTTTCACTCAAATTAAATAATCTACACTTTTACCCATTCTTTGGATCATGTATATGTATGTAGTAAATATGCTAAACCTCCAACTCTTGGTTATGTCGTCCTTGAAATCATATTAAACTGCTATATACCATTTCTATTTTAAATAGTTATATACATTCATAAGGCTACACCCTCACAGAATACCCTGATCGTTCTGTATATAATCTCGGGGCAATGTTCATGGCCATCAGCTCCTGGAACAACAACTTCGCTGCGTATGGCATATAAACTTGATAAATGTTTGTCTTGTTCTTACATGAACGACACTCAAATTGCACCTTCTTCAAATTTGCAATAACTGACATCAACCCGCAAATACCACATACGTGAACTCTGAACGCGTCCGAGGCCTCCATCAAACGCTCCTTCAAAAAGGAAGCTACACCGTGCGCAATCATACAATCACGCTCCATTTCTCCAAATCGTAATCCGCCATCTCTTGAACGTCCTTCCACCGGCTGTCTCGTCAAAATCTGTAACGGACCTCGGGCTCGTGCGTGAATCTTATCATCCACCATGTGTCTCAGTCTTTGATAATATGTAGGTCCCAAAAACACCTGTGCCATAAGTTTACGGCCAGTATGTCCATGATACATGACTTCAAACCCACGCGAATGAAATCCGTTCTGTCGCAGTAACGTTGAAATGGCATCCACTGTAACATCTGTAAATGGAGTAGCATCTCCCTCCAAACCAGACAACGCCGACACCTTCGACAACAAACACTCAATCAAGTGCGCAACTGTCATACGAGATGGAATAGCATGGGGATTGATGATCAAGTCTGGAACAACTCCAAGTGCTGAAAATGGCATATCTTCATTACGATATGTAACACCAATTGTACCTTTCTGACCGTGACGCGACGCAAACTTATCACCAATTTGTGGGACCTTTGTAGTACGCATACGGACCTTAACAAATCGAAGTCCCTCTTGATTAGTTGTTAAAAGCACTTGATCCACCATACCGTGCTCTGTACTTCTCAGCGGTGTAGAAACATCTCGCTTTGTGTGATATTTGGTTCTTTGACCAAGCTCTTCAGCATCTGGAGGTATCGGCGCAGTCTTACCAATAATAATATCTTCTCCTGACACTCTGATACCGGGGGCAATAAGTCCATCTTCATCAAGCTTTTCATATGTACCATGCTTCAATCTAAGAGTGTCTGCTCTCGTGGGCTTCTCAAACTCCTCCACAACTGACATACCTATTCTACGCTCTTGATCCATATATGATCTGAAGAACAAACTTCTGAACAACCCTCTATCAATACTACCCTGATTCATAATCATAGAATCTTCTTGATTATATCCAGAGTAACACAAAATAGCAACTGTAGCATTTTGGCCAGCTGGAAGTTCTCGGAATTTGAGGAACTCCATTGACCTGGTTGTCGCTAATGGTTTTTGCGGATAGTAAAGAATATTGGCCATAGTATCCATACGAACAGAATAGTTGGTCAGGTACACACCCATGGCTTGCTTACCCATGGCTGATTGATATGTGTTTCTCGGAGACTGGTTATGATCGGGGAAGGGAATAATACTGGCACAAATACCAAGAATCATACTGGGATGAATTTCACAGTGAGTCCAGGTATGTGCATGCAAAGATGAAGTTGGTTTAACACGTTGAAGTGTATCTACTTCATCTGCCACTTCAACTCCATATTGCATCTGTCTCGACATTTCCAGGTCTTCAGGCGTCATTGCAATCATTGCAGTTTCCTCTTCTTCACCATCGATATACTCAACAATACCATTGTTCACCAAATATGCCCAGCCTACAGGCCCATCTTCACCTGAGACTCCTTCTTGTGAGTCTAGAATCTTTTGTACATGCTCCTTGCGTAACTTCAGCTCTCCCTTGTTAGGACTGTTACTGTCACTGTCAACAACGAACAGAGGTCTGAATACACGTCCAGCGTCCGTAAGAATACGGAATTCCTTGGATCGAATATCACGGACAATACTAACTTCCGCACTGATATCGCCTCTTCTTCGCAGCGCCTTCATAGTGTCTGCAATCAGAGTAGGGTCTCGATGAACACCAACCCAAACACCATTAACAAACACTCGGGTGGTATTAGGAGAGGCATGAGGTACATAATCTTCCAAAGGCTCCATACCCCATTCTTCCAGGAAACAGACAATAGGATGAGACGGCGTACCAACCGAAATACAAGACATTAATGATAAATTTTTAACCAAACCACAGGCCTGGCCTTCAGGAGTTTCAGCAGGACAAACAAGACCCCAATGTGTATTGTGTAACTGACGAGGACGGGCAATTTTACCATCTCTTCCAATGGGAGTATTTGTTCTTCGTAAATGTGAAAGGGTTGAAGAGAATGTATATCTATTCAAGACCTGGGACACACCGGCCCTAGTAGACATGGCTTTCTTTTGGTCACCCCAATTACCAGTGGCCAATGAGTATTTAAGACCATTAGTGATAGTATTAGACTTAACAGCCAGAGTCAAGTTAAAATCTTTGTTTGTTTCAACACACTTTTGCATGTATCTGTAAATGTCACGAGTGAGTTTCTTGAAAAGAATTCTGAAAAGCTGAGCAAGTAAAGGACCGGCCAGATCAAGACGTTTCTTGCCAAAGTGATCACGATCATCAGGATCTTGACGATCCAGAGCTACCAAAAGAAGTCTGTGAATCATATATCCCAGGAAGAAAGCCTTACGGGTCTCAAAGCCTTCATCCTGCGTGATATTTGGAAGCAGCTCCTTTTGAAGAATATCTCTAGCATATCTCATACGCTTCTCACGAGTAATACCAGTGGCGCTTCCTCGACGTCCAATATAATCCAATGCGACTTCTCTGTCCTGGACGAAAAAGCCTTCCTCAATACATGGCTTGAGCATTTCCAGCATTTCAGTATCGTTTTGGTCATAGCAAATGTGCTCGAGAATATCACCATCAGGAACAACGCCCAGCGCTCTGAAAACCAGTACAATTGGAATCTCACTCTTTACATAAGGCAGCGTGGCGCGGATTGTACGCTCACCTTTAGCCATCAGCTTGATAGACATACTGCTAATGAGCCGGGAGCCTTTTTCCAAAGCACTTCGAATTTCGGCAATGTGAGAAATTGGCGAGGGAGCAGACTTTTTGAAGACCTGGACAATATTGGCAGCACTTCGTTCCTGAGCAATAAGGACCTTTTCGGAACCATTAATTACAAAGTAACCACCTTGATCGTAGGGACACTCATTCAATTCGTAGAACTCATACTCTCTGAGACCTCTGAGCATGCAGAACTTGGATCTGATCATGATGGGGACTTTTCCAATATAGACCTTTGAGATTTCCACGTCTGATTCGTTTGTAACGGGGACCCATTCGACGTCGGCAGGATTGGCGTACTCGGCGTCCTTCGACTCCAGCACTCGCTTGCCCATATCGACGTAGAGAGGCGACGAGTAGGTGAGGTTTCTGAGTCGTGCTTCTTGCGGGAACATTGGATGCGTACTACCGTCGGCTTCAGTCATTGTAGGTCGAGACAAGTAAATTTTACCGAAATTGATTTCATATCTCTTATTGATGTTGTCGTGGATGGTAGTGTGCTGAGCAGGTTGGTCGAGGATTAACGTCGGGTCTTCGAGAACAAGGCCTTGGATAGTAGACTCGATGAACTCGTCGAAGGAGTCTAATTGCTGGGAAACGAGACCCTTTTCGTTGAAGAATAATGAAATGACGGTCCAGCAGTCCTCCGAGGTGATTTCGGTGTCACCTTCGTAGGTGTAAGCGTCTTCATATTCGTGCTCTGAAAAGGTTAGTTATTAGAAACACGCGACAAGCGATAGATACATGCCTTCAGACATTGCTAATCCAGAGGAAATATGGCAGAATGCTTTCTAACAGTCAGAGTCTTCAGACCGATGGATGATGGACTGAATGTATATGACTGTAGATGTTATGTGTGGCGGAGGGAAAGGTGGTGAAACTTTTTTGGGTATTGGTAATATATAATTTCATGGGAGTATTTCAATCAGCTAAACAAGAACTCTGGTGCTGATAACTACGCGTTCTCAGAAGTACTGTGAGTGTTATTTGCTACCACGTCTAGCCATAACAACTTGGACTTCAAGTCTTCGAGAACTCGAGAACTCCAGGAAACCTTTAAAAACTCCTGGAAACCTCAAAAACTACTTGAAAAAAGACTTCAAGGGTGAAAATTTAGATAGAATTATATATAAATATAAAAACTAACAAGCTACTTCAACACAAAAACAATCGTTTTTTCATTTGTTTCCATTAATGCACAGTAAAATCCAATAGAATGAACTCAAGTTAGTGTCCGTGTCCATGGCCTTCACCAGGAACGGAGAGGTCATTGATGGCGTAGACACTACCGCATTCCCAACAACGGCCGACCTTCTCGGTAGTGGGTTTAAGCCATTGAACAGGATGAGAGCCAGCAGGAGAACCGGTGCAGCCAACGTATCTGTAGTTTTCGTAACTGTCAACCATAATGGGATCTTGGATAGTTCCTTTACGGCTGGCATCCAAGGGTCTTCTGTCGAAAACGTCGATACCTTCTCTGAGACCGAGAAGTTCGAGTCTTTCAAGACCAGTAGCTTGTTCCATGTCGGTGGGAACAGAGCCTTCGGTAGCACCAGTAGAAATAAGGGAATCGGGGCCTCTAACTTCGTTAAGAGCGTTGGCGACCTTGGGAGCGACGTCCTTGTTTCCTAGAAATGAGTTAGTATGGATCACACAAAATGGAGGTGTCTGGGGTCTGAGAGTCTGGGGAAGTCTCTGGGGGATGGTCCAGCACAAGCCAGCACAAGCCAGCACAAGCCAGCACAGGCCAGCACAAGAACAAGAACAAGAACCAACCAACACCAACACCAACCTACACCAACTAAAACTTACTTAAAGCTAAAGCAACAGAAAAGTTGCGGACAGCGGGTCTGGCGACCATGAGAGAACGACGGATGGCAGGAACAATCATTGTATATCTAGGACGAGGCTGTTAACAACACTAGTTCAATCAATCAAGGAATTGGTAGAAAGACGATGGAGGTAGGAGAAAAAATGGTCAGTCATTTGCGGGAGGGTGAAAAATAGATGTGGTGTGATTTGTTCCTTCGCGTATTAACAGAATGTCTCAGCCAGCACCAGCGCCAGCACAGGCAGCGCCAGCAGCTCCAGCTCCAGCTCCAGCACCAATCTCTAGGCTACCGACAGCTCTGCTCTAGGTTGCCAAAGCTGCTGTCGCTCTTGTCGCAAACTCGGGGCTGGGCTTTGGCTGGTACTGAAGCCTTCAAAAAAAAACTCATCAATTACAGTCGCACCTCCAGCAATGTCGAATAGGCCGTCAAATAGATCGCAATGTCCTCATCAGTCGCTCCATTGTCTCCATATCCTTCCTTCAAACCGTCAAAATCGTTGTGTCAACTTACAAGTTCAAGAGTAAACCTCTGTATAATAAAAATTGGTGGTGGTGGATAGTTAGAAAAGGGAAAGATTGTATGGGATAAATGAAAATTTTGGCAGCGTAGACCTTTGACCGTTCCATCTCTCCCATACTTTTTTTTTTGTTGCCCAATAATTGGATCGGAATCTCTCTGGCCAATTAAATCACTACAAAATCAATCCCGTCTCTTCTAGCATTCGGACTCCCCAAACCCTGTTTTCCTTTGTATCAGGGTTGGGGCTTTTTAATAATTTGTCATTAAAGTTTGTCAGCGTAGTGTAATAATTTACTAAGCCATATGTGTGACTGTTATGTTTCTCTTTGGGAAAGTCTTTATTCTGGTCTCGCGTCTACGCAAGCAAACATTTCAGCACGTAGACAGCAGTGCGGCTCCTCTCCACGCTAAAATTCAGTTTTGTATGGTGCTTAGCATTGCTTATGTGTTGCTAGAGTAATCCCAATTCCCCCATACAAATCGTGGCATGCTCTGCTTCAGTCGAAATTTCACCTCCATGTATATACACCATAGTAAATGCCCTTACCCACTGTGCAAACTTTTTTCTCTTATTTTTTTCTCTTGATTTTTTTTCAATTTTTTCCTTTTCCCGACTTGCTCATATCGTTTGACGACATCACCAAAGGATCCATTTAATAAGTAGGTATTAGTTTGCTGTTTATGGGAAGAAGGACTGCGATTGGGTGTTGCAATTGGAAGGACTACGGTACGGGAGGTTTTGTTGGTGTTTAGTTGGTTCAGTTCATGGTTTACAGAGTTCACGGTGGTGATAGTGGTCACGGTGGTGAGAGTTCATGATTCACGGTGGTCGCAGTTCACAGTCGCAATTCACGCTGGTCGCAGTTCACAGTCCAGTCCACGCTGGTCACAGTTCACAGTCCAGTCCACGCTGGTCACAGTTCACAGTCCAGTTCACGCTCAATCATCCCTTCAACCTTTAACTAACTCTGTTATTAGATCAAAATGCCTAAGAAGAGAGCTTCCAACGGACGTAACAAGAAGGGTAGAGGTCACGTCTCCTCCATCCGCTGTTCCAACTGCGCCAGAATGGTCCCCAAGGACAAGGCCATCAAGAGATACGTTGTCAGAAACATGGTTGAAGCTGCTGCCATCCGTGATATCTCTGAAGCCTCTGTCTACAAGGAGTACGTTCTTCCCAAGCTCTACCTCAAGACTCACTACTGTGTCTCTTGTGCTATCCACAGCAAGGTCGTCCGTGTCCGTTCTAGAGAAGGTCGTCGTGTCAGAACTCCTCCTCCTCGTGTCAGATTCAACAAGGATGGTAAGAAGATCAACCCTGCCGCTGCTGCTAAGGCCGCTTACTAGATTATTTTTCTTGTATGAATTGATTTATTATATCTTTTGATGATTTTACCTCTGTTGGACGTTATTTAGGAGGCGACTTTAGAGTAACGTAGACGTCAGTTCCCCAGCCATAGTAGCTCTGAATCTGTAGGTTTCCTCCAAAGAACTCAGCATAAGCCCGAGACAGCGGTAGTCCGTATCCCATTCCAGCAATCGAGTTTCCACCTCCCGGAGGCTCGTTGAGAGTCGAGAAGCCGTTGTCTTGCTGGGTGTCGTTGAATGTCGTGAACGAGTAGGCAAACACTTTCTTTTCGAGCTCTGGCAGAATGCCACCGCCTCTGTCTCTGATTCGAATGATGACGCCGGTGCTGGTTCTAACGATTGTAGCCCAGATCGGCTCCAGTTTTGTGTTGTCCTTCAAGCTCGTTTCAATAGTGGCCCTGAACGAGTTCTTGAGAAGCTCAGTGAAGATGTACTCAATGTGAACAGGCACATAGGGAAGCGAGATATCGTCGCCCTGTTCAATCTTGAGCTGCGGTGCCATTCCAAACTTGAGCTCGCAAATGTCTGTTACAAACTCTGCCGAGTGCTTGAGGATTTGGCTGGGAGTGCAATTGACCTCCACGGCGCCGATATAGTTTTGTTCGTCAATGGGGTTTGTCAGTGCAATGTGGTGTTCGGCGACGAGTCTGGTGCCGATTCGGGCCCTCAGATGGCTGTCTATAATGATCGAAGAGTCTGCTGCAGAGATGTATTGTCTTGCTTCGTGGAATCCTCGAGCCAGCACGGGAATTGTGTCTGCGTGGGCTTCGACGAGACGCTTCAAGATCTTGACGATTTTCAGGTTTTCTTCTCGTGTCTGTGGCGGTTTAGTTTGCGAGATGATCTTGAACGAGTTGTAGTAGATGGAGTATATTTGGGAAATATTCGGGTTCAGTACGATCAGATATGGGAGGTTGCGGAGTGTAGCTAGACGGTGGGCGAGACGGATGGATATGACCTTTATGACTCTCGCTGCATTGTTTAGAAGAATGTCATCTGGGATTGGATATGGTCCGAACTTCATCAAGTTTTCCAGGTGTATATTTTCCTGATCGTTAGAAGCGAGCTAGTACACGGTCAGAGCTGGAATGAGTAGTTAGGGGGGGCTACATACCTCTGTGATGAGCGATTCGAGTCTGTTGGCAGCCTGGTGTTCTTTTTCAGCGGTGGTTTGAGTGTTTGAGCTGTATTTACGCTGATGGATCGTGGAAGGAGCAGTGTTTGCTATGAACCGTGTGTTTGAGTCTGAGTCTCTAGTAAATGTGTCTGAGTCTCTAGCAAATGTGCCTGAGCCTTTAGCGAATGGTCTCAAGTGTCGCAATAGAATTCGAGAGCTTTTCAAGCTCGAAAACATTCGAATCATATTGAGGCTGTTGGTAGTGTTGATGGTGTGAGTATGATGGTTTGAGTATAATGGTGGTGGGAAGAAGAAACTGAGCTTGAGACGATATATTTTCCCCACACAACGATCAGTCATTTTTGAACATGGCGTTGAGATTTAGCTCTCCTATAAACAGTATTTGGATTTTTTCAATTAGGTAAATTTCAATTAGGTAAATTTCAATTAGGAATTTCTTTAAAAAGTTTTTAGAGTCCTATTAAAGTATTTCCTTAAAGAGTTTTTAGAGTCCTATTAAAGTATTTCCTTAAAGAGTTTTTAGAGTCCTATTAAAGTATTTCCTTAAAGAGTTTTTAGAGTCCTATTAAAGTATTTCCTTAAAGAGTTTTTTACAAAGTTTCCCATCAAAGTATTTCCCATTCTTCTTTTCCATTTCTTTATTGAAAGTCAAAAATACGGTAATACTGGGTTTTTCGGTTATTCAAAAACATTCCAATTCATGCTGTTCCTGAATTTTACAGCTTAGCGATTCGGCAATATACGGGAAATGTATGCAAAAATACCCATTGTCAACCTCGAGCTGTTTAATGTTGATGGTCCTTTAGTGAAGACTGGCCACTCAAGACAAGAATCACAACGCGCTTCAATATGAAATTCGCCATTGCAAGGCCTCTCGACGGCCTGTGATCAACATACAAAGGCACGATACTCTTGATTCTATATAAGGACAGCCAAAGTACCTTTAGAATCCATCTTCCAAAGTACCTTTAGAATCCATCTTTCAAACTACTTTTAGAATCTCTATATACATCATGCCTGAATACGCCAACAACGAAAGAGCCAAAGTGCTGGTATTTGGTGATATCAACACTGATACAGCTATCTTTGACAACTTTTCCAAACGGTTTGACTACAGTCTGTACCGCTTGTCTACTAGAAACCAGTTCATTCATGACATTCAAACCAGATATTCAGACTCTAATGCATTCTGGCTCACCTGGGAAGGCTTCCAGCCCATTGGAAGGCTAGACAGAGAGCTCATTTCATACTTGCCAGACTCTTTGAGAGTCATTGTCATTTGCTCAGTGGGATTCGACCGCTACGACGCGATAGCTCTGGCTGAAAGAGGCATCACCCTTTGCAATGCACCAGGACTCGCTGCTTCCTCAGTGGCAGATCATGTACTATATCAAACACTGGGTCTATATAGATTTTACAATGTCTTTGAGAACTTATTAAGACAGCATGGAGTAACTGACACCGCCAGAACCGCTCCTGCTTCAGCTTCCTGGGTGCCCAATACAGGCCGACCACTTTTGCATAAATGTGATAAAAACAGTCCCGACTATAATCCACTTACTGACACATCGCCTTGTTTTAGTCTGGGAGCGCGTGTCGGCGGACGAGACGTCAAACAGCCCAAGGGCAACACCGTTGGGATCGTGGGATTTGGCGCCATTGGAAAGGAGATTGGTCAACGTCTCGCAATGATTGGCATGACAGTGCACTATACAAAGAGAACTCCTTTGACGTTGAAAGAAAAAACCGCTTTGCATTATCCTGCTACTTTCCATGAAACACTAGAATCTTTGCTCAAGGTGAGCGACTTGCTGGTATTGGCATGCCCGTTAACGAGTGAAAACTATCATATTATCAACAGAGATACCATCAGTTTGCTGCCCGACGGAGCCAAAATCATCAATATTGGGCGTGGGGCTCTTATTGAGACGCAAGCGCTACTAGAGGGATTGAATTCTAGCAAACTTCATGGAGCTGCTTTAGATGTTTTTGAGACCGAGCCTGTTGTTGAAGTTGAGCTCAGAGATAGATGGGATGTTATAATCACTCCTCATATTGGTTCTTCAACGATTGAAACTTGTCATGGAGCAGAACAAATTTGTGTTGATAATTTGATAGATGAGTTATATGGAGATGGTTTACATTGTACTCGAGTAAATTGATTCTACTGAATTATATTATCTCTATTCTGTGTAAATTTATATTGTAAATTTATATTGTGATGAGTTAGAATTTAAACTTGTATAAACAATTAAACATTAAAATAAACAATTATAAACGGCCATGAATGTTAAACAATAGACAGCTCAAGACTAAAAACAATTTGTATAAACAAGAATAACCATCCAACTTTAAAGCTTTACTTATCAACTTGGATCATTAACAATTATACTATTCTCATTTACTAACGTCAATAACTAAAGGTTTCATGAACTGAAACCTGAATTTTCACTAAAAACATACAAAACTTTTCAAATACCTCGTATCAAATATCTCTAAATAAACTTGTATCAAAAATATCATCAAATAAACTTGTATCAAATATCTCCAAATACTCTTGTATCTCCAATCATCTCCAATCTAACATCACAAACTCTCAAAATCATTATTGTTAATCACATGACCAATCACAAATATGAAGTACCAAATTTTACACTTGAGTCTCAAATTTACAATGTAACGGGGCTGGCACAAATGCTCAGCTCACGTGAGGCTTTGTTTACTTGTACCTTCTATTTTTAGAGGCTATTCTTCCCAATATCGCAGGATATTCTGTGTCTTGCTCTATTCACTCTTTAATGCTAAGTAGATATTCTTCGTTCTGAATAATATTCCTCTTCTTCTTCCTCATATTTTCTTGTGATAGTTGGAACTCCAGTGCTAAGAACATCATGATGATACTTGGCAGGCTTAGCTTTTTTGTCACTCTGCTGCCTTTGGTGCACTGTATTGACATTGACTTTACGTCTACAGACTCTATAAATTCAGGCCTCGCATTACTCGCAAAGGGCCTAATGGACTATTATAACGGAAACGATAGCGGACAGGTCCCTGGAATGTTCGTTTCTCCCTACTACTGGTGGGAGGCTGGCGCTGCCTGGAATTCCATGCTGGACTACTGGTTCTATACTGGCGACGACACTTATAACAGCGTGCTGAAATCTAGTCTATTGTATCAAGTCGGTGATAATTGGAACTACATGCCCTCCAACCAGACTACTACTGAAGGAAACGATGACCAGGCTTTCTGGGGTATCACGGTGATGGCAGCTGCTGAAAAAAACTTTGAGAATCCCTCGGACGACCAGCCCCAGTGGTTGTATCTTGCACAAGCTGTTTTCAATACCATGGCCGCTAGATGGGATACGGAGAACTGTTCTGGCGGCCTTCGATGGCAAATTTTCAAGTGGAACAACGGATATAACTATAAGAATACTGTTTCTAATGGCTGTTTGTTTCAGCTGGCGGCCAGACTCGCGAGGTATACTGGCAACGATACTTACGTGGAGTGGGCGGAAAAGTCTTGGGACTGGGTGATATCTCACCAGTACATTAAACAGAACGACGATGGATGGCCTGTCTATGATGGAGGAAATATTGAAGCGAACTGCTCAGACGTGGTCACCTTGGAGTGGACTTATAATTCAGGCCTGTTTTTGGCAGGGTCTGCATTTTTGTATAACTACACTGGGGATTCCAAGTGGTTGGACAGAGCAAAGAATATTTGGAAGAGATCTAAAGTCTTTTATGACTCGAGTAAGATCATGTATGAAGCAGCTTGCCAACAAAATAACTTGTGCAATAATGATCAGCGTTCCTTCAAAGGCATTTATTCGAGATTTTTAGGATTAACATGTCTGATGGCCCCAGAAATGAATGCCGAAATTCAAGAATACCTTGAAGCTACGACGGCCGGAATTTTGAAGTCTTGCAGTGGAGGTAGTGATGGCCATACTTGTGGGCTCAACTGGCAATCTGACGGTTGGGATGGAAAGTTTGGACTTGGAGAGCAGATGTCGGCTTTAGAAGGGCTTCAAAACAGGTTGATTTGGACCAAGCCAGCACCACTGACTGCTGATACTGGAGGCACTTCTACGGGAGATGGAAATGCTGGAGCAGGTACCTCTGTGACTTTGATCAATAACAATAATCTTGACATCAAGACCAAGGACAGAGCAGGAGCTGGCATTATCACTTTGGCGCTGGTTGTTGGTTTCTTTGGCATTGCATGGTGGATGATGGTTTTGTAATTTTCAAAGGGACACGATGGGGTTGGTTTTAAGATTTTGCCTTTTTTTCGAAATATTTTTTATCCATTTTCTCTCTATATTACTTTTATTTATTATGACATTCTTTATATTTATTAGATCAAATCAATTATTATTATCATCATGATTCGTTGTTCTTAGTTTCAGATATTTACAATCATCGAGAAAACCGTTGATCATTTCTCATCTTCACAGAATAAGCTGTATCATTCCAAGTAGTAGAGATACAGTATCTGGATTGTACATTGAATAGTCGAGATCTATAATCGCTTTGGAGATCAAAAATGCAGATTAAGTTGAAATCTATACATGCACAAACACCATTCTAGAAAGTCTTTGTACATACATTGTAAATAATTATCCTTTTCAATCATTTTCTTGGATTCATCTCAGACTTGTTACTCCTCACTGTTCTCTTGACTTTCTTCAGGTCTTTTTTGCCTCCCTCGCCCACTGGGTCATATTGCGGTTCATTAGAATTCCAAGAACATTATAGTACCAATAATATGACCAAGAAGCGACATTTGATTTCAGAGATTCAATGCAGATAGATCCAATTGAAAACTCTGGATAGAGCGCTGTGAAACGTGCCAGAGACAAATAGCAGAGTATATTATCTGGATAGCATTGACCGGACTGACTGACCACCAACCTTCTAAGTACAATCAGTTAAATGCCGTTGCAAAAAATACTCGTGGTTAACTGTATTTCCATTTTCACTATCAATTCTATTTGAAGTCATTGGTCACAACCTATAACTGTCAATTCTATTTTCTTGTCCATCAGTAACGTCCAATTCTAGCATTAACTGAGTTTCCATCATCAAGCTCTGTATACTTGATGATGATTGTTTTTTGCGGAAATGTTTACCTTCTGCAGTCTAAATTTATCTTGATCGTGATATTTTTACTTTGATATGTATGTGTCTAGTTTAAACTGGGGGATCATACTTCAGGTACAGAACTACACTTGCAGCAGTAACCGAAGCTTTCAGGTCCAATACGTTTCTAATATATTTCTTTTCTTTACTCCACCGAGTTCTTCACCTTTGTCCAAATCAGGAAATTCACAAAATGATAATTTCATATTTTCTCCTGAAAATAAACATGTCAAGTATTATTAATTACAAAAATCTCAAAACAATGAACTATTCCTCTGCAAGACAGTTAAAGTATTTATACCCTCTAACAAACCAGTACGCACACAAATACAGCGTATATCCGACAAATATAACACTGATATAGTTCATTGTACTGGTCTCGACGGGAATAGTATACGGGAATGAATAAAATACAACTGCAAATATTGTCCAAGCAATTGTAATGTAGTTGGAAATCTTACCTAAAATTCCCAACCAAAATGGACCGTGATGAATATTATCCCTTCCTTTGATCAATAGACAAGCAGCTGGAATTGAGTAAGAAAATAGTGAAAATGTCACCGCTCCAACTACCATAGAATTATAAGCCGTAGTAGATGCCATGTACAAACATCCGCAAATGGCAACAATAATGGTACAAAAAATATGAGCATTGAGTGGAACATTGAGAGTAGGATGAATTTCAGCCCATATATGAGATCCAGGAAGTCCATTATCACGAGAAAATGACCAACAGAGTCTAACCATCCAAGTTTGACTCGAAATGTTACAGCCCCAAGCAGTTAGGAAAAACATAATCATTAATATCAAGACAGCTGCACGATTCTGAACTGCTTGGTTAACAATATCAAGAATAGGATAACCAGTAGTTGAGTTAAGGATTTCATCAAAGTTTCTTATGCAGAAAAATATGGCAATGGAGTAGGTGAAAGAAGTTACAAATCCAATGACAACCGTGCCCATGATGGCAAATGGGATTTTTCTTTCAGGCTCTGTCGTCTCATCTGCCATGTGGGTAGCACAGTCGAGGCAAGCAAAACTCCAGCTGGGATTGATTAAACCAGTAACAAATGCAATAGCATTAGAAGACCACCCAGTCTGATTGTTAAAAGTGACAAAAACAAACTTAGCAGGCTGATAATGTCCACTAGAACGAGCTAATACTGTGATAGTAATGGCCAGGTAGGCAGCCAAAGAAATGTATAAAGATAACTTTGCAAGATGGGGGAGAAGTTTACCATAACAATTGAAGGCAAATAGAGCAATATTAACCAGCTGAAAAGTTAAGAAAACCATCCACTTTTCAATGACAAAATCGCTGCCTCGACTCAAAGAGTACATACCTAGAGTGACTTGAGCAATGGAAATAGTTACAGATGTAGTAGTGAATACTGATCCAGCCCAGGCCATTCCCCCACATAGATATGAAAGAAATTTTCTATATTTTTTTGGAGCCAGAATTAGAGTCCAGTAATACTGTCCACCAGAGTTTGGATAACTTGAGATCAGTTCTGATAAAGTTATTCCAATAAAAGTAGCAATAAAAGTCATAATCAAGATACCATAGACCACCATTAATGGACCACCAGAAGAAATCGAAGCAATGAGAGCAGATGAAATACCAAACCATGAGTTAGTCAAACTAAAACCGATACCTAGGAGAGCCCAGTGCGAAAAGTTCTTGCGTAAATGTTGGGCATCATAGGTTCCTGGCTTATCAGTAGTAGAATTGAGCTCGATAACTTCGGTCTTGGGGATTTTTGTGATGGAAGGTAGAGATGAATTTGAATTGATCTTTTTGATTGACATTGATGAGAGTGGGAAATGCAGGTGATGGAATGATATAAAATTCAAAGAATCTTGAATACTTTTATCTTGATTTTGACCTATTCCTAGAAGCGGAAACGGTCAAACCGTTGACAAGTAGATGGAGTGATAAAAAGTTCAATTATTGTAGAAATTATAGGCTGCCGTAAGCAGTAGATTTCGGATAGAATAGTCAAAATCAGCAAAAATTAGCAGTTAACATTGAAATATTACAGTTAACATTGAAATACTAGCAGTTGACATTGAAATACTAACATTGAAATATTACAGTTAACATTAAAATATTACAGTTAACACTGAAATATTACAGTTAACATTAAAATATTACAGTTAACACTGAAGTATTGTCAGTTAACATTGAAATACTAGCAGTTAACATTAAACAATATTAGCAGTTAACTTTCAACAAATGACTATCAGAGACGATAGTGTCAACGGGAAGCATTAGTATCAGCAGTAAAAGTATTGATGCGTACAAAAAAACGGGCAGATATTCATCTTGAAGGGTTTTAAGCAAGGAAATTGTTGATAGCCTCTTTTTAAGCATTTCTAATATTCAATGAGAATATTATGATACTGGTTGATAAGAACCCTATTTTAACAATCTATAAGAAGCCCGAAACTAGAATGGCCATGTCAGAATATGCCGTTTAGTATCAGTAGCTTCCAGCCAATTGACATACCTAACTTTTAACTGTCAAGAGACATGAATAAGAAGTCCTTTTGGAAACATAGTTAGCAACCGGAATATTATTGCACAGTTAATATAATTGATGTCCCGTAGCCTCCATTATCGACAAAATATAATTCAGCCCTGATTTCATCGGACTATCTTTCGTGTTTACTACACTTGAAGCCATATCTCAAAATTCTTTTCATTTGTACAAACTGCTAGGTCTGTCTTTATGAGTCTCATGAAAAACAAATTAGACTGAATTTGCCATAATAATTGGCTTATCCATATTTTTGACTTCATTATTTTAGCTTATCCAGGCTTATCCAGACTTATCCATAGTTTTGACTTGATTATTTTAGCTCTTTGACTGATTTGCTTATCCCATTATTTTGGATCCAAGTCACATGATATTTCCTATTGTAGGTAATAATTCGCGTTAATTTTTCGCGTTTAGTCCCGACATTTCTCACCAACTACTCTATATTGCACATAATCCAACGACAATATGGACTTCATTCCTCCTTCAGTTCTGCCTGAACCTTCATATATTTCTCACATATACCACTCTGACGTGCCCAAATCAATCAAAGAAAACCCCGAGTCAAAATGCATTCTGGGAGTAGATGAAGCCGGCCGTGGCCCAGTTATTGGACCAATGGTCTACGCTGTGGCATATTGCAGAGAAGACTACCAAGAAACACTCGCTACCAAGGGCTTTGATGACTCCAAAGTACTAAACCACACGGTCAGATCAAACCTGCTGAAACAAATGTGCAATAGCGACCAAGACGCTATAGACAACATCGGCTGGAGCATATTCTCCCTAAGCGCCCAAGATATCTCATCCGGCATGCTGAGACCTAAACATATGGCAGCCTACAACCTCAACAGCCAGGCTCACGATACCACAATGATTCTCATACAACAAGTGCTCGACAAAGGCATAAACCTATCACATGTATACGTCGATACCGTGGGCCCTCCAACATCATACCAAGCCAAACTGTCGCGACGGTTCCCAGAAATCGCCTTCACGGTCACAAAAAAGGCCGACTCGCTCTTCCCCATCGTCTCTGCTGCCTCCATCTGCGCCAAAGTCACCAGAGACGCCATCATCACCCGGCACGACGACGAATCCAACGGTACTTGGGGCTCGGGATACCCGTCCGACAGCAAAACAAGCGGATACCTAAAATCGTCGGTCCATCCTCTCTGGGGCTGGAAGGGCAACATTAGATACTCCTGGCAGACCATCACGGAACTGCTCCGGAAAAATAATGGAGTCGATATTGAATGGACCGACGACTTTGAACAAAAAGCACAGACCGGGTTCTTCACCAGCAACGTTCCGCGTCCCGATGACCCGGCATCGTCAGCCTCGCCGCTCGTAGTCAGCACTGATTGGTTTGGCTCAAATTCTTCCCAATGGTAATTCCACCATCCCACCAACCACCAGCTGCTACTGGACTGTCCATACAAAATTAGGAAAGTGCCCCTCTTTTTGCCCTAACCTTATATAAATTATCCAACGGAATTTTCCCTCCTCTTTTTTCTTTCCTTCTCTCTTCCTCCAAGTTTCTCTTACTTGTAATACCAACACACCAGGCCGACTTGCCCTCGTCTTCCTCGTCTAACATCATGTCAAGTATTGCCATCCTTTCTCAACGAGTTCTGGCTCGCGGCCTCTCGAAGCGGGCTACTGTGTAAGTGCGAAAAATTTTGTATGGAAGTGGGGTCCTTGCTAACGTTTGACATTGCGATAGTTCACGACTTACACCTTCTTTGCTTCGTCTGTATGCCTCGAAAAGTGAGTATAATGCTGCTGGATACTGCTGGATTCTGTGCTAACACGCTGCTTCTAGGCTTCCCTAGCCATACCGTCATTGGTATGCCCGCGCTCTCTCCCACCATGACCCAGGGTAACGTTGGGCAATGGCAAAAGTCTGTTGGCGACCAGCTGGCTCCCGGTGAGGTTTTGGTTGAAATCGAAACCGACAAGGCCCAAATGGACTTTGAGTTCCAGGAAGAAGGCTACCTGGCCAAGATCTTGATCGAGGCTGGTGGTAAGGACGTTCCTGTCGGCAAGCCCATTGGTGTCTACGTCGAGGACAAGGCTGACGTTGCTGCGTTTGCAGACTTTACCGCTGAAGATGCCGGTGCTGCTCCTTCTGCTCCCGCTGCTGCTGAGCCAGAGTCGTCTGCTTCCGAGCCAGCTGCTGCCCCAGCTGCTGCTGCTGCTGCTGCTCCCGCTGCTTCTACGCAAGCCAGTAGCTCTTCTTCCGGTGCATTTGAGTCCAGAATCAAGGCCTCACCAATTGCCAAGTTAATTGCTCTGGAAAAGGGTATTCCTCTCAGAGACGTCAAGGGCACTGGCCCTGAAGGCCGAATTATCAAGCGCGACGTCGAGAACTACACTCCCGCTGCTGCTGCTGCTCCCGCAAAGGCTGCTGCTCCAGCCGCCGCCGCCGCTCCTGCCTCTGCTGCCTACGAAGACATTCCCATTTCACAAATGCGCAAGACCATTGCATCCCGTTTGCAAGCGTCCAAGGTCAACGCTCCACACTATGTCATTTCTTCTACTCTCTCCGTCTCCAAACTGCTCAAGCTCAGAGCCTCTCTCAACGCCTCCTCCGACGGCTCCTACAAGATTTCTGTCAACGACCTCTTGATCAAGGCCATGGCCATTGCCAACTTGAAGGTTCCCCAGGTCAACACCTCGTGGCTTGATGCTGAAGGTGTCATGCGCCAGTATAAGGACGTTGATGTTTCCGTAGCCGTTGCTACTCCCACTGGTCTCATCACTCCCGTTGTCAAGGCCGTTAACAAGAAGGGTCTTTCTACCATTTCCAACGAGATCAAGGCTCTTGGTAAGCGTGCCCGTGAAGGCAAGCTCTTGCCTGAAGAGTACCAAGGTGGCACAGTGACCATCTCCAACTTGGGCATGAACACTGCTGTTTCTTCTTTCACTGCCATCATCAATCCTCCCCAGTCCGCCATTCTTGCGGTAGGCACTACAGAGCGTCGTGCTATCGAGGACCCCGAGTCTGAGACCGGCGTCGCCTTTGACGATGTTATCACTGTTACCGCCTCGTTCGACCACCGGGTTGTTGACGGAGCAGTTGGAGGAGAATGGATCAAGGCTCTCAAGAAGGTCATTGAGAACCCTTTGGAGTTTATTTTGTAAGATAATTAGCTGAACAATCCAAGTTCGTTTTCTAGCCATGTATTAAGTAGATGATTGAGTAAATAATGAATATTGTATAGAATGTCTGCATAGTGAAAATAAATGGACCTCGATACCCGTAGCCAATATGGATACCATGGTGAGTAAGTTGCAATTCAATCTAGCTTGCGCCAAAATAGGAACACGACACGGAGTAAAGTCATGCACCAGAGTGTTGGCAAGCAGTTCTGAAGAAACGGCTTTTTTTGAATTTTTTTTTATTTTTTAAAACCAACATATACACATCAATGCCTATATTAAAAACACATAAAATGAATAATTTACTCTTCAGGGACTATTCATTTTTGTTAGTAAAGCGCGTCACAAAGACTAAAAGTATACTTACCGTCGAGGTCACCATTGTTGATAGCATCAATGGTCAAGTGGGCGGGCTTGCCGTTAACTCTGGCACCGACAGATTGAGCAGTACCGAGAATCTCCTTGACGGTTCCCTCAAGAGATTTGGCGAAAGACTTGGATCTCATCTCACGGGCAATGTTGACGATCTCGTCGAAAGGAATGTTACCGTTGTGCTTGATGTTCTTCTCCTTCTTTCTGTCTCTAACGGGCTCCTTAAGGGCAGCAATGACCAAGGAAGAAGCAGAGGGAACGACAGAGACGGTAGCTTGACGGTTTTGAATGGTAAGTTGAACGGTGACTCTAATGCCCTTGTGGTTCTTGGTAGCCTTAGCAATGTCTTCACCGACCTTCTTGGGGGAGAGACCGAGAGGACCAATCTTGGGAGCAAGAGCGGAGGAAGCACCAACTTCACCACCAGTGGCTCTAAGGTAGATGATCTTAACTTCAGAGGGGTCAAACTATCGTTCGTTAGTATCTTCAGCATCACCACCGTCCTTCTATACATACCTTAGGAGGCATTGCGACTGTATACTATCTTTTGATTTAGTTCAGTTGGTGAGACTACTGCTAACGTGAGAGAGGGAAAAAAGGGAAGAGAGAAAAAAAATGAAAAAAAGAGTGGTGAAAAAAAATTCATAGTAAACCTGCAAAACATTGGGATCGACTGACTAATCACAAAGCCTGTTTCTTATTCAGCTGCTCGTCGTGCTCTTTTGGGACAAAACGGGACGTCTTGTTGAACTTGCAACATTGAAAACCTAACCTTATATTTTGACTTTTGGGCGAGTTTCTAGATTTGGCAGGGGTTGTGTGACTGTGGCACATGATGTAAGTAATAGGGTTTAGACCTAATGAATAATTAATTAGTAATGATTAGTAATTTTAATTTGAAGAATGATTTTGTATTATACTCAGTTATTCATTCATTATTCAGCCATTCAATATTTATTATTCATTCATTATTCAGCCGTTCATTCATTATTCATTATTCAGCCATTCAATCTTCAGCCGTATATAAAAAGACATGGCGTATGGCCATCAGCCGTTTAAACAAAAAGACATTTACTATGGCAGCAATGGCCATAAAGCAGCATCAACTACCATTAGCATGAACGATTCCTCCTTTATATAAACTCAATTAAAATATTCACACTTTACACGATGGGTGCTCTGAATAGAGAAATCTTGGGTCCTTGGGCAAAGGCTGTGGCTGGTGCTTCAGGTGCTCTGCTAGCGAACGCTGCTGTCTATCCTCTTGACATGTACGTTTGGGTTCTCAGTTTGTGTCTCTTTGCTAACATTTGTGTCTAGTGTTAAGACGAGACTTCAGGTACAAACTAAAGACCCTTCTAGGTATGTTTTCATCTAATCGTGTTTTCATTTAATCGCGTTTCCATCTTATCGCATTTGTGTTTCCATATAATCGCGTGTTCCATATAATCGCGTGTTCCATATAATCGCTTGTTTGTGCTAACTCACCTCCATAGTACTCGCTATCGCAATGCCTGGGACGTTTTACAACACATTTATCTGGAAGATGGTTTACTGGGCTGGTACCATGGACTGTTTGGAACGGTATTCGGTGCGGCCTTCTCGAACTTTGCCTACTTCTTCTGGTACAGCGCTATCCGAGGAGCCTACCTTGCCCGGTGTTCGAATGAATCCATCTCGACGATATCCGAGCTGCTCATTGGAGCTGTAGCTGCTGCTCTGGCACAGTTCTTCACTATTCCAGTGAGCGTTATAAACACCCGCCAGCAGACAACCTCCCGCCAAACGTCAGTCTTTGACACTGCTGAAAAACTCTACTCAGAAGACGGAATCACTGGTTACTGGCGAGGCTTGAAAGCTTCTCTGTTTCTAATTGTCAACCCGTCCATCACCTACGGAGCATACCAGCGACTCAAAGCTCTGCTCTTCCCCCATGCCGAACGACTCAATCCAGTCGAGACGTTCCTTCTTGGAGCCATGTCAAAAGCCCTAGCGACTTTGGCCACCCAGCCTCTGATAGTAGCCAAAGTCATGCAGCAAAATGGCGGACACGAAACCAAATTCAACTCCATCGGAGACGTCCTCACGTATTTGTTGAAGCATGACGGGCTCAGAGGATTGTACAAAGGTCTGGGACCTCAGCTGTCCAAGGGAGTCATGGTGCAAGGACTCTTATTCATGTTCAGAGAACAGTTTGAGCGTCTGCTGGCATGGGCGTTGAAGGCGATTCAAGAGTATATTCGATCTGAATTGAAATAACAGATTACATGGCACAATATAAATCTAGACCTTATACAAACAATCTAAAAATCCTGAAGCAATTCTGTCAGCTACTCCAGCAGTTTGAATGCTTCCAGCAACACCATAGATTTGAGCAGTATCACCCGAAGCTGGGCCTTTGCCGTTGACGCCAAATTCCTTTGAAACAACCTTCAAATCTTCAATCAGATCACCAATGGCGGGAAGAGTCAGTCTAGTGATGGCAATATGAATGGCCGGAGGTCTCTGCAACGAGTTAAGATGCCATCCTTTTTTAGTCAAAGCGTCAGAGATGTCGTACATGTTCAAACTGTCCGAGCTAAAGGAAACGACCGAGCCCTTGGGATCACCGAGAACGTACAAACCGTCAATGTCGTAGGTAATGGCATCTCGCAGCCTTTTATTAGCAGCAACAATGTTTTTACAGGACTGGAGATAACCACTGCGACCGACTGACATCAGAGAAGCCCAGCAGCCAGCCATCAGGGCTCCCGGACGAGAGCCCGCAAGAGTAGGCGAGCCGTAAAGCCCACCAGTCCAGGCCGAATTGATGAAGTATTGGTATGAACGAAGTTCACTGTTTCTGTACATGATGATTGACGAGCCTTTGGGAGCAAATCCGTACTTGTGGGTGTCGCAAGAGATGGAGGTGACGCCGGGGACTCTGAAGTCAAAGGGTCTAACCTTTTCGCCAGCTTCCTCCAAGAATGGCACAATGAAAGAGCCTAAGCAGGCGTCAACATGCAGTGGGATATTGTGTTTGAGGGCCAGATCACTGAGGCCTTCAATGTCGTCAATGATACCGTGGGGGAAGTTGGGAGCAGAGCCAGCGATCAATACCGTATTCTTATTGATGAGCCTTTTGACGATTTTCAGGTCGACCTGGTACGTTTCAGGGTCCAGAGGGACGTGAATGAGCTTCATTTTAAAGTAGCTGGCAGCCTTGTCAAAGGCAGCGTGGATGGTATCTGGGGCAATGATTTCAGGTTCAGTTACTCCACGTTCTTTGAAGGCCTTTTCCCGCGCAGCCAGACAAGTCAGCAGCAAGGACTCCGTGCCACCGCTGGTCGTAGTACCACAGGCACCTTTGGGAGCATTGTAGAGATCCAAGACCATTTCGACGATTTCCGATTCCATTTTTCTAATGGCTGGAAAGACATCAGGATGCAATTGATTTGCGACCGAGAACTTGGAGTAGGCTTCGCTTTGGATCTCAATGATTTCCTCACCGCCATGGTAGACAGCCCCAGAGACTCTGCCATCTTCCCATCTGGTGCGCTCCATTTTCAAGCCTTCATCGAGGGCAGCCGTCACTTGGCCGTGGGTCCAGCCTTTCTCGGGGAGTTTGGTGTGGTATGTCAAGGTGTCTCTTTTCAAGAGCTCGGTTTCCACCTTGTTGAGGACCTCGAAGATTTCGCCGTCGATTTTCGATCTAATGAAGGGGATTCTCTGAGCCTGTTGCACAATGTAGCCAATCCTGCTTTTAAAGAGGTTGACGATGCTTCCAACGATGCCATGTAGGACGATTTGTTCTTTGACTTTGCCGTAGTTCCTGAGGGCTAAGTAGAGCAGTACCAGGTGTCTATATTCGTAGGCGATCATTGCGAGGATGGTGATACAGCCCAAGAGGTTTCTAAGATAGTCGGAGGTGCTCTGTACGATGAATGCGCCCGAGACATGTTTGTCGACGAGGCCATTGCTCACCAACGGGGATATCACCAAGTCTAGACCTTTGACTAGGTGGTTTGAAGCCAGATCACTGTAGTTTATGTCGTTGAGCATGAGATATGAGCTGCTCATTTTGGGTCAGAAGGAGTGGAGGAGGATAAAAGTGAAGTGTAGGAAGAGAAGACCCAAACACTGAAGGAAAAACAAGGCCTTTTATGTAACGATGTGAAAACAGTGTTAGCATGAACAAGGCTTCCAGCCGCATTTATCAGTCAGGTCAATTAGCGTGGAAGTTCACAATGGCCCGAAATGCCGGTGAGATGGTGAGCCCGTCAGGCCCGACTCCAGCGTCCGAAGGTCCGACTGAAGGTCCGATGAGCTTCAAAACTGACATAAAAGCTCCAGCTTTTCTCTCGTAAAATATTGCTGTCTCAGAATATTTCTGCCATAAAATGGCTTCATCTGGCCTTTCCTCCGTCCAATTGCCAATATCTGGTGATCCTTCGCCTAGTAAACTTTCCTCATCATAAGGCCTTACAATTTATAATATCCAATCATTCTCATAGTATCCAATAATTCCCATAATATCCAACCATTCTCATAATATTCAACCATACTATCCAATCCATTCATTCATTATACCCCATATTCCCCCATTCTACCCCATATTCCCTTCCTGAAGCCTCTACGCTCTTTTGTCAGCCTTTTGTACGAGGGTTAGGGTATACGCTACATCCAGAAATCTTGAAAAAGAGTTCCCAGTCGAAAAATTTCGACAACACAAACTTTTACTGCACCATGCATAGCTCTCGTCAAAAGTATTTGGATCAAGAAAACGTAAGAACTTTTTTCTAGTTTCTTTTAGTATCTTTTTGAATTGCTAACAGGAGGCTCAAGTCGCGACAAGACACATCTAAAGGGCTGACGCTAGATCAAGTTCGTAAGTACGAGAATATCTACCATGCAAAACTCCACTAACCGTTTTGAAGCCAAAACTTATGGGACAACTGTTGCCACTCAGAAGGCCAGAGACCTTTTGGACCAACAGGAGCGGAATCAAATCGCCAAATCGTTAGCTGTCCCTACCAGTGATGATGATGTTAGACGGAAACTCCGATCGTACTCCGAGCCGATCACGCTGTTTGGTGAAGACAAATATGACAGACGTGAGCGTCTGAAGAGATTAATGTTAGACAAGCAGATCAACGGCGAACTGACGTCTGAAGATGTAGATATGGACGATGACGATGGAGATGACGATGAAGACGAGGAAGAAGAGGAGTTCTACACTCCTGGCGACCAGGAACTCCAAGATGCACGCATTGGTATGGCAAAATATTCTTTGGAAAAAAGCAGCAAACGAATTCAATACCAGAGGTATCTGGCTAACTTGCCATTTGCTAAAATCTATGGCTTTCGACAAAGCATCAAGGCCCAGTTAAAAGGCTACGGATTACAAGGAACCCAGTTTGGATTTGACCGGCCTGTTTCAATGTCAAGATTCTCCCCAGATTCAAAATTGGCTGCCATTGGCAGTTGGTCCGGCGAGATCAAACTCATCTCTATTCCTGATCTTTCAGTGAAACACACATATTCAGGAACTCCTCACGACAAAATATGTTTAGCATGGCATCCAGAGGCAACTGTCTCGAAAGCTTCGACTGAGTTGAATCTGGCAAGTGCTGGATCTCAAGGCGATATAAGTCTTTTTAATTTAGACTCAACAACCCCAATCGCCAAATTACAGGGCCATGAGAATCGAATCTCAAGAATCGACTTCCATCCTTCTGGCAAATACCTGGCAAGCGCTTCCTATGATATGACTTGGAGACTATGGGATGTTGAAACTCAGACAGATTTGCTCACTCAAGAAGGACATAGCAAAGAAGTATTCGCAGTCAAATTTCACCCAGATGGTTCTCTCATAGCATCTAGTGGACTAGATGCAATTGGCAGAGTTTGGGACCTGCGAACTGGAAGATCCATCATGACTCTAGAAGGGCATGCCAGAGGCATCTATGGACTAGATATATCTCCCAACGGTATTCAAATCGCTACAGGTAGTGCGGATGGAAGTATCAAGATATGGGATCTCCGATCTCTCAAGAACTCTTTCACGATTCCTGCACATTCAACCATCGTTTCTGATGTTAAATTTGCATCTTCACCCTATTCATTACCAACTTCGCCTGAACAGGAACTCACCAACACCTCAGGAACCTTTTTGGTCTCTTCTTCATACGATAAAACTATCAAAATATGGGATACAGATACTTGGACTCATTTAAAGACCTTAGATGGAAATCCTGATAAAGTCATGTCTGTTGATATTGCTTCAAATGCAAAGTATCTCATCAGTAGTAACTATGATAGAACTGTAAAGCTATGGTCTCAAGAAGATAATTATTATGATTAGGAATGGTCTCTAAATAATCATTAGGAATGACTTAATAAATACCAGATTAATTAACCTTCATATATGACAATATATCATAATATATAATAAACTCTAGATCAATGTCAAAGAGTGAAGACAAATGCCTTTTTTTTGTAGATTTTCTCATTTTATCTCTTTCTGCTAAAGTTCTTTACCAGGCGATTTCCTTCGTCTACTGGCTCTCACCATAACAATCTTTTCGCTTTCAACAGTTTGACGAAGTTTCTCTTCTTTTTCCACTAATCCATCTTCCAATTCTTTTATCCGGTCATCAAGCTTCTTCCTTTCAACGTCAAATGTTGTAGAGTTATACTCAAGTAGTCTTTTCGCCAAATCCTTCTTAAACTCCTCGCTTTCTTTCGTAAGTCTATCAATATCTTTCTGAGAATCAATTAGAGCAGCATTAGCCTTTTGATATTGAACTGTTATATACTCAAATTCTGTTTTTTGTGATTCCATTGAAATTTCACTCTTCTTAATCTCGTTTTTCAAGCTTTGGATCTTTTCGTACTGTTCTCCAGGCTCCCTATAATCGGTGGACTCTAACAACTCTTTCTTGACTCTTTCAATTTCCTCCGACTGGTTTCCTTGTTTTGCACGCATCTCCTCGATTTCTTTTGCATGGCGCTCTGATTTACGCTCGTATATTTTGATTTTCTCTTCAAGATCGCTAATCTCTTTCAGAAAGCCGTTTTTTTCAACAAGTACTTCATCGTGGTAAGCTATTTGATTCTGAGCCAACCTTTTGAGAGATTCAAGTTCAGAATTTTTAAACACGAGCTCTTCAATTGCATCCTCCAACAATCGTAAAATCTTGTGAGTTAAAACCTGTCCCTCATCAATCGTACTGCCTATCGGTAAGGCTATGAAAGAAACCGCACTCTCAGGAATGTCTGGCGAATAGACCTCCCTTTTGGAGCGTTTTTGATTAAAGTAATGCTGGTCATCGTCTTCATCAGTAATTTGAGCACTGGTATTATCTTTTTCATCTGGTTTTTTTTCGTTCACGTCGTTGCCATTGGTGCTGTTTTCAGTGTCTGGTACCACAACTTCTGTCAGTAACGAAAACTCAACGTCCTGACTAGAATAATCTGCAATCTCCGGCAGACCTGGTATTGGCCATTTAGCAGTTTCATTATTAGCTATCCAGGGTCCCAAAAACTTGAGTCCCTGAGCATAGTAAGGGCGCAAATCAATAGGAATGATTCCTACTCTCCCGCGCAAAATGACAGTAGCAGCAACGACATGCCGGATATAAATATCGTCGTCGCCATCTTGAACAGCCTGTAGTATCGGTCTGTATTTGTGCGCTACGTGCTCAGCAGAGTAGTGTGGAATCAGCCTGAGTATGGGAGCTGGGGTAGATCTTCCAGTATTCCTGATTCTGGCAATATGGCTTAAACTGGGGTTGAACGAACAGTCCATTGCAATAACGAGGTTGAACACTAAAGACTTATCCAAGTCAACGATTTCGTTTTCGGAGCTGAACAGATGGACTGTAGAGTATTTCTTATTACCTTTACCACCTCCACCGTTATTCTTCAGGTAGGACCCTGTGTATCTCTTGAAGTTGAGGTTATTTCGTCCCAGGAGCAAAGCTTCAATCAGATCGCACTGCTTCTTCTCGCCATGAGACACAATTGCAATATGTTTTGGCGACTTTCCAAGCAGATCCAGAATTTGAACCAGAGTTGCAAATTTCCCAGAACGCTTATACAGTTGAGCTGGAACCGTTTTCAGTAATAAATTTGATGGCATGTAGTGGTCGATTACAAGAAATGGATGAGTGGCCACCAGCTGGCTGTTCTTGAATAGAACATGGAGGGAATCGTTCAGCACCTGGTTTTTTCCTTCTTCCTTGGGCTTTGAGTAGAACTTGAGGATGTCTGAGTAGTGTAACGACACGACTTCATCACAAAGCTGGCGCTGGAACTCTGTCATTGGAACTGGAAGAATGTAATCGCCGTCCTGGTTGGCTTCATGAGCAGTCTCACCGTCCAGCAAGAAGTCAACAATCATTGACGGGGGCTCTGGAGTACCGTCGAGTATTCTTCCAATGTCCATGCTTGATATCTATTTGAGTCTGATTCGAGAGTTGCAAGTAAAAGGAAGGAAGAAAAAGAAAGAAAACATGAAAAAATTAAACCAAAACTTAAAATATAAAAAAAAGAAATAAGCTTCAATTCTGGAAAAAAAAGAAACAAAAGTTCAACCTGAAAACAAGCCCAAAGAATAAAAAATTCATAAAATTAACCAAAACTTCTAAATTATGTATCACAATATTGTATCTGAGTTTATACATTTCCATTGACAACATGCTTTTGCAGATGGACCATAAAGTTTTGCAGGTTCACATCCTCCGTAAGAACAACCGCCGTGCCACTGACAGTTCCATATTGTTGATTTGTTTGATGAGTGTTCGAAGGATTCAGCTTGGACAACAAGAACCGAGCCTGTGATCCTCCAGCATCGCAGTCAATGAATCGCGGTAGTGGAAATCTGTCAACCAACAGCTCCGCTGCCTCCGTCCTGGGACCCTGAAGGAGCTCTCTAAAGTTTTCATGGCTCTCTTGATCTTGATATCCAGCCCGTCGCCATTGGGCAATACTCTCTCCATGGAAAATTAAAATGTGGAAAAAGGTGTCGAGCAGTAAAATAACATCAGGCTTAACTGATACCGAGTCTAGCAGCACTGGCTCCGGCTCCTTGTCAAATCCAAACGATATCAAAGTTGGTTGAATCATAACCAGCGAATTGGTCAGATTCTCCCGATTCAAACAGTGTCTGTAGAAAGCAGTCTCGTCTGGAGAATTATTAAAAACTTGAATGAACTGCGATCTTCTCAAATGAAACATGAACTGGGGATATAAACTGAAATTAGGACCAAGTCTCAGCGACGATGGCGAGTTTGTCTGATAGTCGGCAAATTTATGGCATAGTCGAATCAGTGTTCTATCAATCCACCTAATAATCTCCTCCGTTCCCTCGTTCTCAGCCTTGAAAATAGCCAATCTGGCCATCAAAACCGTCGAAGCTTCCTGGTCAAATGAAGCCCCCACATTCGGGTTGCCTCCAGCGATCAAACTTCTTGCAATTGTAGACACGCGTAGTCTAAAAGTGCCGCTAGCATGCTGGTATTGTGTGATATATTGAATGATGACTTTCTGTTGCTGGGTGTTTCCGTCTGCAACTTCAAAGTATGTAGCATAAGTGCTGGCCGGAGTCAAAGCGCACATCTTCCAGGAGCATGTTTTGCCAATACCGATTTCTGTATCCGAGACATGTGACATTTTCTTCGCTTGAGATATAGCATGGCCAATAAGCCCGTTGATCTTGAGCTCTTTGGACGTGAGAACATCCATCGTCGCATTGAATCCCATAGTCAAGTAACCGCTCTCGTCCTTGTTGAAAAGACGCTGGAGAGACTGTTTGAAAATAGAAGTGGTGAATGCGTCGGCCAGAATTATGACTCCGCCAGTCGAGTTGGCCATGGATTTCATCTCTTGTAGTCCAATTTGATCATAACATCCCGCGAAAATATCTACCGCGTGGCTATTAGAGGAGGCCCGCGTAGCTAGAGAATCGTAAAACTGAGTAGCCTTCTTAAAGTTCTTAGCCGTATTGCGGTCAATATCACTGTGCGATCTAATAGGCTCCTTCAGCTCAGGCCCAGCAATGAGACCAGGACCTTCAGTAGCAGGACCTCCAGCAAAAAACATGATTCTGCCTCCAGTGTTGGGGAAAGACAGCCCCAGTAAGCTGATGGCCACGCTGAGGGCCACACCGCTACATCTGATGGGCCTTCGAGTAACAGAGACGGGCCATGGATCCCTTTTGAGCTGCTCAATTATGTTGGTGATTTGGAACTCACAAGCCTGCACGGGCTGGAGAAACCTCGAGAAGGCCTGCATCAGCACCGCTCTGTTCGTTCCCTGGGCCTGGGGAGTGATGCCCAACATCTCCTGAACCTCCCGAGCAGTGTAGTCGCGGTTTCCTCGAAAGATATATGACTTCGTAGCATGGGGATATCCAATTTCATACACATGAGCCATCGCTCCAAACGCGATAAGCCCAACCAGTGCATCAGGTGGTAGTAAACTTAAAGTTACCACGAGCGAGTCCTTAAGAGCTTGCAAATTCTCTTCGTCCTGGCACGTATCGACAACAAACAAAAAGACAGGCGGTGAATAGACTTGTCTCGACGTGATATACTCAACGGTGGAGCTGGTGGGATGAAGCTCATGCGGAAGTGAGTTCTGAGAAACATTGTTGTACTTGTTAGGCAGCGCGTTCCGGGACAGACAGATCGGACAGGTCCAGAGCTTCGCTCGCAGGTCTACTTGACAGTACGGGTTCAGAATGGCTCTGCACGGAGCAGCACACGATACCGGATCATATTGCAACACTGGAAGGTCGGGTCTTTCGTGTAAAGGTGTGTACAGTGTCGAAACTGGAACAACGATTCTCGATGCCTCGAGTTTGGTATTGGGAAGACAGTTGAAGGAGAATCTCACTCCATCTACTTCCTCTGCTGCTTCAAAGTCCTGATATCCAGTTAGCCATCAACAAGCAGACAGCTCCAGTGATACTCACCATTTTTAACAAACCAAGGCCTGGAGAAGGATGGAAAAGGGAGGATTATTTTTTTTTTCAAGATTACTGGCCAACTCATCATCAAAAAAGATAATCTCTGACTAAGCCGATATTTTGGACCTTTTCCAACACCAGCTCGAACCTTCTGCTCGCCAGTCTAACCAAACCGTCTTGCTCTTTCTTCCAGCAACGCCATGAGCCAGATGTCTCTAGATACAAATCTTGTCTACACAATTGCCGGGGGCCTTGTGCTACGGCTGGGTCTGTTCTCAGTTCCTTCATTGTCGGAAGTGCTAGATGGACGAGTCGAAGTTACAACGCCAGTAAGCTCTTACAAGAGACGTAAGTACGATGATTGAATCAGTTGGAGCAGTGCTAATCTGACAAGTTTTGGAGGGTCTATATCACTATTCGAATGGCGAGTCGCCTTATGACGGCAAGATTTTCCATCAGGTAAGTTGGATCAAGCTGTTGGAGAAGAAGTTCTAACGGTCAACAGTCTCCTCTGGTTTTAGCATTGTTCTCGACTCTTCGTGAGTTCATATCGACAAGCACGTTTGCCGTCAATGTGCTATATTCAATGACGGACTTGGTAGCAGCGCTGGCATTGTACAATATCGCAAAGTCGTTAAACTCGAGAAAGCCCGACTCTTCATTTCCGCCCTGGATCATCTCGCTAATCTATCTCTTCAATCCATACGGTCTAATTGGAACATTGTCCAGATCGACCAACATCTTCTCAAACACCGCTGTGCTGCTGTCTATTTCGGCTGCTTTCAACAAGAAGGGCGTTCAAGCCATGACTTTGCTAGGACTCGCCAGTGTTTTGACACTTTACCCCATATATCTTGCACCTGCATTAATGTTGATATCGCGACAGGTCCAGCCTGAAGATTTGAGACTAGCTCAGTACTTGAAACTTACTGCTGCTTTCTTCATCAGCAGCGGAGTGTTTTTGGGATTGTCAGCGGCGACTCTTGGTTCATGGGACTTTTTCGAGTCCAGCTATGGCACGGTAGTCTTATATACCGATATGACGCCCAACGTCGGAGTTTGGTGGTATTTCTTTTGCGAGATGTTTGAGTTCTTTAGGCCTTTCTTCAAGTGCGTATTTCATCTATATACTGCCATCTTCAGTTTGCCATTAGCTCTGCGATTTCAAAACAATCCATTGTTTGGCCTGGCAACAATGGTAGGCTTTACTGTGATTTTCAAAGCGTATCCTGAGATTGGAGATGCTGGTTTCTACTTTTCTCTTTTGGCTTTGTTCAAGCCAATGTTTGGATTGTTGACATATCCAATTCCTGTTGCGCTGGTACTGCTTTATACCTCTATTCTAGGGCCTACTTTTTATCATTTATGGATTGATTTGGGATCTGGAAACAGTAACTTTTTCTATGCCATTACTCTTGTACATGCAGCTGGGTTGACAATTGCTCTGGGTGATACTGTTTGGGCCAATTTGCGACTTGAGTTTGATGGAGGAAAAGATCAAAAGTTATGTCAAATTTGAGGTTGGAAAGTTGAAGTTGAAGCTGAAACAGAAGCTCATCCTGAGGTCATTCTGAGCTTTCTGAGCTTTCTGAAATCATCCTGAGCCTGAACTTTCTGAAATCATCCTGAGCCTGAGCTTTCTGAAATCATCCTGAGCCTGAGCTTTCTGAAATCATCCTGAGCCTGAGCCCTTAATCTTTTAATTTCTCTATAATTTTATTTAGCTCTTCGACGTTTTCTAAGCTTGTTAATACAATCAATTAAACAATAATCTCCATCTTACCATTGATCGTCTCTCTGTTTTCAACGGCCGTTTCAATGTCTTTACTGATGTTTAAAGTTACGTGCTTGAGATTGGAAAGTACAGAATTTAACGCTTTGAGACTGTTGAGCTCCAGTTCTTCCTCTTTCAATATCGTTTCTCTACTAACAGACATGACGGTTTGATGATATAAAGCGCTTGAGAATCTTGGGACAAATATATTGAACTTAGTTACCCTGAATATTTTACTCGTTGAAATTTCACTACACTATTTTCCACAAATATTTCAACTCAATCCCACGCAGAATCACCATGTCAGTAGGTACAAATCTCTTAACGATGCTGTTTCGAATGCTAACTGTTAACAGTTTTATCCCATCAATCCCAAGCCTTTTCTTCAGGATCTTACTGGTAAGCAAGTTCAGGTGAGACTGAAATGGAACAATACAGAGTATCGTGGAAAGCTATTATCGGTTGATTCGTATATGAACTTGCAACTGGAGGATGCTGTTGAATATATTGATGATGTTGAGAATGGCAAATTAGGTGAAATTCTTGTTAGGTATGTTTGATATTGAGACTTTGACATCTTGCTAACTCATTTCTAGGTGCAATAATGTTCTCTGGGTGACGGACGATAAATCAGTAGAGTCTATGGAAACTGATGATACACCAGCTGTAGCTTTGCAATCTGAAGCTGCTGCTTCATAAGTCTTTTTCAAGAGGTCCTTCAAGTCTTAAACAGACTCAAGTTTTTCAGTTCTTCAGTTGTTCAGTTGTTCAGTTGTTCAGTTCTTCAGTTCTTCATTTCTTCAGTTCTTCAGTTCTTCAGTTCTTCAGTTCTTCAGTTCTTCAAGTCCTTCAAACCCTCAAATCCTTAACAAACTCAAGTCATTTCTGTTTATAATCGCCAAAAATATTAAATAAGTTATATCTGAAGTTACATCTATATTTATTTCAAGAACTTCTCGTTCTCTTGTAAAATCTTTGTGCTCCTCTTAGCATCTAGAAACAAAGATTCACATTCCTCAACATCTGGAACATCGATTTCATTTCGGCCATTTGCTTTTGCCAACACAAACGAAGGTGCAAGTAACTGTAGCGAATATCTCAGTGAGATCTTGTTACCTTGCTCAGCTAGCTTGTTAAGTGCTTCAACAGAAGCAGGAGAGTTTTCAAGTAAAGAACGCTTTTCAACAATAGTCCTAATCTCTTCAAGATTGTATGGAAGAGTTCTCACAATTAACAATCTGTCAGTTAAATCAGTAGGAATACCATGAGGAGCCTGAATGCCTTCCGTTCCACGAATAGTCGTCATTCCACGGTTAGATGCAAGTACAACAATGGGCGAAACTGTTAACTCTAACGCTCTGTTCAAATAAGTAAAGCATTCAATGTCCAACATGTGGACTTCATCAATAAATAAAACACCAGGAATGAGCTCGGCTACTCCTTGATCAATGTACTTTTGTACCACTTTGTTGATTTCTTGTCTCAGCTTGTCGGTAATCTCAGTCTTCTTTGGCTTCATTAACTGGCCCATCATGGACATGATATCTTGACCACCTTGAGGCCGGGCATTGGCCACGTCCAAGTCATGTAAAGTAACATCTTGAACAATCTCCTTCTTCTTATGAACTTCTCCCTTGGGTAATGGAACGTATTCTTCGGCTTCCAAGTCAAACTCAGTAGCATACGCATCCGACCTTCCAACCCGCTTAACAGCGCCAGTATTAGCTTCAATATAAATAACATCACCAACTGCCACACGCTCCTTTTGAATACTCTCATATATGCTGGGGTCCAGTCTTAACTGCTTCGTACCTTTGGCACTTTTCAAGCCCACCACTACATGGCTAATTGTCTTTCCATACCCTCCCAGAGGATTCTCTGTTTCTTCTGGCGTCAACTCGGTAACTTCACCTTCATAAACCTCTTTGGTTTCCTTCACTCTCAGTCCGATAGCCCTTCTGAAATTCTCCATCAACGCTTCAGTCTTCTTGACCTCTGCAGAATACACTTCGGAGCCCACGATCGGGCAAAATGGTACTTTGGGTCCCAATTCTTGCGAAATTGCTAGAGCCAATGCTGTCTTACCTGTGCCAGGACCGCCAGCTAATAAAACAGCTTTTCCAGAGAGCTTTTTGGCCTTGATGAGGTCTACAATGATACCACAGGCTTCGCGCGCTTGGGCCTGTCCTACAAAGCCTCCATCAACTGACTTTGCCATACCGCGCTCATCTAGACCAAGCCCGCGAATATGTGTGTGCGCAGCAGTACGATTCTCTCGCGTATTTCCCTTGATTTCATTGATTTGAACCATTGTCGTCTTGCTGATTGTGAACGTAGATGGAAGCAAAACATGCGAGTGTTGAAAAATTTCAAAATAGTATTATGTAAACAACATACTGTAAAGTACTTAGGTTGCGAATATATGGGCACGGCGATTTAAATGCCGACACTCTATGGCATTTAATATACATGCCTATGATTAGGATCTTGATTCTCCCTCCTATACTTCACTTGAGGGCCGCCGGACAACCAAACTCATAATGAACATTTCTCTACTCATCGACCCAATAGAACAGCGAGATGCTCTTAAGGTGGAACAGCCTACAGCACCAGAGGATTTGGCTGAAGTGAAAGTGGAGGCTCCAGCGACTGAGTCCACTGCTCAAAAGGCACAGAGAATGCCTTCTCTGAGGAAACCACGTCTACCTAAACGACTACATAACTCATCGCTAGACTTATCTCGACCAATATCGCTGGAAACTATTCAGAACGATGTTCTGCTTGAAGCAGATATCTCTGTGCTACATCATGTCATTAAACACTCAAAAAGACTGATCGTGATAGCAGGAGCTGGCATTTCAGTGTCTGCTGGCATTCCTGACTTCCGCTCCTCTAGCAACGCTATTTTCAAGAACAATGAGTTTGGCCAACAGCTTTTCGATGCATCCGTCGTGTTTAAAGATATTAAAGCTACGAAACAGTTTCAAAGAACTGTGTGCGACCTCTATAAAGTTTGCGACAATGCAGAACCTACTAGCTTTCATAGCTTGCTAAATGAAGTTGCGAAGGATGAACGACTTTTACGAATGTACACTCAAAACGTCGACTGCTTGGACACAGAAATGTCTCATCTGCTAACCAAAACTCCTTTGGAAGCTCCGTGGCCGCAGACTGTTCAATTGCATGGTACGGTTAGGCTGATGAATTGCACCAAGTGCAGTTTAATTAGAGAGTTCAACCCTGAGATGTTTGGAGATGAAGACATATTCCCCGAATGTCCAGAGTGCTTGGAGATTGAAGCAGTGCGAAGGGTAGCTGGGAAGAGATCACAAGGCATTGGCCGATTGCGACCACGAATCGTCCTGTACAATGAGAACAACCCTGAAGCTGAGTCTATAGGACGAATATGTGAATCAGACCTAAAGAAGAAGCCTGATGGACTTATTGTCGTTGGAACTACACTGAAGGTCCCTGGAGTCAAACGATTAGTTAAAGAACTTAGTCAGGCTGTTCATGCAGCAAAGGGTGCTACTGTTTGGATGAACTTAGAGGACCCGCCCCAGCAGATTTTCAAGGAATTTGACTTGGTAGTGAAGGGAGATTGTCAGGCAGCTCCACAGGTGTTGCAAGTGTTTGAGCAAGAAGTTGAGCGTCGAAAGGAAGCAGCATTAGATAGGAAATTAAAGAGAAAGGCATCAAGAACTCTATCAGAAGGTTCAAACAAGACCAGGAAATGCCCTGCCAAAGCTTCTCGTGCAAAGAGTGAAATGCAAATTCCAGACCTGGTCGCTCAAACATCATCATCCTCCGATTACTCGTTGTCAGAAGGTGAGAACAAAGAAGAGTCTTCAGGTCCTGACCGAGAGCCTAATGTTTTAATATCTTTTGACGATACACCTCAAATAATCAACCCTCTACCTTCTTTGAAACCAGTGAAAAGGAAACTTGGTGTTTTGAGAAGTAAAACTGCTAATATTCCTTCACTCAAGGCCTCTAAAGCTGAAGCAGCAGCAGCAGCTATTGAGTAGCTGTTCTACCTTTGCTGGTTGCTTGCTTATTTATTTAATGTTTACTATTCTTCACAATAGTATTTTCATGTTTTCTTCACAGTAGGTTTTTTACAATAGGTTTTTGTACTCTTCACAATAGTCTCTTTCATGTTTTTTACTTTCATGTTTTTCAATAGTGCTTTCATGTTTCAATAGTGCTTTCATGTTCTCCAATAGTACTTTCATGTTCTCTCCACAATAGTCTCTTATTTCTTTATTCATTTCTATCGATGCTGCTTGTTCTCTGCCATCCTCAAGCCTTGATCTTAAACTCCCAATTGGGAATTTAGATCACGTGACAAAATGATTATTAAAAGATTTGGGAGTATATTTTTTCCATTTATAAATCTCCTACTCCATAACTATCAACAACAATTTGCATTCATATATTCAATGTCTAGAGTCGGTATTTTAGTTTTGGGACCTGCTGGTGTTGGCAAAAGTACATTTTGCAACTCTCTCATCTCATATATGCAAAATATTGGACGACGAGCACACATTGTGAACTTGGATCCAGCAGCAGAACCGAGCAAGTACGAATTTACTGTCGATATTCGAGACCTAATTTCACTTCAAGATGTCATGGAAGAGCTAGAACTTGGTCCTAATGGAGGCCTCGTCTACTGTTTTGAGTTTCTTATGAACAATCTGGACTGGTTAAGCGAACAAATTGGTGATTATGACGAAGAGTTCTTGATTTTCGACTGCCCGGGCCAAATTGAACTGTATACTCATGTTCCTGTGCTACCAAGGATAGTCAACTACTTGACTCGCCAGATGAATTTTTCCCTATGTGCTACATATTTGTTAGAAGCACCTTTTGTAATTGATAGACCCAAGTTTTTCTCAGGAGTCTTGAGTGCAATGTCAGCCATGATTCTGCTGGAAACCCCCCATATCAACATTTTGTCTAAAATGGACTTGATAGAGCCAGGACCTGCTCATCCTGATGACCCAGAGGCCGATGCTCAAAGCACCGCTGGCAGCGTTAACGGGGGAGCTGTTAGTCGACGGGAACTCAAAAGATTTCTGAACCCTGATCCTCTCCTTTTAGTCAATGAAGCAAATTCCAAAATGAATCCAAAGTTCCATGCTTTGAATCAAAGTATTGCTAATCTCATTGATGACTTTGGAATGGTTCAGTTTTTGCCATTGAAGGCTAATGATCAGGATTCTGTGGCCACCATTCTTTCATATTTGGACGATGTTACTCAGTGGGCGGAATCACAAGAACCAAAAGAACCAAAAGAAGAAGGGTATGATGATGAGTTACCTGAAAATAACGATTTCCAATAAATATTTATATATATATTCTCTAGACTTTTTTTGCAAATATGAACCAATCCTACCGCTGAAAAGGAATAAATAGTATGAAAGAGAAAAACGTATTGAAAAATGTCAATACAATTTATGTTGATGGCACCAGCATCCACTTCCTTCGGGCTCAACTTGTATGAAAATATCACCCATTCCAGAATTCTCTCGTACTTTCGTCTCTACCCTACTCTTAATAGCAGCTCCATCAGCTCCAAATTGCAATTGAATATGCACCACACCTCGCACTTTCGATCCATCTCCCCAGAATCTAGGAACGGTATACCCAACAACCCCAGGCATTGTTGAAATATCATCTAGCAAAGCTCGTAGCTTGTACTCCTGCGAATCGCTCAGGGATAACAGCAATGTTTTCGCTGAGGACTTGAGAAGTGGAATGGCAGAAATGAAAATCATGACTGCAATGAAAATGGAAGCAAGAGGATCAAAACCAGTCCATCCAAAATATGAAATCAACAAAGTTGAAATGATAACACCCACAGACCCAAGAGTGTCTGCTAATATATGCAAAAAAATGCCCTGCATGTTTTCATTCTGTGAAAGGTCCCCATCACCTCCATGACTATGGCCATGATCATGACCTCCATGACTATGACCATGACTATGGCCGCTACCTTCACCGCCATGGGAGTGGCCATGATTGAAAGCGACAATGCCCACTAGATTCACAACCAAGCCCAAAACACTGACAACCAACAACTCGCGAGTTTTTTCAAGCTCAACAGGATTGGAAATACGTTCAACAGCTTCAGCTACGACGCCTGCCGAAATACCAATCAGCAAAAAGCCGTTGGTGAAACCAGAAACCGTCTCGACCTTTCCAAAACCATAAGGAAAACGAGAAGAAGGTGGAAATTTCGACAAGATACTGGCAACAAGGCCGACCATGAGGGCTAAACAATCAAAAAACATGTGGATACTGTCGGACAGCAGGCCCAGAGAATGGGACAGGATCGAGTAGAGCAGCTGGATCAACATGAAAGAAAAGTTCAGCAGTAAAAAGTAGAAGATGTTCTTGGTGTCGTCGTGGGCCAGAATACTGTCAATGATACCCCAGTTTTTTGAGTTTTGCTGGAGCAGAGGCCTATTTAAGCGAGTTGCATCTGGCGGGAGAAGTAGCGTGAAAAGAGCCAGCAGGACGTCATAACAGGCTTCTTTGAGCCCTAACTCGCTCTTGAGCTGGACAGAGCGTTCCAGCAGGACACCAAGAAGGGTCTTCACCAGCGGGTTGTAGCGCGTGGGAAACAGGTCGCGGTTAGACAAAAGGTAGACTCCAAAGGAGCCGCTGGCAATGATCATCAAGGAGATACTGTCCAGTCTGAAGGTACTAACCATTAGGGTGGGGATCAACATGATGAAGCCCAGGACAAGAGCAAAGAGACTTGAGACTGAGACGTCTGGACGATGTAGACACCATGCCGCTGCGATCAACCCGACGTAGGCAACGCCAGTTAGCAATAGAGATTCATTGTGAAACTGCATCAGCGGATCCTGGAGAAACAGAAGAGCAATGTAGCCGAGAGCTGGAAGCATGGGCTTCCAGGCCAGATAGAGGAACGGGGAGTTGACGAGCGTGGCTACGACCAAAGTGGCCTTGACGGAGCCAACGATGCTACAGGCCCAGAAGAGAGTCAGCGACCCGGCGGCCAGCCGGACAGTGCCTAAAATGTCAGTTTTGTTAGAGATGGAGGTCGAAGCGTTGGTTCCGAGCAACGAAATGAGCCCTGAAGCGATCAATAGAGCACCAGCCACCATGGTAGAGCAGCTCAAGGGCGAAATATGCCCTACGTGCACCGACAAGTAGTCTACTGCCAGCATGGACGTCGGCAAGGAAATAATTGGGGGGATTTTCTCAATGAACGACTCGTTTTCAGGAGCATCCGAGAGTTCGTTGAAGTGCAGGTTGGGAAGAGGGTCGTGCGAGTGCTTGTGTTCGTGTTCGTGTTCGTGCGAACCGTGACTAGAATGTTCGTGTTGAAGATGCGAATGATGTTGGTTTGGATGTTGAGAGTAAGCGTCCGACACTGGCACTCCTCCAGCCAGATGCGAATGACTGTGTGAGGTGTGTTTTCGAAAGTCTGATAAGAGTTCGGGGACGTTATGGAGTCCCCAGGTTTCTGCTGCCTGTGAAGCGCTTCTGGAGCGTGAATTGAGTCTATCGAGCGTGTTGCTTCGCAGTCTTTGCAAAGGAGTCGGTCCCGCGTGCTGTTTGGCGACGAACAAGTCAGCTCTATCATGTTCGCCGTAGCTGGAGTGGTCATGACCATGGCCGTGGTCGTGACTGTGGCCGTGGTCGTGATCGTGACTGTGGTCTGCCATTGGGTTCTTGGAGGTTTCTCTTGGAGAGCTGGCCAGGAGGAAGTGTCAACGTGTAAGAAAGAAAGATTAAAGGAGCGATTCTAAAACTCTACCAAAAATAGAAGAAAAAAAGGAAGACAACCTAAATCAGCATAAACCTAAGTTCCCACAGGTTACTGGGTTGAAAAACTTGTACCTTTGTTCAGGATTCGGTAATTCCAAATTGGCTTTATATTTACTGCAGCCAGAATAATAGATATAAGACAGGAGACAGGATATAAACGATATTAGACGTATTAGACGTATTAAACGGTATTAGACGATATTCCAGATACCAGACTCGCCATCAGACACCATCACCATCAGACATCACCACCCACAATGCTCAATAGAATCAGACTTAAACACCCTATATACTCACCTCTAAGATCCTTCATACTTCCCGCTAGACACCCAATTGTCTCCAGCATCAGATCTGCTAGCCCTGAAAAAGTAGCCATCAGACATCTGCCCTCTGGTAATACTTATACTTATGGTGATATGCTCCATGACATTGGCTACTGGAGAACCAAACTTCAGGAACTGATCACAAACAGCAGCCAGAAAAGCACCAGAATAGCCATCATGGGCGAGAATAGCTATCAGTTCGCTGTCGCCTTTTACGCTTCGTTAACTCTTCCAAATACTCTCGCAGTCCCTCTTTGTACCAACCATACCTCTGCTGAGATCAAGTACCAGCTAGAAAACTCTCAAGCCTCCCTCATCATCACTCCAGACAGATTCTTGAACAAAGTCAGCGACTTCCAATCGTCTGCCAGAAACGTTTGGACTTTTGAGAACATCCAGCCCACAGACAAAACCGCACAAAAGACCCCAATGAAAGAAGAAAACGAGTTCACAAACACGTCCTACGATGGCGCCGGTTACATTCTCTACACCTCTGGAACCTCCGGTAATCCAAAGGGTGTCGTAACTCCTCTAGAAACCTTCATGGCTCAAGCCAAAGCGCTTTCATCTGCCTGGAACATCAACCAAAACACTAACTTCCTTCATACTCTCCCGTTGCACCATGTTCACGGTGTTTTGATTGCCTTAACGCTACCAATACTTGCAACTGGAAGAGTCGAATTCTCATTCCCGTTCAATTCCCAAGCTGTTCTCGAACGTCTCTCTACGGACCCCAATACTCTTCCTCCAATCAACACCTATACTGCAGTGCCCACTATCTTCTCAAGACTCGTCGACTATATCGACCATTCGTTGCCAAAATCTAAATACGCTGCCCTCCTGGCTGGTTTCGAGCGCTTGAAGCTCGTAATGT
Source organism: Geotrichum geniculatum (assembly GCA_030566045.1). Taxonomy (NCBI): domain Eukaryota; kingdom Fungi; phylum Ascomycota; class Dipodascomycetes; order Dipodascales; family Dipodascaceae; genus Geotrichum; species Geotrichum geniculatum. The sequence goes on along the minus strand of JAJMHM010000006.1, from coordinate 249,699 downwards.
GTGGTTCTGCTGCTCTGCCCGACCCTTTGAGAAATAACTGGGATAGAGTCACCGAAGGCAAGATCTCGTTGCTCGAACGCTACGGAATGACGGAGACTGGCATAACCCTCTCTCAGCCATTATCTCCCATTGAATCGCGAACGGCTGGAACCGTTGGCCATCCTGTTCCCTCTGTCATTGCTCGAGTCGTAGAGCGTGATTCTAATAAGGTCTTGTTTGATAGCACTCAGTCCACCAAGCTGGAAAAAGAGGTCTCTGGCGATTTGGTTCTTGGTGGCCCAACTGTCTTCAAAGAGTACTGGAATAAGCCAGAAGCCACCAAAGAAACCTTCATGCCAGATCAAGGCGATGGACAGCGATGGTTTATAACTGGTGATGTAGTTTCAGTAAATCCCAGAGATCACAGTTTCAAAATTCTGGGACGTGCTTCTATGGATATCATCAAATCGGGAGGTGAAAAGCTAAGTGCATTGGAGATTGAAAGAGAGATCTTTGGAATTGAGCATGTCGCCGAAACAGCAGTTGTTGGATTGCCATCAAAGGAATGGGGTGAACAAGCTACTGCCATCATCTACCTTCGGCCTGATACTCCGTCAGAGTTTCGTGCAAACTTTGACTATACGTTTTTGAAGGCCCAGTTGAAAGACAAGCTTTCCGGATACAAAATCCCTCGAGAAGTGCTCGTCATCAATGAACCCATTCCTAGAAATCAAATGGGCAAAGTTAACAAGAAAACTCTTGTAAAAACATTATTTCCAGATAGAATATAACATTATTTCAGGTAGAATTTAAATCAATAACAGATAAAAACAGATGGAATTCAATAATAGATTTAAATCAATAACAGATAGAATTCAATAAAACAGAATTTAAATATGTACAAATATATCAAATAATTTACGTTCTTTTATAGAAAACAGCAGTTATTTCATTTCCTGCTAAGAGTTCTTGTGAAGCTTTAACGCTTCTGTTCTTCAATGAGTCTGGGTCTTTGAATTTGAGCTTCTTTCCATGGAATAGCCTTAATTTATCATTTTTCGACTCCATGAAAGTCTGCCATTCGGCTCCTTCAGACTCGTTTCCTGAAACGCAAGTCTTTGATCGAATTACATCTAGAGGAAGAATGTCAATTGGTTTAGCTACGTTGTTTCGTTTGCCGGTACCAATTTGCGAATACTCATTTCCACCCCATAACAGCACATCTTTTCCAAAGGTCTGGCCTCTGTTATTATCACCAATTACAACTGCCAAATGATTTTTACCAATAGACCAGCCTGAAAGATCAATATTGACCATCTTTTGTAACTTTTCAGAATATTCTAGGAGATTGCTGAATTGCTTGATTTTCACAGGACTCGATTGAGCATGAACAAATGCTCCAGTGCCTAACTGGCCTACAAGTCCTTCGCCAAATGAATACACTTCGCGATTGAACAGATCCTTCTTTTCACTACTTCTTTCCAAAATTTCATGGGGGTTGGGCTTTGGCTGAATAGTCACAATAGATGTTCCTCCGCCAGCCGCAATATCGACAACTTGTGCAATGGTCTTTCGAGAAAAGAGCTTTTGGAAAGGCAACATTGTGGGAACTGCAACATGAGAAGTAGAGTATGAATAAGGAATACCTAGTTGACCAAGAACATTCTCTCCAAAGCCATATACCTTTCCGTCGTTTGCCAGTGCAAGAGAATGGTTATCTCCTGTAGCTATTTTCGAGATCTTTGTGTTTTTGAACGACTTGATCTCATATACTGAACCAGGAACTGGTGCTTCGTCAAACTGAGAAAGAGATGCAATGCCAAATTGGCCTTTAGAAGTTGAAGGTTTGTGTCCAATGTTTAGTCCTGTGGATCCCGAAAAGACTCTTCCCTTAGAGGTCAATACCAAAATATGGTCCTGGCCAACGCTGATGTCTTTAATGTACTCAGTATAGCCCAAAGCCGGCATTTTAACGCTCAAGCAGCTTCCAACGTTGGCGGCTTCACCAGCAGCTCCCGAAGCTCTTCCCCAGGTCCAGATCTTCCACCAGCTCGAATACTTAGAGGCATGGCCCAAGAAAGGACCTTCAGTCAGTTCTTTTCTTGAAACTGGCCAGGCATAGACCTTGGAACCACTAGAGTTGAGACCATAGACAGCTTTCCCATCAGCTATCTCTACTTTTCTAATGTTTCTTCCTCTCAAGGTAGTCTCTGGCTCAGTTTCTGCGGAATAGCTAGCTCCCCATTGGACGACGTCTCCATTCTCTAGAACGGCTACACCCAGCTTTTCGGTGATTGCCAGGTCTTTCAAGAGTTTTCCATCAAAGTATGGTATGCGATAGGGAGACTTGACAATGGGAGAGGAGGCTGCAAAGCCTGGTGCGACGACGTTTCCTGCATTGTTTCCCCAAGCATAGACACCTGGATAATCAGCATTGAACTGCGAAGTAGGAAGGACGAATTTTGGCTTTTTGGGCATGAGATCTGGCGGAGTGTCGTTACTGATATCTGAAGATTTGGTCTTGACCAGCATAGTAGTCGATACTGCTACCGCAGTAGCAGCAGCGCTTGCGTAGATGAACTTTGATCTAATCATAATCAGAGAGTGAGCAGATGAAAAGTTGGTGTTGATTTTGGAAAATTGTGTTAGCAACCCGTTCCCAATATATTCAATATATTCCCCCAGTATATATCCTTCTTTTTACAAACAACATATATCCTTCTTTACAAACACCATATATATCCTCTTTTTACAACACTCCCATGCCTCTAATGAAACCTCAGCATCTCCATCTTCTTAAGCGATCATTCTCGTCAAGATCGTCGCTATTAAAACAATACCACTTCGACACCAGGAAATTCGCAGTCCAGCTGGAGCGTCAAGGATTCAGTGCTTCTCAATCTGATGCCATTCTCAAGTCTGTTGCAAGCGTGATAGACGATGGAGTCCAAAACCTCCAATCTTGCTTGGTCTCTAAGGAGGACTTTTCCAAACAAACTTACCAGCAAAAGGTCGACTTTGCAAAGCTGAAATCTGAATTACTGACACTGGACAAGACCGACGCAACTAGAATTGCTACTGAGAACGAAAGACTCATAACCGATATCGATAAGCTGAGACAGAAGTTCAAGGAAGAGCTCGCAAAACAACAAGCAAGCGTGAGACTTGATTTGAACTTGGAAAAGGGAAGAATCCGAGAGGAGAGCGCTGTTCAAGAACTGAAGCTCGCAGAAACGTCCAGCCGAATTGACCAAGAGCTATCCAACTTCAAGACGCAAATAGAAGCTACCAAATTACAAGTCGTTCAATGGCTGATTGGAGTTTGCACCGGTGCATTCGCTCTCGTATTGGCGTACATTAGATTACTCTCATAAGTCTATTATTATTACTATTTATATTATCGGGGTGTTCATGCTTCCAGTATTTAATTAAAGAGAGGAAGTTAAAAAAAAAGCTCCTTAAGGATTTTGGCAGTGTCTTCAGGGGAATTGACGGCGTGGCCAATGGTTCTGGGGTCTTCGTAGATTTCATAGTCGTTACCGCCCTTGTAGGACTTGTCGCCAAAGAAGTGGATATTCTTGAAGCCCTCTTTCTCAACGTGTTGAAGACAGTAGGTCTTATCCCATCCAGTGGGGAAAACGTCAAAAGAGATTTGACCACCGATAGAGTAGGTCAAACCATAGTCAGCAAACTCCTTCTTGAGAGCTTCAACAAGGGTGGATCGAACGTTGTTCTTGAGATCATACTCCTCGAATTCATTGCGTTCAGCAGTGCTGGCGTTACGGCCAACGGGAGAAACGTTAATCATACCGTTTCTGAATTCAATAAAGGTTCCACGACGCTTGGGAAGATCAATGTCTGACAAGTATCTAAGAATGAACTTTACCAGCTTGTTGTATTTCTCGTCACCAATCCAGTTGATGAAGCTTTGGGAAGCCAATTGCTTGCCTTGCTCGTAGGCGGTGAGACCGTTTTCAGAGAAAGCGTAGTCGAATTGTTCAATGACATCGTCTCCAAGTTGTTCCTTTTGCTTATTGAGGTCAGAGCCGCCGACGAAGCCAATGACGACCTTCTTACGGAGCTCGGCGAGCAAGTTTCTCATTTCGTCAGAGATCTCCAAACGAGCAGGAGTGAGAGTACCGTCGACATCGAAGAGGACGAGAGTGTCGGGATGGGAACGTTCAGCAACAGGAATAGGGGCCATTGTGGATAGAGGTAGAGATGGTAAGAAGAAGAAAGGAAACGTGGATGATTCTGGTATAAATAGAAAAAAATATAGGGGGCTTTTGTTCGTATTAAGCTCATCTCCCAGCTATTTTCTGCCTAACCCTGATAAGGCTAAACTAGAAGCAGGGCAGTTGAAAGTCAATTAGCAGAGAGAATCGTTAAAAGTGAATGTTTAAAAGTGAATTGTAAAGATTAATTAAAACGTAGAATGAGTTGAAAAATGAATAAAAATCGATTAAAACAGTAGAAATTGTTAAAAAAGAATAAAAATGAGTGGAATCAGTTAAAAATGAATAAAAACAGTAGAATCGATGAATAAAAACAGTAGAATCGATGAATAAAAATAAGTAGAATCGATGAATAAAAATAAGTAGAATCGTTGAAATTTGAATAAAATGAATAAAATCAAATAGAATCGTTAAAATATAAATAAAAAATAAATAAAAATGATTAAAATCAAGTAAAATCGTTAAAATATAAATAAAAAATAAGTAGAATCAGTTAAAATAGAAATTAGTTAAATAAAAGTGAAATCTTTGAAAATTGAATAAATATAAATCAATTAAAACAGTAAATAAAAACCAGTCAACAGTTAAAACCAGTCAACAATTAAAACGAATATGACAAGCATGCTCTGTGCTTATAAACTGAATTATGCGATTAAACAGAATTCCTTATAGACCTAAAAGGACTGGCATAGATTGTTCTGTCAAGATACTCATCGACCTTTTCACTAGTGGTATCTCCTTCATTTCGACGCTCTTCCCTAATACGTTTGGCCTCAATATCAGCATTCACAAAAGACTCTAAAAACCAGCTGCCAATGTCACTGTATATAGTTTTAGCCTCGGGATACACCTCTTGAAACTGGAGAAACCCATGGGACGCAGCCTGGATGAGATTGATCTCGGCAATATCTTTATCAGAAAAGCCCTTGTCAGGATAGTGAGCTCGACGAGCGTTTCTCAACCTCGACACAAACATGACGGAGTCGTCAACGAGCGGATCAACATCACCACACGTAATATAGGTCTTGGGGAACTCAGCCAGCAGCGAATCGTCTGCCCACAACGGCGACATCAATGGATCAGCACCAAAATCAGTCGTGCCACGGTCCGACCCGGCATACATCATGACCATTCCATAGAGCGCTGGAGCGGTCAATATGGCGTCCTGGAAGAACAGAATCCGCGACGACAAGGCCAACGGATGTCTGTCGGAGTGCTCTTCAAAGTTGGTGCCGGGCTTGACAAGCGCTCTCATGGGCACGGGCGGGATGCCTGCGAAATAGGTATCAACAATCTTCTCCTTCTTCTCGAGCAAGCTGGTTGTGCCGTCGTCGTGCGCTTGCTGCCTGATGAGATCCATCTCGCGCTTTCCACAGACACCGGCGGGCCCCAGATCAAGGGACGGGTAGGTGAGGACGAGCGAAATGGGCCGCTTCAAGGGTCGGGTCTCGGGATAGGCTTTATTTCGCAAAATCATCTTCAACACGGTAGCGGTTGCAATATTACCACCGGCAGAGTCGCCGGTGAGAACAACGTCAGGCTCGACAGTGCCAGAGAGCCCGACACACAAGCCGAGGGAGTGCATGATGGAGACGTAGGCCTCGTAGCACTCGTCCAAGGCGTAGGGGAAGGGATACTCTGGGGCGAGATGGTAGTCAATGGAGACGATGGGGAGCTGGGTCTGTTTAGCCCAGGCGGTCAAGGAGTCAGCGTGGAGTTCAGAGTCCGAGGTGACGAAGCCACCACCGTGGACATGCATGATCATTTTTGTTTCGTTCTGGAGCTCCTGGATGGGCTTGTCGTACCAGAGGGAGGCCTCGATAGGACGGACGTAGACGGAGTCCTTTGGTCTGGGGATTTCAAAGTGGTGGTTGTTATGGAGCTTGGGCCGTTTGACTCGACCGACAAAGGCCAGATAGGGGTTTTTCATGATCTCGAAGGCAGCTCTGACGTGCCTGATGGAGGGATTGTAGTTGAACTTTCTTGATTTTTCTTCAGCGTGGTCGGGAGTCAAGAGGTAGTACGAGGCGAAGACGAGGGACGCGAAGTCTCTGAGGAACTTTGGGCGGAGAGGGAGGGCGGTCCAGACGCCAGCGTTAGCGGCGGTGACGACCCTGACGGCTCTGCCAAAGGAGCTGCTGTAGAGGGCTTGGTTAGCGAGTTTGGGTTGGAGGTTGAGCAGAGCGTCGATATTTCGGACAATGTAGTAGCCTACGAGGGTGATTGTGGAGAGTTGCCAGGCGCTTAGACGTTTGGTCAAGTAGTGGTTGAATTTCTCAAAGCCTGGAGGGCCATGACGAGGGCCTAAGAACGAGACAAGTAGCCAGAAGAAGGTGACTACGATGACTCGTTTTCGTGTTTCTAGATGGAGTTAGAATTGGGAGGAGGAATCAATAGGAATCGAGAGGAATCAATAGGAATCGAGAGGAATCGAGAATCAGAATAACATACCTGCCATGATTGAATTGTATTTCTGGAGGCGATTTCAGTTTGTCAAGAAGAAAGGAAGAAATGTCAAATAAATTGAGTTGACAAGGCATGAACCCCAGTTTTTGAGTGTTTGTCACATGCCACCTTTGGCAATCACCGAGAACAAGCTCCAGCGGAAAGGTCGAGTAGGAGGAGATGGTGAAGAAGGAGATGGTGAAGAAGAAGATGGTGAAGAAGGTGAAGAAGGTGAAGAAGGTTAAGAAGAATGAGAAGAAGATTGTGAAGGGGCAGAGCGTTTGGTCAATCAAATGATGAGGAACGAGATCTGGGTTGATCACAAAAGCCTATGCTTAGTGAGAGCTCGAAACAATGAAGCAGAAACTTCAGTGAGACTTGAGAGTAGAAACTTCAGAGAATTTAGAGTAGAAACTCAGTGCAGAAACTCAGTGCAGAAACTCAGTGCAGAGGCTAGAAACTCAGTGCAGAAGCTAGAAACTTCAGTGCAGAAACTTCAGTGCAGAAGCTTCAAAGCGCCCATAAAAACTTCAGAATCAGTTACTAGAGTCACCAGAATCAGAATCAGAATCACCAGAATACGGAATCTCCAGAATACAGTCACAGCAGTTACCAGAATCACCCAACAGTATCATCTAACAGTATAACAGTATCACCAGAATACAAATCACCAGAATGAAGCATCACCATAAAGTATCACCATAAACCATCACCATGAAGCATCACCATAAACCATCACCATAAAGAATCACCATCACCATAAACCATCATAAGAACCAAAATACAGCATAACCGCAGTTAGAAGACAGAACCAGAACCAACTAGAATTCAAATATAAATCGTTTAAAATTACCCCTAACCTTTTTCTTCAGATCACCATTTCACTTACTGAAAAATAGGACGCTTCTCAGCAACAATCGCAGATAATGTCAAGCTTAAACACATATCTAGACAGTAAGCTAAATCCGAATCTACAAAACACCACTAACCTTACAGAAAATGTACTGGTCATTACCACAGACGGACGAACGTTCATTGTATGTTGCAAGACTCCGTACCGGCCAATTGACTAACAAACATAGGGCGTACTCAAAGGCCACGATCAAGCAACTAATATGATTCTGGCAAACACCAAAGAGCGAATCATTTCAGACGAACCTACTCAGATCATTGATTTGGGCTTGCATATAGTTAGAGGTGATTGTGTCGCGCTTTGTGGGCTGGTGGACGATGAGTTAGACAATTCAATAGACTGGACCAAGGTAAGTTTTCGCGTTTTGTTCTGCTAAATCTAACGGCAAATAGGTTCGTGGGCGCAAAATAGATACTACAAGGCATGCAACTTGATTTCACTATTATTATTTATTTATTTCTGTAATTTTGTTTATTCAGAGTCGTCAAACATGATTTTTTTCCGACTATTTGATCTGAATCTTAAATCTTGAGATAAAGTTTTGAGTAGAATTTGTTTGTCTTCATGATCTTTGATTTCATTTTCATCTTGTTCATCTTGTTCATCTTCATCTTGTTCATCTTGTTCATCTTGTTCATCTTCTTCGCCGACTTCATTTTCATCATCTCCCTCTTCTTCTCCCTCTTCACCATTACCATCTCCTTCTTGACCATCTCCTCCTCCATTCATTATCTTTTGTCGCTCTTCTTCTAATCGCCTTTCATCAGCTATTCTCTGATATAATGAACTTGCACTATATTGTTGCCTAATTCTCTCCTCACTCTCAAAAAACTTCTGTAGCTCTTCTCCTGATAACTCATCGTCAGAATCATTAACATACTTGGAACTCTTGTACTGTCTCATCTCTTGTTCCCGCTCATGTCTTTGCCCATCTCTCTTTAACCTCTTTCTTGATTTCTCCTTTCGACGTTTTCCCTCTTTTCTCTCCAAAAATCCATTCATATCATCCACCTCATCTCCATCCACCTCATCTCCATCCACCTCATCTCCATCTCCATCTCCATCTATCTCTCCAACCATACGCTTCCTTTTAGTAGGCTGGATTCTTTGTAAAAAGTCCAAAGCAACTTTTCCATCTGGAAACTCAACAGATTGAAACAAATACCTCTTTGTAAACCGAATTGATTCTTCGAGATCAGTCATTGGTAGCGTGCCCGGAAGAACGCATTTGCTAGCTACTCCTTTGTTAACTAAATCAACATAATCTCATGCCCAACTTACCTTGAAATACACAACCAATCAATTCCAAAAGCATTCGGAACTTTTTGTCCTTCTGAAGACCTTCCAGCACTTCAGTTTCTGTCGGTTTCATAACTAGACATGTTAGCTTTGTCTCAATAAAAAAACGTATACTCACTCTCATCAGGTACAATAGAATCATCAGTATTCATCGCTGAAAGCTCAATCCAACTCGCCCGCTTTCTATAAGAGCTGTCCAGTGCTTCCACTACCCAATCAACATATTTGGTTCGGTCTTCGTCAATTAGAGCTGCAACTAAAACTGCAAATTTGTTCTCTCTCGACTGAACAAATTCATCATCAACAAACACAAGAGTAGGTCCTTTGGTCTTGCTCTCGACACTTGGTTTATCAAATCCATTTTCAAAATAAAACAAGTCTTGCGGCATCTTTTGGAACAGTATTTCAACAAAGAGAGACGGTGTGGCCTCCAAACTAGTTATAAGCTTGTGAACATAGTATTGGGTGAACTTTGTGATTTCCTGTCTAACTGTCCGGTCAAGAGACACTCTGCTCTCCAACATGTCATAGAGCAGCTTCATAAAATCTAGTCGATAGAAATAATAGTGGTGCTTCCTCCTAACAAACAGCCGATGAAAATACTTGAATGCATACATTACTTGTACCTTTGACAATTCTCCGAAATTCTTCAGATATTTGATATAAGTGTCAACAGTATCTTCAACCATAAATTTTGTTTCAAAGATCTGAAAATTGAATTTCCGTTCTCGAGCTTTTCTCTGATCTTGCATATCCTCTTCTTCAGAATTGTCTCCAGTTTTCTTGCTGACCTTCTGCTGTTGCCGTTTGGACTTGATGTATACAGTTTTCTGTGAAGCAAATTTCTCCAGTGTCTTTAATACAATATGTGTTAATTCCACAACAAGATTCAGATATGAAGTGTCTCGAGAACTCGCTGACCGCGGAATCTTTGACAGTAAATCCAAAGAATATTCTTCATAAAAGAGTCGACTCTTAATATTGTCTGCCATTTCTTTCATGTCTTCTGTGCCATGAGTTTCCATCTCCTGAACTGAATAGAGAACTTCCTTGAAGCATAACATACTAGCATATACCATATTCCACTCTTTACTTTCAAAAGCAGTTCTCATGTTGTGCATAATGATAATAAACATCTTTTGATTGAGAGCACAAGCAACATTAGAATATTCTAATTCCTCTGTTCCTCCTTCAATAACATATCGTGCCCGTTCAGCCTTCAAAAACCAACTTGAGAGATACAGAAATTGGATTTGGTGTTCCTCTAACAGGGTTTGTTGGTATTCGCCCATCTCTCTTTCTATAGTCTTGCGAACATCTTCAAATAATGGGTTGAAAGATGAATCCATGAAACTCTCTACAAACGGCTTTAGTAGAGATCGAGCATCTTCTGATAATTTAATGTATATGTCCCATTGTTGTCGGTTTTTCAAGTCTACTCTCTTTGGCTTCTTCCAAGACTTTACAGAGTCAAGATTGTTAAGCGTTGTAGAGGTATCGAGTAACGCAGGTTGTCCAGAAACTGTCAAACTTCCACCATCAGGGACGTTAACCGAAACCAAGGTACCAAATCTATTGTGACGAGAGGGAGCGGTTCGTTTAATAGTATTTCGCACATTTTTTTCAGTGTCTAGTAGATCTCGTAAATCTTGGTGAGGTCTGGAGAGCATTGACGGGGTAAAGTCCGACTTTATATCTAGAACTTGATGGACGTCAATGCCATACATTAAATAATAAACACACTCCAAAGTAGCAGAGCTCTGCATCTTGAACGAACTTCCAATCCCGGAAGCAAACATGACAATAAAATCAAGAACCTGCTGTTTTCCCATGACTGATATTTCAGATGATCTGGCGATATCCTCCGTGACATTTTGTTCATCCTTCAGGTTGATACACAACACATTTCTGAAAAAGTACATTGCAAGCTTCAATATACCCTCATCTCTTGAACTTCTGTTGGTGGCTTCAGATTTTAGTGCAGGAATGCATAGTCGAATGATGGATCGAAATACTCGGCCCTTCCTATGTGTTAGAATGGCATGTTTGTACTTCAGATATGCTAATCGAAGTGCCGGAGCGTGGAAAAACTGCGAATGAGTTGAATTAGAGTCCAATACAATAGGCCATGTCAATGGAACTAGTAGCTCCAAGCAAGCCAAAGCGATTCTGAATCCTTTAGTGTCTTGTCCATCTTTTCCTTCTTCCTCCATCTTTTCCTCTCTTTCATCCCAATCACTTAGTATTTCCAAGAGATCAAATGAAACAAGAGAGGTTTGCGAAATAGCTCGAGACACATCCAGTAATTGTCTCTTTTCGTCAACAATTCGCAGCCATTTTTTTATATCTCTTAGACATGACAGAGCATCGTCACCAAGAGCATAGGGTTCAGATTCCTTTGTGATATCAGGACCTCCCAGAGCAGATACTAAATTAGTGATATGAGCTTGAACTTCCTTGTCCACTACTTCCTCAGTATTTTCGTCATTATTGTTTCCCAAATTTGACATTTTCGTCTTCCTCTTCGTGTTGTGAAGTAGTGGAATGAAAACTAGATGGAAAATTAATTGAAATAAACATTTTATTTACGCGTGGCGTTGTAGGTAATTCCTTTTTGGGAATGTCCCACTTAACATCCTCAGTATAAGCACTTGTTTCGAGACTTCATTGTCAGGAATTTTTCAAGTCAGGCACTTTCAAGTCATTGCCAGGTACAAAAGTGCTTGCTGTTAGCAGCAAGAAAATTGAAGAAAGCACTCAGAAGTTCACAGGCAAGCAAGATATATAAAAGGATCTAGTGGTCGCTGGAAAGTCGCTAGAAAGTGCCGCCTTCCAGTTGCTTGAGACTTGACAAAAATGCCTGGTAGTGTCGGGTACTAGTTTTGGATTCTTTATATAATACCAAAGATGTAAAGGGTGAGACTATTTGTACAACTCCAGAGACACCCAGTGATCACTTAAGATTCGGCCCTGACTTCTAGCGTCCCTTGAACACAAACTTTAAGCACTGGGTGGACCATAAGAAGACAAAAAATCAGAATCCGGACATAAATAAACAAACAAACAAGATTCCAACAATGAAATTTTGTTCGACTCAGGATACTGGCCATTATTCTACAATCTATATTGTGATCCAATTCTATATAAACATGGCTGTTTTCCAAGATAATTTACCATCTCGGCAATCCTCCAAAATGAACTCTCATTCACTACTGGCATCACCTTTCGAGTTCCAAAAACCAAAATCGAGTTCTCTGCAGAATGGAAAGATTGATGATCCACTTTTGGTGCCTACAAAGCTGTCAAAATCGAGGGTCAATGCTTTCAAGCTTCCCAAAAATCCATATAGTCCGTCGACTCCAATAGAATACGATTCTATAAAGTTTCTTCAAAGATGCACACATTCAGCACAAAACAAAGGCCGCTGGATGATCTCAAAGAGAGAGAGGCATCTTCAAGAACAACTGAATCTACAGCCTTATGAAGCCTGCCACTCTGAAAACAATCCAAGCTTGTCTCGTCACGCCGTCCCCCAAACTCCAAAGAATATCATCAAATACAAACCTACATCCAGCCCAATATCGAGCAGTACAAGACTGGCAATGCTAAAGATCAGACTCAGATTTGCCTTGTACAAAGTGCGAACAAACCAAATGAAAGTCTCGTTGCCAAACCTCGAGTCAGTCCAACCAAAGAAGGTTCGATTTTTACAAGAACCGGTATCTCCCCCGTTGCCCAAACCGCCATCTGCTGAGTTCCAAATGTCGGAGTACAAAATGGATAGGAAAGAATTTCATGAGCCATCGAAGCCTTTAAATCTAGATTCAAGTGCACCAAAATCTCTCAGAGTTTACTCTTGCCTAATGACATGAAAGTTTAGATGAATAGCTCCACGCTCTCAGAGTTTACTAACGACATAGCTACATCAGTTTCCACGATTATTCTCACAACTACAGTGAGTAATGCCAGTCTATGAAGACAGTTTCCACAATTACAGTGCGTATTGCCAGTATATTGACTATGAAGACTATCTATAAAATAACAGTTAGCAAAGGATCTAAAAGTGATTATTCCAAAGATTCTTCAAGAGTCAGAAAAAATGTTGGAAAATATAACTGTCAGCACTGTATAGACTCTGAGTGAGCTGAGTATATCGTTTATCATCATTCAAGAAGAAATCGCTAGGAAATATCATAGTGGTAAAACTTACAGTTAATAGTTGTTTGGAGTAGAAAAGAAATCCCAACGGAGAAAAAAAATATTTATAAATGAAAAAATAATAGCAGGGTAACTGCCAAAATTTAGCATTGAATTAGGGCAATCTTGGAAGCTATATCATCTAGTTGAGTACAAAGCTCTTCAATCTGAGAATCAACCTCATCAACATCAGGCACTGAAGCAGTTCCGTCAGTCGATACCGTAGTAAAGTGAATCAGATCTTCAAATTGATCAATCTTCGCGAGCAGTCTGTGCTGTTGGATCATCTTGCAAGAATAAGCTTCAACCTTCTCACGGTCCAACCCCAGAATCTTAGCCAGCTTCGTCAGAGTAATGTTTTCGTAGATGCGAGATACTGCCTGGAGATTGTGATCAAAGACAGCTCTTGTCAAAACATCGACTCCATCAGACAGCTCAACTTGTTGATGTGGTTGTAGTTGTTTTCTAAACTCTTCAACTTCATCATGTGGAAGAAGCTGCTGGCGATGCACTTTCACAAACAGTTGATAATGACCGGCGTAGCGAGTCCTCTCGTCGTTGTGAATCAAGCGTAAAATCTGACTTCTAGGCGGGCCTGCCGGAGCCAGTATAATAGTAACGATTGCCAGATTCAAACACTGAAGTCTGTCGTCTTCTTGAATCATGTCTGGTATTAACGAAACTTCATAGTACTTCCTTGCTGCTTCCAAGAACTTTCTATTTGAATCGAATATTCTGGCTTGCGACAGTTTGAAGTGAATGAGTTCTTCAGTGGCGTTCTTTAGTTTGTTTTCTAGTAAAGCTGCCTTGTTGAGATACTGTTCAGCAATTGTAAAGTCATCTAGTTCGAGCCTACACCTTATAATCTTCACCAGCCATGCAAACTTGTCATCAATTGTTAATAGCGAGATATTGAGACCATTTTCAAGTGTTTCAGAGCTTTGTAGAAAGTTTTCTCCAGCGTCATATAGTCCAACTAGTTTATTGATGCTCAGTATTTCGGCTTTTTCAAATGCTTTTTCTGGTTTTATTTGAACAATCAGATATTCCAGTAAATCAATGCTATTAGATCTTTGATCATTTAGAAACGAGTCCAGTATATCTCTAGTGATATTGGTTCCATATGGGATCTTTAACACCAAGTCCAAATAGTTTCGTAGTCCTGTGGTATCGTCTGGGGAGATGGAATGCAGAAATCCTCTTAGCGAATCTATTTTTTCAGAGTCTGAAGCTTGAGATTTGATTACATTCGAGACTTTCTCACCGATTGAACTCATTTCTATACTGATGGTGCTTTCAAGTTCTGTGGAGGAAGCATAAAATAGAGGTGATGGGAGGTTGGAAAGTGCTAAACCTAAATATATTATCAAAAAACTAGGTATATACTAGTTGTGAACTGTATATACAAATTATTGTGAACTGTTTTATATAAAGGTTGTGAATTGTTATATACAAGTTGTGAATTGTTTTATATACAAGTTGTTAATTGCTTTATATACAAGTTATCGTGAACTAGGTACTAAGCTATCGTTCACTCTTCTTCTACGCGAGATGCATTTTTTAGTTTGAGATCTTTCATTTCTTTCTCGACCGCTACCATCTTCTTCTTAAACTCCTTGATCCAGCTTAACTCAATGACTCCAGCATGCTCATTATCCTTATGCTCCAGTATATAACTGCAAATATTACTAACATTCATAACTGTCTTCCTGATCCTGTCCTGTTTCAGTTGAGAAGCGTACAATGTATTGGCTGTAACGTCGGTTAAAAGCTTTTGGTGTTTGTGAATAAATTCAAGAGCCTCTGTTCCAGAGTGAGCATCAGGCTTTCTTCCATATGAATCACGGTAGCACTTTGTGTAAACCGCAATATAGCTTGATAGTATAGATTCATCAATGGCTACTCCCACCTCAGGGAGGTGAGTATGAATGAGGGTTTCTATGAAAACAAGATCCTGTTCCTGCCCTTTATATTTCAAAAAGTTTCGGAATGCCAGAGAGATGGAGCTGGATGTCGGAATTGCCTTTTGATTTCCAGATTTTGCAGAAGTAATCATATGGTTTAAAATCTTTTTCGTAGAATCATAGCTGTTCTTGTAAAGATATGATATCTTGAACAAATTATTGTAGATGATGTTGTCTAGTTGGATGTTGGGATTCGTAGAGAAAAGTTCAAATCGCTTCAATGCCTGAGAGAATGATTCAGTGTTAAGTGCAGACTTCAAAATGATATCCAGCTGTTTTGATGAGTACTGAAGCTTGTTGGATTCTGGCTCTAGAGCAAAGTACTTTTCGTATGTCTCTGAAATCATTTTGAAATACGATTTACTGGTTTGAAGAGACAAACTGTTGCAATAAGAATCAACTAGCTTTGCATCTGGAGAAAAGAAGCTGTCATTCAGCTCTCTATCCTCTACTTCATTCCAGATAGCCTTTCTGAGGTCAATCATCTCTTTGGATAGTGGCAGAGGCTGATGAGAGATCATATTCAACATGGCCGTATATGTGTTGCAGTCTCTTGAAAACCTTCCACGGTCAGGTATATCATGATAAAATGCAATGGCATATTCTGGTTTCTTTTGCCCGGCATTTCGCACCAAATTATCAAGTAGCGTATTTGCTAGAATAGTTTTTGCCTTTGCAGAGGTCCCAGGTTTCTTGATGGCAATGTCATAGTTTTTCAACAGTTTTTGTACTTCAACAGCAGTCAGATTTACTAAATCACCTTTCTTTGACATGATGACTGAAGTTCGCTCGTTTCCAGGACATCCCCATTTCTTCATGCTTTTCCATACCTTTTCTGCAAGCTTCATATCCTTTTCATTCGTTTTCAAGTGCTGTAGAATTCTATTCATTCCAACTGCTCCCTGTCCCTTAGCCATTCTGCAGAGATGGATTGCTTTACCAATCTGCCCTTTTTGCAAGAACTCTTGTGCTTTTCTGTCGACGGTGAAGGAGTTTTCCAGCTGTTTCAAGTTGTTAATCTCGAGATATTTCGAGACTGCTATTCTTTCGCTCAGGAACTTGGGTGCT
This sequence comes from Geotrichum geniculatum, assembly GCA_030566045.1. NCBI lineage: Eukaryota > Fungi > Ascomycota > Dipodascomycetes > Dipodascales > Dipodascaceae > Geotrichum > Geotrichum geniculatum. Next base: position 233,599 of record JAJMHM010000006.1, on the reverse strand, counting down.
TTTGGTTGTAGTACGTTGTTCAAATCACTAAAGTACTCGTTCAAGAAAGGGCTGATCAAATGGCAGAGATCGTTTTGTTCGATTGCAAACTCTGCCTTCTTCTTTCTGATATTTGCTTCTCGAGTAAGTCTGATCTTTCTTTCAGATTCAGGGCGTATATCATGGTTTACCAACTCTTTGAGCCGTGATTTAATAGTCGGCCTTGATTCTGATATAGTTGATACATAATTCCGTAGATTGATGGAAGAGAGTAGTTTCTTTGGCAATCTGGTAGGTACGCGGAGCATCTTGGAGACGATTAATGGTTGAGAGAAGGTTGGAGATGTTTTTCTTTCTCCCAACTAACAAAAAAACGTTCTCCCAATATTAAAAAAAATTGGTGAACGATGTTGACAGGATTCGAACCTGCAACCTTCGGAAGATGTCAAAGAATTCACCGAAATCCGATGCGCTAACCATTGCGCCACAACACCAAGTTTACCTAATAAGGCGTATTATAAAAGTTGTTGACATTTGATGGGTTACGTCAAGTCCGGCATTCATATTACAAACCCGATTAGGCAGCTACTAATTCAACTTGCAGTGTCAAAATAAGGACCACATTCTGGTACCAATAGCTGCATTTGTCAAGTACAAACATGTGTCTACGAAGTTATACAGTCTTGGAGATATTAGAGTCAGAGAGCTGATTAAAGTTGGGGCAGTTAGAGCAGATATTAAAGTCATGGAGCAGTCAGAACAGTCAGAACAGTCAGAACAGTCAGAGCCGTCAGAGCCGTCAGAGCAGTCAAAGCAGTCAAAGCAGTCAGAGTAGATAGTATTAAACATTTTCATGTTTAGAATTCAGTGTAGAAACAAAGTTGACAGTTTTGCTCTCAAATCATTGTAACTATTCAGATCAAACTTGAGTAATCATAAAGCTCCGTTGTAGCATCCGTTAAACTGTGATAGGACCAAGTTCGCATGTATCTTGTCTAATTTACAATTCCAAAGCTGTTTTAGCCAAAGTTATCGTCTTTAAACTGAATTCAGGCACAGAACTGCCAATAGACTGCGGTATTAGAGTTTTCGGTTGGATGCTAAAACAACGGTTACCGTTTCCATATTGAACGTTAGCAATTGCATTGATCCCCAGCGAACCGTTCAGCATGGCGGCTAGTGTACTGTCGGTACTACACTGTCAGTAGTGCTATTGAGCCTCCGAGGTAACAGAATGCCTAAACATTAGATTGGGACTGGGGAGACCTTAAGGCACAAAGGCACAGACCTAAAGGCACAGACCTAAAGGCAGACCTCAGGTACTTAAAGACAAAACTGACAAACCTGAAGGCAGACAAAGGCAGACAAACCTTAAGACACAAACTTCTGAGAACTTCCACTGAAATTTGCTGAAATTTGCTGAAATTTGCTGAAATTTATTGAAAACTACTGAAAACTTCCACTAAAAACTGGTGAAAAGTACTGAAAACTGGTGAACCTCCACTGAAATTTACTGAAATCTGGTGAAAAGTACTGAAAACTTTCACTGAAATTTGCTGAAAATTACTGAAAACTTCCACTAAAAACAATTTAGAACGTCAAATTCCAACTCAGATTTGTTTGATACTTTTTCAATAGGCTACAAATGCATCCAGGAATTTCATCGAAAAACCTAGAACTGTGGCTAATGCTCGCCACTCCAACTAACTGGCTTAGAAATATACCCTTCTCGTATAGGCGTAGTATAAGCGTACCTTTGCCCATCGTGGTTCATGACCGCCTTCTGGGCATACCGCAAGCTCTAACGCCCGACATCCAATCAACTCCTGAACTGAAATTCCCATGACAAACCTCAATGAAGATCTTTTAGATAACCCAGAACGAGAAAGATCTCAATCCTGACTGGCCGGTCCAAAAGCCAATTAACTCCCGCGATGGCCAGTTCAAAACTAGTCTGCAGCAGTTGGTTGCTATTTCCTATTAAGGAAAAAAGTTTAGATTTTATTGATAATCTTCACCCCGGAATCCACGAAGACAACCATCCATCATTTTGGCTTTTGGCCATGTTCAAGGACAATTTCAAAATCCAAAGGTTATGGTCACAGTCTCTTCCAGACCGCTTCAGAAAACTATAAAACCCTCCTCAATTCCATCCATCTTCATCTCCATCAACAACAAACAACAACAACAATCCTCTTATCAACAATGAAATTCTCTACTTCTGCTCTTCTCACCCTCGGTGCCTCCATCGTCTCTGCCAACCCCAACGCCTTTGCTGAGGCCATTGCTCAGCTCCCCGGCACCACCTACGCTTGCCACGCTTCTTGTGGTAACGCTATTCTTGCCAACCGTGCTTGTGAGGATGCTAACCCCAGTGACCAAGCTGCTTACCACGCTTGTCTCTGTACCGATGGTTCTGAGTTCGACAACAGAATTGCCGAATGTTTGTACTGTGGATGGCCTTTGTGGTCCGCTTACTCCAAGTACTTGACTAGCCCTCTTGTCGAGTGTGGTTTGCCCGTCAACCCCACTGGTCCTACCACCTTCAACGTTCCTACTCCTACCAGTGTTATCACTACCTACACTTACTAAACAGTGTCGAAACATAATGTTGAAATAATTTTGTATTAAATTTAACTACAGCTCGTGTATATGGAGTTAAAGCTTCATTATTACAAAACTCATATCCCCATTTTTTTATTGGCAAGTTAACATGTCGGATAAATTAATTATATTTTCCAATTATTTTCATTTTTCAGTCTTTCAAGGTAAGTACAACAGCTCTATTACATTCCTAGTTTCAAATTCGCACAAAACTTGTTAAGATTTAAACTGATACTGATATAAGCTTAGCTAAATTTTAAGTTTAACTCGAATGAATGTGTAATATTTTTCATATTATTGTAAAATTCTTCTCTAGTATCAAGATTTCTCAGTAATATACTGTATCACCAGTTTTTTGATAAGACTGTCCAAATTAGGAAATTCACAAATGTAAATTTACACCGGCTAATAAATGAAACTAGGTTCCCCCAGACGATTCTTTCTGAAAATAAAGTATTTGAGTTTAAAAACTGGGATCTTTTGAGTACAGTTCCAGCGTATTTTGAGTGACTGTCAAACTGATATGAATAAACATTTTACTCGGGAATGATTCTATCAAGGAGGAATAAACTATTCTTTCAAATTGGTCGTAGTTGGAGTCAAATTGAAAAAGGGGAAAGCTAAAACTTTAATGTAAAATTTTGTTCATTTTTACTAAAATTTTCTTCTTGACAATCATCATTTTACAACCATTTTCTTTATGGATAAACCAAGTGTGAAAAGGTGCTAGTTGATGTATCACAATAATTAACTAAAGGATAAAATGTGAATAGTAGTAATTTCCGCTGGAAAAACATGAGACATAAAGTTTGAAATATATATTCCGACGTGTAATTTTCTCACCAAAGGTTATGTTCAAGAAAGTCAGAAACATGGTACTTCGGCTATCCAAGATTGAACATGGTTATCGGCTCTCAAATTATTTTGACCACCTGAATATGAAGCATGTGGATGCAAGTATTTAAAACAAATTGAATTGACAGAAAATTGATATTAAATTGATTGGAACTCAGAAGAATGTTGATAAATTAAATATTAAAATTAATTTGGAGGGACCAGACAGCCGAATTTTGCACAATAAAAAAATAAACACGACATAAACTAACGGCTACTTTTGAATATATTTTCATACAAGTCAGCTTTGTTCGAAATCACAAAAGGACTATTCAAATGGGTGAATTAAGCACATTAATTGGTTTTTGAATTCTCACGAATCGATTCAATACACTGATTTTGAACAAAGATCTGAAGAGCTGCGGGTTTTTACAAGTATTTTAGGAATACAAGCAAATTAAAAACATTGCTATATCCACAGCAAGTCCAAGACCTAGATATTTAAAAATTCCTTGAGGGGTATCCGTATGGCAAGTCTCGAAGAAGATAATTTATTACTAGGAATGCTATGATGAGCCAAGTTTTATTAGCTGAATCTCTGTTTTAAGCCTATTTTTTATAGAATTAGTTTACTAGTTTTATTCAAAATTTTTGCTCAACAATTTCATTAATTTTTTTCTTCATTTTTCATGTTTTGTTTGTATTATATATATTTTTCCATGTTTTTTTTATGTTTTCTATATTTTTTTTCCATGTTTTTTTGTATTTTTAATATTTTTTTTAAATATTTTTTCATAATTTTCATAATTTTCATAATTTTCATAATTTTCAACATTTCCATTTTCATTTTTTTTTTTTTCACATCAATATCATTTGATTTAATATATAGCCATGAGGTTTCATGCTATTTCCAGGAACCGCCAAAAACATTGAGAGACAACAGTATATAAAGCAATCTTCAATATGTAACTAAAATAGAACGAATTAAGAAACAGTAGGCAACCTGTTGAACAATGTCCCGGTAAAAGTTGCTCATCCACTTCATTTTAGGCAACTCTTCAGGGGAGCACTGACAGATTCTGGTTCTCCTCCAGACTCTTCCAGTAGCTCATCAGCTTGTGCTCAAGCTCAGCCCGCTGCGCACAAATGTCAAAATGTATTTAGGACAACCCACATCGACTAGAAATGCAGTTTGTAGCTACGATTCATGCAATTTAAGACGAGATTGATTTAACGAAGATCCTTCTGGCCGTTTTTTGGGAGAGGCTTATGAATTGCCAGGGCCAGAGCCAGTTGGCCGACGCCAGTTTGCGTTTGGTAGAGACGAGAGGTGTTGGCCTAGAGCCTTAAAGAAACGGGGATTTCAGTTTGTTACAAAGAAGGAGCAGTCAGCGCCGTTTGTAGCTTGAGCTTAACTGAGATTTAACTTGCAAAGAGAGATCACCATGAGACAAAACAGTCACGGGCGATAGCAGTAGGACTCCCAATTCCATCTTAATCTACGGCTCCATCTAACCAGAATGTTTCTACACATGCCAATGGGCCAAATATCGAGACAAATTTAAGTTTGAATGCACTTACAGTTGACGAGTAAACGGCTGATCCAACGTTTTCGGTCCTCCTGCAATTGCACAGCCCAGCTTTAAGGGTTTCAACAGATTACTAAAGATAGATCTATGGAAGGTAAAAGTGCTGCGGCAAGCTCAACGTTAGATGCAAAGAAAGTTGTATGGAAGGTTCGGAAAGTTAGACAGATCCAGCGCCAGTTGTGTTAAAGTTTTCTCCAAACGTTCAATCAGAGGGTTCAGAAGGTTTAACACAAAGGTTTTAGATTCTTGAAAAGGGTCTTTAAAGGGTTTTATACAGAATCTCTGCAAATCTGTTTAGCTGCAAAATAACTGCCAAATGCAAAATATCTTTAAATGCACAATATCTTTAGATGGCCTGCCAAATATCTTTAAATGGTGTTTTGAAAATAGACGTTCTGAAAATCTTTTTAGATGAATCTTTTTTATTCTGAAACATTTCTTTAGATATTCTGAAAACTCTTTAGAATGAATTCTAAATAGAAGGCCTGAAAATCAGTTCCATCTGATATATCAAGAAAAAAAAAAGCAGTAAAATACATTCCAACATAAATTCAATATAAACAATCACTGGTTAACCTCCATTATCGACTCAAGAATGTTCATAGCGTTTCGGTTTTCACTCTGGACTGCATGAACGTCTATCTGCGGCTCTTTCAACAGAATGTCGTTGTTTTCCAAGATTTTGTAGAGTTGGTCTATCTCACTTGAAGGAACTGAAAAAAAAGAATCAAAATTTGGTTCTTCATCCCCATTGGGTGAAAATAAACAAGCGTGAGTTACTGCTGAAGTCGAGCTGGATAGCGCCGGAGATGTGAGTTGGTAGTGTTGAGTTTGATATGCAAAAGGTTCTAGAGGGGTGGTAAAAGATGTGCCATCAGCCGAAGTGGTCTTGAAAGAATTGACTCTAGATACCGCGGCTCCAACTGGCATGCCAACTGTAGACTCTACGGCAGTACTTGGACTGACAGATTCGTGCGCTGGGAATATTCCACAAGACTCCCATCCAGTTTTGCCGACATTCAGTAAAGTACTCGCCTCTTGAATTATAGTAGTCCAACTGTTGTAATTCCGTAAATTTGTTCCAATATTATTTCTGGTGCTTTGAGCAATATGCTTTTTAAACAGCTGCAAGTTCAGTTCAATGGGCTGGCGAGTTGTGTCGTAAGTTGATGAAACAGGTAAAAGGAAAAAAACAATGTTATGATCAAGTGCAAATTGCATAACAGTTGACGAAAATAAAGCAGGATTCGGATCCATGAATATTGCCCGAGTCTCAGTAATGGGCACTTTTGTCTCTACTTCAAAAATATACTCGAGCCAGTCAAGAAAGCTTGAAGAGTTTGAACGAGCGTTCGGGGTACAAGTGAGAGTGCCATTGTGATTTATCAGACTTATTTTGCCAGGAACTATTGCCATGCTGGAATGCGATCTTGAGGTAGAGATAAGTTCTAGAGAAGACATGACTAGAGAGTCCTGAGAATACGGCGTTCTTTCGCTCTGCTTAAAGCACTCTAAATTTGAAGAACAAGATTGGAAATAATTGAGCTCAATTAGATTGTACATATTCTCAGACCTGATTCGATATTTGAGCATTGCTGTTTTCAGGTCCTGAGGCCATGATTCGTAGACTGTAGTTGGAGCGGTTTGATCTCTGTTCATTGACTTGGCCATTATTTTACCTACTGTTTCATGGCGTCTTCTAAAGCCAGAAGTCCAAGATATTCCCAAGTCTTTGAACTTTTTTCGCTTGCTTTTTGCAAGATCGGAAGCTTTGCTCAATAGATTTTTTTCCTTTTGCCGTCGAAAGTCGTTGACCAAGTTACAGAGAAAAGTTGAAGTTAATACGTTACTACCAGTAGCAAACGAAAGGACCATTTTTTCAATAAGATTCTCTTCCTCCGGGGTAAGAGCCATTAGCTGCGTATGGAACTGTTTTCTGGAGCTGGCCCCTTGGTGCCTCCTTCGCAGAGTTTCGTGAGAAACTTGTACTTTTTTAGCAGCAGCTCGAATGGAGTATTTGCCAGAGTTGACGAGGTTGATTCCTAGTTTAATACGGTGCTCGTAGTCATTAGAGTTTTGAATGTCTGCCAATGTCTGTGGAGCAGAAGAGGGCATTACTTCGTTTGGAGCTTGGATTGTAGAAGCCGAGGAGGTTGGCAATATCGCTGGTATGCTCTTTGCTGAGATCAGTGGAAAGCTGTTGTTTCTACTTGTGTTTAAAAGAGTTTCTGCTGAATCGAATTCGTCTGGAGATTTTGTGATTGAGCGACGAATGCCCGACAGAGAAGGCGAACGATCATTATTCAGACATTCAAAGTCGAACAGAAGAGGCGATACACAAGGAGATTGATCAGAAGATAGCGTGCCAAAGGCGTCAAAGTTAGCAGTATTGTTCATGATGTAGTATCCAATTTTTCTGGAGTACTATTGAGAAACAGAATCTCGGAAGGTTGGGAAGAAGTTACTATATATATAGAAATAAGATTTAGTTTAAAGAAGCCAGACGGAAACACTATTTTATAAGCTCATTATTCTTCAGTTAACAGTGATGGGAACGTTTTTGGATTCTCCCAGGAAGGCTTGTACGAGCTGGACCTTTCCATTTCTAGCGATTGAACTAAAGCAGGCTCAAGGGCACAGGAAACCAACCGAGCTCAGCCCTAACGCTCTACTCAGCTCATACCACTGGACAAAAGTCGTGAAAAAAATTTGTTTTTTAGAATTATTTTATTTTATTTTATTTTATTTTTTTTTTCTGCGTTCGTTGTGATATTTTCTTTTTTTTCTTTTATTTTATTTTATTTCTTTTCTTTTATTTTATTTTTTGACATGGTCAGTTTTTTTTGCTAGTAGCGACAAAATTACATACTTCTTGAGTCAGTATCACTTGCCCATTGACGCTGCCACTGCCACGACAACAATATTATAGTGTGTACCACCCCTGACGATACTGACTGGCATTTTAAAGAAGAAGTTAATGCGAGATTCCAGTTTTGGTGCATGTACTGTAGTACTGGTGCAGTACTGGATCTGGCTGGCGACTTCAAAAATAGATTTCATAGATATTGTTTCGGGGTGAAAAGTTCATGCTTCTTTTCTTTTTTTGTGTTGATAATTCATGGCATCAAACTTGAGAACTTTTTTTTACAGAGTCACTTCACTTTCCAATGTCATTGTGACTTGAGTGTAAAGGTACTGCCACAGAAACTTTGTGCTGAGCCAACCCCATGGCTTGGCAGGTCCAACCGATTTCTGAATGAGAAAAAGAAATGGGAGTGGCAGAGGAGAAAAAGAAACTATTAGGTCTATGGGGAGTACTGCGGATTATGAGAAGAGATTTGACCTGATAGCTAGCAGGGTCCGAATCTAAGGTATGAAAGCAGAGTATTTGAAAGGTACCGGGAGATTACAACGAATATGCTAGAGTTCCGGAAGATAAGCTTGAGGCATGCGGACTGTGGAGAAAACCTAATATGGAAAAGGTTGGCTTCGGTTCAAGTTCCGGTAGTAGAAGAATGAATATGAAACTATGGAGGAGTATGGGAGAGAAATGAAAAACAGTTGAATAAGATTTATCTTTAGTAAAAATACGAAATGGAAGAGATTGAAATGGGAGATGGAAATGGAATAAATTGAAATGGGAGATGGAAATGGAAGAAATTGAAATGGAATAAATTGAAATGGAATAAATAGTTAAAAAATAATAATAAATAATAAATTACTTGATAAATAATAATAAATAATAATAATAAAATAGCTATTAAAGAGATAATAAATGGATAATAAATAAAAATAGTTAATAAATGGATGATGAATAAAAATAGTTAATAAATACTTAATAAATGAAAATAAATAATAAATACTTAATAAATAAAATTAAATAATAAATAATAATAAATGATAAATAAAATTAAATAATAAATTCTAAACAAATAATATATATTAATAAATACTAAATAATAAAAATAAAAATAAATAAAAATAAAATTACCACCCCTACTCCATCCTTCTTAGAGGGATATTTGTAATTTTATTTGTGATTTCCTTAATATATTTTTACCAAATAATCATCTTCCCTATTCAGTCCAACCATTCTTCTTCGCCGTCTCCATTTAGCCCTCTATCAAATGTTCGAGAAGAACTTTAATTAAAAGTTTAAATAAAGCTTATTTTGTTCGGCTTTTGACACGGCAAAACTCTTTTAAAGTAGGGTAACTAAACCCTAATAATTGTCTTAGGGCTGATACCCTAAACCTGAATTATTATCATTTTTTTTTAATTTTTTCGATTTGAGAGTTCTTCTCTTCCTACTCCCATCAACTCTCCAGGTATCGATTTGACATTCATGATATTCTTGATATGCCGGTGATAGTCGTGATATGTTTTATGATATCTACGACTATCATGATTCTTGATATTTAATGTTTATATTCAATTGAAATCCGTCTATTATGGATGGTTTGATTTTCGATTTGATTTTTCTCTTGTATATTCTTATATTTGAGATTTTCACTGTCGACCAAGATAATCCCCTTTTAATTCAATCATGAAGTTTCTTCTTGATTTGAACAATAAGGTCAGGTCAAATACTTTTTGAACTCAATATAACGTTCGTCTTTACTATTTATTTTGTTTCTGACATTTCACCTAATTTTCTATTGCATTAATGATTCCAGTTATACTATTTTCAGTTCAGGATTTAGGTCAGGATTAGTTCTGGTTTTAGTTCTGGTTTTAGTTCAGGATTAGTTCAAGATTTAGTTCAGGTTCTAGTTTTGATTCTAGTTCAGTTCCAGTTCAGGTTTAGTTCTGATTCTAGTTGAGCTCCAGCTCAACTCTAGCTCAGTTACAGCTCAACTCTAGCTTAGTTACAGCCCAGCCCAGCCCAGCTCAACCCATCTCAACCCATCTCTTCCCAGGCCAAATCTAGGGTTAGGCAATTTGGGAGTTGATATTTTTTCCTCTTGAAAATTTCGCTACAGACTTCTTTCATCTCGACATTCACATCTTCTGAACATCATGTCCAGCATCTCAGTCACCCAGCCAAATGCTGTGGATCCTGTGGATCCGTTGAATCACTGTGACCTGCTAAACTTTGATTCAGATCAAAATGTCAACACTGATTCTCTATTTGGCTTCGAGCTACCTGGTGATCGAGAATTGAGTAAACGCGAAAGTCAAGCTCTGGCTGATTTCGACCTCGATGCCCTGTTCTTTGAGTCTGAAAACTCGTCCACCTCGCCAGAAAACCTCAGTGACAACATGTTTGCCGGCCTACACCTCCCAGATATCAGAGACCTCACTCCTCCGCCCACTGAGGACTACATCAAAAGGCCATTGGATTTGGAATCGTTCAATCCTTCCAGCAAAAAGGCAAAAGTTGCTCTGGTCCATCCCTTGACCCCAGAATCCGTGTCTTCGCCAGTCCCGTCGCTACTGCCTGCATCCAAACCTCTGGACTCTGAACACATTCTCAAATCAATCTCATACGTCAAATCGCTCTCAATATCATCCCACGAGCTCATCACTTCTTACTCCTCGCTAAAACGACTCTCCGCCAAACACAGTGACGAACTCAAATCTGAATCCATCAAACTCGCAGAGGCCAACAAATGGCGTTTCATCATTGCCGACGAAAACGCCAGGTTACGAGTCAAAGTCTCCGATATCACAAAAGAAAAGGAAAAGCTCAAAGCTACAATCACTAAACTCCATAATGACACAAACTCGCTCCGAAAAAATGAGATTCTTCGAAATGAAATCACTCTTAAAAATGTCGAAATTGCAAGACTGTAAGTACTTCTTGTCCCATATCTCTGCCCATTTCTAACTTCTCAAAGGAGGAAAAAATGTAAAGAACTCTGATATTCTTCTTAATCCATTTCTGCATCTTCCTCTTTATACGAGGTCCTGGATTAATAGCTATATATCTTCATGTATCTAAACCACCTTTTTTGCATTGAAATTTCACCTGGGTTAGGGCTCTTCTATAATGAAAATTTTCTACTTTTCAATCTCACCCAGCCATTTACTACTTGGAACTGAGCGAGATCAATGAGTGACTCTACAAAACCACCATCTGAGCCACCAGTGGCCGGCTCAGCAGCACCAAAGTCGACAGCACCAAAGAAAGGATACTCGAATCCTGCTCTTCAAGCATTGGGCATCCCCAGACTGAGACTTCCGGGTAGAAATTGGCTTATTTTTTGGGCAGTTACTGGTGGACTTACAGGTCTTTGGGCTTATGACAGACATGAGCGAAAAGCTAGGAGACAGTACTGGAAGGACCGTGTAGCGGATCTGGCTGCTAAGCCAATGGGTGCTTTGGAGCTTCCTAGAAAAGTAACTGTTTATATGGCACCTCCTCCTTCAGATTATCTGGACATCACAACCGCTCACTTTAGACAGTATATCAAACCTATTTTAAATGCAGCAGCAGTTGATTTCGAAGTCAAAAGCGAATCCAGACAAGGTGAAATCAGAAATATGGTTGCCGAAGATATTAGAAACAGGCGTAGAAAAGATCAGGGCTTGGAGACCTCAGATTCCGACAAGACCAAGTTGAGAGATGAGTTGGACAAGAAGATTGAAAAGGATTTGGTCAGAGATGAGACTGGAGGTGTTATTGTGATTGGAAGAGGTGCTTATGTGGAGTATATCAACGGTTTACAAGAAGGTTGGTTGGGTCCTTTGGAGAATCCTAATCCTGTTAGCGAACCTTCTCCTGACGATTCCATTCTGCCTGTTTTGGAGCCTGTTGTTGAGACTTTGGGTGAAGCAGTTGGTTCAAAATCCAGTGAGTCTGTTGTTGATGAGTCTGTTGCTGAATCCCAGCCTGAGATTCAGCCTGAAGCTGTTCCTGTGACTTCTACTAATGATCCTTCTGTTTTCCCTGACCGAAAGGCTGATGAAGATCAAGTTCTTGGGTATGAGACTGAAAAGACACCTGCGGAGCAAGCTGAATTGGACAGAAAGGCCAAATTGCCGCCCGTTCCTCGTCCCTACGTTGATTTCCAAACACTTCAAGATGTGCCTACGCCTTCTGAGTTTGGATTAGTTAATGAAGTTTCCGACCCTATCGCTATTATTGGACATCGTCATATTTTAGGATTTTTCAATATGCCTATTAGAATATACAGGTTCTTCACCAGGCGATATCTGGCTGATGAGTTGGGACGTCAAACTGCAGCAGCGATATTTGCACAAACAAGGCCATTTGATGTTTCTAAAGAACAAGATTTACTGATTGAAGAGAAGGAGGAGGATTGGCCCAAGAAGTGGAAAACCAAATGCTTAGAAAAGGGATCTGAGTGGATGTGGGAGTTTAAGATTGATGGACGGGTAGCGGAGAAATTGCAAGTTTATGAATTACCAGCAGCAGATGTTCCAATTGTGAAAAAGGTAGAGGAGAGTAACGAGGAGTGAAGATGAGCATGTATATATTATAAGTAAACGTTTAAATCGTACGAAACACTATAATCTAGTAGGCAAATTTTGCCGTTAAAACTAAGTTGAGTTTGTGAATTTGATGAAATAAGTGAAAACAAGTAATAAAAAATAGAAAAATAATATAAAATATAAAATATAAAATATAAAATATAAAATATAAAATATAAAATATAAAATATAAAATATAAAATATAAAATATAAAATATAAAATATAAAATATAAAATATAAAATATAAAATATAAAATATAAAATATAAAATATAAAATATAAAGTAAAAATAAATAAATGATTGTCAAAACTATTTTATCAACTAATTTTTTCAATACTTTTCACTGATATCAATGAGTTCATATAAAAATTATTGTTAACTCAGATATGATAGTCTTGTCTATATAATCGTTCAAAAGTATCTGAACGAGCCTTTATGGCATACGGAAAGTAGAGCATATGAATGTAAAACATACTAGAATTGCTTCATCAACAATCGTCAATATCAATAGAACTTCCAGCCGTAGTAGACTTGAAGCACTGACACCAATATGCTAAGCCTGGAGTTTCCTACTTACTCAAAGAATACTTGACTCACAAACTCTAGAGCCTCCACATTGATGGCTGAGTCAAGATTAGATCTTCTCATAACAATGATGTCAATGTGCAGCGGGAACTTAGGCGCATGCAATGTTTTTTTGAATGCTTAGACTTGGGCCGGAGCCTTCCGATGCAAGATTCAATGTACGTTATAGATTCCATTTTAGTTGACAGAAGAGGCGGTGGACTTTGTAAAAACTAGTGATGGTGGTCACAAGAACTGACTTAGAATTGGACAAAAAGCGTTATAGTTCAAGCATGCAATCTCTAAACGATTTTCAAGTTTCTATGCTCGTTGATTCGTCAAGTAACTTATATCGGTCTTTGAAGGAAATGAAATAAGAAATAAATGATGAATAAAAACAATAAAAATATAAAAATAATAAATAAAAATAATAAATGAAAATAATAAATGAAAATAATAAATAAAAATGATAAATAAAAATAAGAAATAATAATAATAAATAACAATAATGAATAAAATTAACAAATAAAAATAATGAATGAAAATAATAAATAAAAATAATAATAAGTAATAAAAAAATAAATATAATAACGGATAAAATAAATAAAAATAAGAAATAAATAAATAATAAATAAAAATTATATATAAAAAATAAAAAATTAAAAAGTACTACATAATAAAAAATAAAAGAACATTAATCATAATGTAACTGAATCTGGAAAAACCGATATTTGTGTCTAAATGAGAACGCTTTGCACAAATGATATTTTCAAAATTTTACATTTCTCATAAGTTTGTAGACATTCTACACCATGCTCTTCACTTTATTCTGCTTTATCAGTTCTTGAAATTTGTCAAAATTCTTTATTTAAGATGAAAAACTGGTCCATATTTTTTCAACTTTTTTCAACACTCACCTTTTTTTGAATCAATTAATTTTTCACTTCATACTTCTATCTTTTGTAACATTTTTTTAATTTTCTTGATTCTTTTTCAGTTTTCTCGGTTCTCACTTTCCTTCAAGTTTTTTAGTTTTCACTTTCCTTCAACTATCTTTAAATTATAATCATTTCCATTATCCCCATTTAGTCTTGTAAATAACACTACGAAACCAACCTTTGAACGCTTCAATTAACTGAGATTTTTTGTAATGAATTTCCAAATTCACTCTTTTGTGACGCCATAACTAATTTTCAACTACAACTTTGAATTTTTACCAAACTCGTCAAATTTATCAACTTCCATCTTTTAAACGTGATACCAATCTAATTCAAGATTGTGCCATATTTTCTATCCAAAATAGATTTCTATTGTCCTACAAAAATACATCACTCTATAAATAAGTAGTGAGTGGATATCATGTTGAGAAATACCAACCATGATATTTGATAATGAACATTCCAGAGCATCACATGGCTAGCTAAAGCAACGTGTGCTCTAAAACATTCATCATCATAGAGTTAATTGAGTGCAATTAATCTCTTTCAGTCATCGATTCACCGGCTTAGGCTTTGGGAGTAGCAGCATCTGCAGCTTCCGAAGCATCAGGCTTTTGAGCGCTCAAAAGTCCACTGGCCTCCATTGTTAATAGCCTCTTGACAATTCTAGATCGAATGTTATGTTCAGTAATAGGCTTGAACTTCTTCTTTTCCAACTCTTGCAAAATTCTCTTCATCAAGACTGCTTCATTTCCACCAAGTCCAGGGATTCCTGGGAGACTGGGCAATCTTGGAATAAGGCCACCCAGTAGAGGAAGAAGGTTCGTCAAGGCTGGGACCAAGGTAGTCAAGACTGGGATAAATTCTCCCAAGCCTGGAATAAGTGAGGTCAAGCCTGGAACCAGCTCAAGCAAGCTGCTAATGAGCTGAGTGATGGGAGGAATCATCTGAGTGATGGGAGGAATGAGTTGTGAAAGTGTCACAATAAGCTCAGCAGTTGGTGGGACGACAGTCGTCAGGCTTAGAAGAAGATCTGTTACTGGTATGAGGATCTCTGTCAAGGCTTTGAGCAGCGCTGTAAAAGCTGGAATAAGCTCAACTGTGCTTGGAATGACTTCGAGCAAAGTTGGAATAGTATCCGAGATGCTTTTCAGGGTGGCTAGGAGTGAAGCGTTGCACATTGGTACAAATAAGCAAACGAGAGCCTGGTGAAGGTGAAGGATGAACTCAAATAAGAGTGTGCAGTTCTATGAAAAGTCAATAGAAAAGCAATTGGCTTGTAGAACAACTGAAAGCAGATTTTAGAGTAATGATTATATTATAAAATGTAATAGGAATCTATAAAGCCTTAAATACTTTTAAATCAATCGAAGAGAGCATTAAATGAACTTGAAATCTGTTGTTCCTATTAACTGTTGCAACTCGACTCTTTGTGATAAGATCTGGACATATCTACAAGCTTGGAACAAGTTTGTAAATCAATGGTTGTTGTTTGTTTCTCATTCTGCTCACTGCAAAAAGATATTGAACGGTTTACTATTCACATAATCTCTTTAACTTGACAGTGGTCGTAGAGATTTAAGCTTATGTAGGAACAAGAAACTATATAAATTTAGAAATAAACGTTTGAATGTTTTGATGAAATATAATTAAAAAACGGTGATAATATTTCAAAAAAATAATCCTTCAAAATAATGAATAAAAATACTGCCAAATTTTGATTGTTTTTTTTTTTTTACAAAAAATCAACTACTCATTTACTTGCTTCATGTTAATGGAGAAACGACCTTGTAAAAAAACATATTTTCTTTCGGAAATTTGAAATCTCGCGTATCACCCTTGACTCTACCAATAAACTTGGGTACACCAACTGCTGCTGCATCGAGTGAAGATAACTCCTTCGCTTTCATCTTTAAGGGCCCTGGTATCTCCTTTCTCAAAATTTCGCCATATGTATCACTAGTGACTGGAGGCTGATCGGATTTCTGTGGAGCAGTTGAGGGCTCGGTCACTGGAGTAGCATTCGTTGGAGCACTGCCTGCTGGAGGATTGGAAGCTGAATCGGAAGTAGCAGCTGGAATTGGAGCTGCACCTGGAATTGAAGTAGCACCAAATTGAGCTCTTTTAATCGGAGTAGGGTTCATTCTCGAGTATATCGTTGGACCTTTATGGAATCTACCTCTAATTCTTGGTCTAGGGACGAATTGACGTGGAGGTGGTTTGGAGATGGGCTTACTGAAAAGGCCGGAAAAAATTGAAGCTCCGTGGTCAGCATGAGTACGTGAAGTTGGAATACCAGGTCGTTTATAAGGATTTCTTGCCGGAGTAATAATCAGGTCGTCAGAGTTTGAAGAATTGCGAAAAAGACTAATCTTTTGCCATGAATGATTTCGAACCGGACGATTTGGTAAATGAGCAGTGGAAGTTCCAGTTGGACATTTTGATTGATCTTCTATAGTTGAAGAAAAAATGGAACGAACGGTATCAAAAATCATAGTCGAACAGACTAAGTATCTTGAAATCTGGAAAAGTCACAGACGCAAGTATACAATGGCAAATTTGATTGGAAGAACACAATTCAGCAATGCTTTTCTTGGACCTTGAAGGCAAGTAATCCTTATAACTGTACACAATGGTTCAGCAGTATATATATATTTATATATATATTATTTTTTTTTTTTTTTGGTTGAAGAAGAATTACAAGAGATTAATGGGTGCTTATATCGACTTTGGAACATGGAATTACCTATTGTTTGTGCGTATCACAGTAAGATGTTAGTTAAATAAGGAGTTGAACTTCAGTTAACTGTGTATGGCATATATAAAACTGACAATTGGGGTTCCGTGAAAGTACCGACGAGATTATCGATGAATCACCAGTTTATGGTCATATTGAAGTCCAGTGGTAGTGACGGCAAAGATGGTAATTGCTGCTACTACTTGATGGATTGTTATTATGAGACCTGTCATTGCTTAACTAGTAGAGAGCTCTTGTACTATTTCATATTTTTCTTATTATAATTTGTCTTATGGACCAGATGTTTTAAGAAACAATTCTTAAATATACAGGCAGAAATACTATATAAAGGTAGAATTTGTTTCGCTGATTGGCCAGTTATGTTTGTGATATTGATCTAACGTAAAAAGTAAACGTCTTTAAACAAGTATTTCATCTATTGTTCAACTGTCAACATTATTCAACATTCTAGTGAATTATCATGATTGAGAGCAGTTACCGGCTTTTTTCAGCGCTGAAGCCAATTCTGTTCTACCACATAGCTGTGCTAATTTCTGTGCAATTGATATCCTGTTCTGTTCTGGCTTCGTTCTGGTTCTGTTATGGTTCGATTCTGGTTCGATTCTGGTTCTGTTCTGGTTCTGTTCTGGTTCGATTCTGGTTCTGTTCTGACTCTGTTCTGATTCTGTTCTGATTCTGTTCTAGTTCTGGTTCTGTTCGGTTCCAGCCCGTTCCAGTCTCGGTACAGTCCCGTTCTAGTCCCGTTCAAGCCCCGTTCAAGCCCGTTTCAGTCCCATTCTGGTCCCGTTCCAGCCCCGTACCAGATTATTTTTGCGCAGTTTTTTCGGATTAAATAAAACACGTGATATATATTAACATAGTGACTCTTTGTATATAGGCCATGGACTGGTTTTTATCGGCCTCAATAAGAGGGGCTCGAAGACGGTGAAATTTTTCTTCTGTATTTTTCCTCCTTCATATTTTCTCTTCATTAACAGTCTCCAGCGTTTATCTGCTTTTCTTCACCAATGTCTATAGCTAGCTTGTTACTGAAACCCGCTCGCACCGGCGGTGTCTTGAGACAGCACAGAATGTTCAGCAGCTCGGGATTGAGGGCTGTCGCATCTGGATTGGACTTTTCAAAACTCACTATCGAGAAGGTTGCCACTCCAAAGTCATTACCTCCTCCTGAACAGCTCATCTTTGGCCATACTTTCACTGGTAAGTTTAGAGTCGAGCACTGAAGGATTCCAGTTAACAAACCTCTTCTAGATCATATGCTCACTATTGAATGGACTGAGAAGAATGGCTGGGGAACTCCCGAAATCAAGCCCTACCAGACACTCAATCTCGATCCTGCTTCTGTCGTGTTCCATTACGGTTTCGAGTGTTTCGAAGGTCTCAAGGCATACCGCGACTCGAAGGACCAGATCCGTATTTTCAGACCCGACAGGAACATGGCTCGTATGAACAGCTCCGCTGACAGAATCTGTCTGCCAACTTTCGACTCCGAAACCATGATCAAGTTGATATCTGAGTTTGTCAAGCTGGAAAAGAACTTGATTCCAAAGAAAGAAGGCTTCTCGCTTTACTTACGTCCTACAATGATTGGTACTGATCCCGCTCTAGGAGTTAGCACTCCTTCCAAAGCATTGCTCTATGTAATTGCCTCGCCTGTTGGCCCATACTACCCCACTGGATTCAAGGCTGTCCGATTAGAAGCTACTGACTACGCTGTCCGTGCCTGGCCCGGTGGTGTTGGCAATAAGAAGCTCGGTGCTAATTATGCCCCTTGTATCAAACCTCAACGTGAAGCTGCTTCTCGTGGATATCAACAAAACTTATGGCTCTTTGGAGAAGAAGGCCAAATCACTGAAGTTGGTACCATGAATGCATTTTTCGTTTTCAAAGACTCTGCTACAGGCAAGAAAGAACTTGTAACTGCCCCATTGGATGGTACTATTCTCGAGGGTGTCACTCGTGAGTCCATTCTCCAATTAGCTCGCGAAAGACTTGATCCCAAGGAATGGACCATTTCTGAACGATACTGTACTATCCATGAAGTTGAAAAGAAAGCTGAAGCTGGTGAGTTGGTTGAAGCGTTCGGTGCCGGTACTGCTGCTGTTGTCTCTCCTATAAAAGAGATTGGCTGGAGAGGTAAGGATATCGTTGTTCCTTTGCAAGAAGGTAAACAAACTGGTCCTTTGACAGAGACTGTCGCAAAATGGATTGGTGAAATCCAATATGGTATTCTTGAGCACCCTTGGAGCAGAGTTGTTGGTTAATTCCTTCAAGTAGAAGTTATAATTCTAGTATTATTACAAGTCTCCGTTTTATACTCTTGATACTGTGGACACATACGAACCAGATTATATACGCTCGGCTACTAGTATTTCCCACCAATAGCACATTGATGAAGCATTTTCGTTTATTTCATACTCCGTGATGGTTACTGATACATTTCACAATACTCCTGAGACTAATTGGATCTTTGAATCAGATAGCCATTATTTTCCTCGGGAAAAATTACCCGCAAGCATGAAATGAGACAAGACTTTGGACAATTCTACTGCTAATAATGTGCCATAGCTTTCATAAGAGCTCACTCAAACTTTACTACTCCTTCGTATCCTCTTTAACTGACTATTATCTTTTTGTGACAAACTTCAAAAGCGATTCACTATTGATCAGGGTTAAAGCTAGTTTATAGGACCCTTTTGCATTTCACAATAATTCTATATTAATTCTTCCATCAAGATATAGTTGAGACCAAAAGTTGAGCACTAATTTTACCATTGCATTGAGCTGTTATGCAGAAAAGGTCCATAGACCTCGGAATGCCGAATTCCAGAATTGACATTGATCACAACGTAATCTTGGAGTATTCCACAAGTATTCTAGTACGCTAGACAGTCTTTATCATGATTCACAAATGTGTCAAGATCCCGAATGAACGTTACAAGGGTTTTCTGTATGTCTTCAATTTGACTTGCAATAAGCTCTAGCGATACTGATCAGATTATAACTCGTTGGTCCGTTCGAGAAATTTCACCCTTCAATCTATTAGATGATTCAGGCTATAGCGGTCTGCATGTATCACTATTGTCTGTCATTTTTCAATAACCATACCGCTCACGCCCCATACCGCTCACGCCTATTCTCTCACGTAAGAGAATGCATGCTGGAATGACAATAGTCTCATACGGGATTCAATAAGAAGAATGGGAGAGGGGGAGCCTTATAGTTTAGGGATGGATAGCAGTTGAGTTGGTATTCGCAGCATGTTTAGCTTTTACATTGTATAATCTATAGAAATCTTGTACAACCTCATGGTAAATGATACGGATACAATAGTACGTCGCTGCATACAAGTGTCAATTATGTTCAACGGTATTATAGTAAAGATGTAAAAAAAACGAACTTGTAATATTACTAATTTGGATTTATATGGTAAATACATAGAGTTCCCTGAAGCACCTACCACCTGAGAACTCTCTATAATCTTTAACAAAAAGGCTCAGTCGAATAGAAATCAAAAAGAAAGTCCTGCGTTTACCCCTTTGATACTGGACTACTCTTCCTATCGAGAGTTTTTTCTTTTCCAATAAAAAAGCGGGTCCTATATTGCTGACGAAATATATATATATTACAAGTCGTATACTTACGCATGTTCTAGAGGTACTCTGGTATAATCAATTGCACTTTATTTAAAGATTCAAAAGTCTCGACGTAAATAATATTTAGCGACCCGTTTTACTTTGATACCTGAGTACTTGGATAGCGACTCGGCCGTTTATTTGGATTTATATTAAATTATCATGCAAACCGGTTCTGCATAATTAATATAAGAAGGTTAGAAGACTTATTCATGCTATTCGGCAAGAACTGAAAAGACAGTGGTACAAATACTATTTCAATCGTTTTTCTAATTAATTTTCAACTTCTCTTCTTCTTCATTTTGCTAGATTGCTTCTCATTTTATTTCATTAGTCTCAACATCATCCATCTAATATCTTGATAATATGGGCATATTAAGACGGATATTTTCAAGCAACAATTTGGACGAATATGTCAAGCCAGCACCTAAATTAAGATCATCTCGTTCTCTAGCTCAACCACTCAATAAATCGACAAATTACTCCGAACATTCTTCTGCAAGCAATAACAGCAATGGAAGCTTCCTGCAGCAGAGATCATTGAAAAACAGTACTTCAGCTACATCCTTAAACTCTTTACCCCGTTCTAAATCAAGCACACAAGTAAGTACTATTGCATCTAAAATCACCTTTCGTTATAAGTCTCAGATCGGAAGAATCAATACTGACATCTTTCTAGATACAAGAAGATACATTCAGAGAAGAAAGTATGCGACAGTCATGCTCCAAAAGTATTCATGGCAGAAGTAAGAGTTCTACTGAACATAATCTTCATTCTGCCATGGACGGAATTAATAGTATCTCTCTTAATACTGCTACATCACAATCTGCCAACTCAATGACCTCTAATAAACTCAACCCAGTTATTGAACAAAAAGGAACATTGAACATACATTCAATTCCTAGTGATTCACCACATGGGCTATCATCTGCTACTGAGTCGCCAATAGACCCCCGATCAGACTCTATGACGAGCGAGCTAGGTATTCCAAAGGACGAGCGAGTACCATCTGCTCACAGTGTCAATATAGACTCAACTATACCGTCTGAAATTTCGAATACCACGGCCAAGTCAGACCCTGAACAGTCCGTATCCAATTATACTCTGGTCGAATCTCCAACTTTTGCAACTAAAAAGTTCAATAATCCAGAAGATTTAAGTCCAAGCACTACTGCAACAAAGGTTGATGAAAACGATCAAGAACAATCAATAAAGCAACTCGCTCAAAGCATTTATGACGGCTGTTTTCCAACAGTGCCTGATAACCAGCTGGCTGCTTGGTTAGGCGATGCTGGTGAAGAGCGAGCACTCATTCGCAGAGCATATATGGATATCTTTGATTGGGAAGGGCTTCCAGTCTTAGCATCGATAAAAATTCTGTGTAAGAATCTATATGTGAAGGCCGAATCTCAACAGCTTGATAGGATCATCGAAACCTTTTCTGATAGATGGAGCGATTGTAATCCAATGCATGGATTCAAGAACACTTCAGTAATCTACACTCTTGCTTATTCAATTCTCCTTCTCAACACTGATCATTACTCGGAAGAATATGCCCCCAAAAATAAAATGCCAAAATCTCAATATGTCCATTCAACATTATCTGCATTGATCCCTTTAGCTTTTCCTGAGGAAAGCGACAGAGACAGACCTTCATCTAAGCAATCAGGAACTTTGAAAATACCTCCCTCGATTGATAGTAGTGCTTCTGCTATTCCACTAGCATTGGTCAATTGTCCTACAGATCTAAATGTAGCTGAATGGGAGGCTGTCGCTAGAGCTTTGCTCAAAAGTATCTATGTCGCGGTCGAAGCAACACCTCTATCTGTCGGAAGGTCAGAACAATCTCTGAGCAGGACTGGATCCCAATCAAGCTTACGTCCTTCTAGCATCTTTAGCAGTAGAAGCTTTTCTAGTAGAAGAGCTAGTTGGATTGGCGGAGGAGGAATTACAGCACAATCACCTGAATCTGGTAGCTCTGAATCTCTTCAATCCACAGGAAACAAGAGAAATACTATAGTGGGCATGCAATTAAACCGCCCGCCTTCTGGAAATGACATTGGCTTCAGAGGAGCTCTTTGGAGCTCTGTTATTAGGGAAGAGCAAGAAAAAAAATCACCTACAGAATCTACGAAAAGGCAAGATTTCAGAAACCAGGACAACTCACGATATGCTAAATCAATGTCAGTTATTGATGTTGATAGCGACCAAACAGTCCGCAGTGGCTCTCACAGTGCTCGCGGGAGCTATAGCGATAGTTTAGAAGGTAAGAATACTGCAAGAAGTATTTCTGCCGATGAATCAGCTCAGAATACAGTAACTGAGGTGAGTGAAGAAGAATTAGCTCTGCGTGGTGCACCTTGGGCCAAAGAAGGTTTATTAAAATATCAAGTATTTCCTGAAAAAACAGATAAATCTGGAGATTATCAAACCAAGAAATATGGAAAGAGCAAAGGCTGGAATGAAGTTTTTGTTGTTGTTCAAAAGGGCTTTTTGAAATTGTTCCAGTTTGATACAGATTCATCTGCGAATCCGTCACTTCCCATGTCAGGCAAAAAGAAGAGACTGTTTTCAGGATTCAGAGGTACAAACAAGTCTAATCCTTCAATTAATAGTACTGGAAATGCTTCAGAAATCGGTAATGGTAACTGGCTAAACAATGCGAGAATGCTGCACAACATCCCTCTGTGCCATTCTGTTTCTCAAATCATTGAAATACAGCAAGATGGTACTGACACCATGGGCTTTTTGCCTGACTTAAACTCCTCTAGTGCAACTGCTAAAAGAAAGAGAAATGCTAGTCATGGTGGAAACAATGTTCAATGGGGTGTAAAGCTACCTAATAAAGAAGGAGTGATTGTCTTTTTGACTGGTACAAGAGAAATCGCCGATGAATACGTTTATACTTGCAATTATTGGGCCGCCAGAGCCTCGAAAGAACCTTTATTAGAATTGGTCACTTCAAGTGAATTTGGATGGAATAGCATGATTGATACAATCTTTGGAAAAGAATTAGTTAGGACTTGTGGTAATTTGAATTCACTTAGAGATCAGAGAAAGAGATATTCATTCTGCCACATAAGAGACCAGAAATTATCTTCCTTGGTAACTGAGTTGATTTCAGAATCAGGCTCCGATACCAGTTTCCTATCTCCAATTAGTATGAACGTTGTTCAGCAAGCAAGACTGGATCTGAGAAAATCTCTGATGGAAAAATTAAGTAAACCATCCGAGGATACCTCATTTGCATCTTCTGGCGAAATTTCTAAATACTTAACAGAAGCTGCTAGTGTTGTTTACAATCTGGATTTGTCAAATATTGCAGCAGCAGCTCCTTCGTATACTCCTGATGAACTTGTTATCAAAAAAATTCCAACAGGTGTGCAGCTATATCACAATGAGCAACGTTTTGTTATTATCCCTTCTGGCTCTGCTAGTAATGATAGCATGTACGTGAACAATCAGCTCTTCAAAATTGTTAAATGGCCTTATCCTGTCCACTCCCAGTACCCTTCTGAAGCTTCTGAACTGAGCCAACTTGAAATGTTTTACAGTTACAATAAGCTGGTGGATTCCAGACTTTTAAGATTAGGCCGAATTAAAGGAATGATGATGAGTGTGTACGGAATTGAGATTTTTGATCCTGCCAACTATAGACTGAAGTGCCACCCTGGATTAGAAGGAGTTTGTAAACTAACAGAGCTCAACTGGTCAAAAAAAGTGAAATATTTGTGGTCTGAAGTCTTGAAAAGTGATATTTACATTGCTGCCCTTTTATCTGCCATTCGAGACAGAGAAGCGATAGAGTTGGAAAGGAATGGTGTATAACCATTTACCTCCAATGTATCTTTTTGTATCTAGTAGTATATTAAGTAGTATAATCATGAATATTGACAACTGTGTTTCATATACGTTATACGCTGGAGAACTATAGTCTAAACTTTAGTCTATACGCTGAAGAACTTTACTCTATACGCTGGAGAACTCTACACTGTTCAACGAAAGTCTTGATCAATTGAAAGTGATTCAATGTATAAACAATTATTACTAGAATTTATGATACTTGTGACACCGACACAAATTAATCACGTGAACATTTATTTCACGTGACTCATATAAGTAAATATCATCATTTAGTAAATATGGGACCGTCTGCTTACTATGGTGTACAACGTAAAAAAAATTTCAGCAGGAAAACTCCCAAATGACCAGGAACTTTTCCTTCGACACTCACACCCACAACCTACATCACCATCATCGGAGAGGCTTCGACTCCATCCAGCTTAATTAATATCCCCAACTACTTGACATTCAGAGCCGAATTTGCACGCGACGCTCGTTTGTCAGTTATCACTCTTGCATCTCTACAAGTTAACGAACCCAATTTTGTACTCCAAACACCAAATCATACACAACAATGGAAGATCCCGATAGAATTGCTTCCAAGCTATGGAGAGTTTACAGAACCACTAAAGAACTAGTTAGGGATCGTGTAAGTATTGATGGAAGATTCGCCAGAATATCGCCTCTAACCCGACGTCCTAGGGCTACTTGATCACTCAAAAAGAACTGGAAATAACATTAGATGAATTCCGAGCTCAATTCTGCGATGGTATGGGCAATGTAACGCGTAAAATGATGTGCTATCAAGCTGTTCCTACAGAAGAATCTCTTGCGAAATTCCCTGACACAGGCTCTCTCTGGGTTGAGTTCTGCGAAGAGGCGAACGTCGGTGTCAAAACTATGGACGCGCTCTGCTTACATGTCTTGGAGAAGAACTTCCAAACTGCCATCTTTGTTTACCAAAATAATCTGACTTCTGGCGCTGCAAAGAGAATCCCCAGTGTGGCCCCTGCTACCATTGACTGTTTTCAAGAATCCGACTTAGTCGTCAACATTACTCACCATGTTTTGGTTCCTCGACACATTCTCTTGTCTAACGCCGAAAAGAAGGAGCTGCTGTCGAGATATAGACTCAAGGAATCGCAGTTACCGCGTATTCAACGCGAAGACCCTATGGCTAGATACTTGGGTCTTAAGCGTGGACAAGTTGTTAAGATCATTAGATTAAGTGTTACCAGTGGTAAATACGCCAGTTACCGCATATGTTTATAGGCGCTTTTGTTTCTGTAATATGTAAACTTATTGCAATTATTTCTACCATATATATAGCAGCCATATTTATATTTATATTTTGAGTTAATGCTGTTCTCCAAGTCATATGATTTGCCTCTCAAATATCCCATTCCAAGTTCCTTTATCTTACCATCTACACTTATATACTCATGGGAGCAGTACTTTCACTACCGTTTTTCTCACTCCCTATGATGGGAGTGACGATGCTAGGCAACTGCATGGCTTCATTCTGTGGAGCAGCAGCCTTCTCAGCGCTGTGCTCTGCTTGTGGTAAATGCTCTTCAAGTATCGCAACCCGTATTGGATACGCAGTGCTGTTTAGTATAAACTCGATACTATCGTGGGTCATGCTCACCGACTGGGCTATCAAAAAGCTGGAGAATCTAACGTTCAACTACGTCCATCTGCGGTGTGCTGGTGGTGAAGAGTGCTATGGGTTCAGTTCAGTTCACCGTATCAACTTTGCTCTGGGACTGTTTCACTTGATATTGGCCGGACTCTTGGTCGGCGTGCATTCTACGAAAAACCCTCGAGCTGGAGTTCAGAATGGCTACTGGGGGCTGAAGGTACTGGCCTGGCTTGCGCTTGTAGTCCTGACCTTCTTTATCCCAGATGGGTTCTTTGTGATCTGGGGTAACTATATTGCCATGATATTTGCCATGATATTTTTGCTTGTCGGCCTTGTTTTGTTGGTAGATTTCGCCCACTCGTGGGCAGAAACTTGCTTGGAGAATATAGAAGAATCAGACTCTTCGCTCTGGAAGGGTATTTTGCTTTCGTCGACTCTTGGAATGTATATTGGAAGTATTGCTTTGACTATCGTGATGTACATTTTCTTTGCTGGCACAGGCTGCTCCATGAACCAGGCTGCCATCACTTTGAATCTCATCTTCCTGTTAATAGTGTCGGCGCTCTCAGTTCATCCCATGGTACAAGAGTTCAACCCTCAGGCTGGGCTGGCACAAGCCTCGATGGTAGCCATCTATTGCACTTATCTCACTATGGCAGCAGTCTCATCCGAGCCTGACGACAAGAGTTGTAACCCTTTGATTCGCTCCAGAGGTACCAGAACTGCCAGTATTGTTCTTGGTGCGCTATTCACGTTCCTAGCTATTGCCTATACCACCACCCGGGCCGCTATCCAAACTTCGAGATCTTCATCTGGATATGAAAGAGTCTCTTCTGAGCACAGTCTCGTCACGCAAGAGCCAACCAGAAGCTCAA
Organism: Geotrichum geniculatum; assembly: GCA_030566045.1. Lineage (NCBI taxonomy): Eukaryota > Fungi > Ascomycota > Dipodascomycetes > Dipodascales > Dipodascaceae > Geotrichum > Geotrichum geniculatum. The sequence continues at coordinate 206,897 of JAJMHM010000006.1, read as the reverse complement.
TGCGTATTGATGCTATCCGAGCAGCTGTTGAAAGCGGTTCACTCCCCTCAACAGCGCTCGAAGAAAACTGGTGGGATTCGGATAGCGATGAAGGAGGAGCTTATGGAGATGATGAACGAGGATCAACCAAGTACAACTACGTGCTATTTCATCTCATCTTCTTTCTGGCAACTCAATGGATTGCTACGCTGCTGACGATGAACGTCCAGAAGGAAGATCTCGTTGATTTCGCGCCTGTTGGACGGACCTACTTCTCTTCCTGGGTCAAAATTGTCAGCTCTTGGATCTGCTACCTGCTATACTCATGGACTCTCGCAGCACCGGTCTGGTTTCCTGATAGATTTGAAAACTGAGCGCATATAACTTGATATCTAATTACTCTTTAAACGGCTGATTCTTACCTTTAGGTCTCACAATTGTGATCAGACTTAGACCTAACCCTCTATGAAACTCTCGTAAAATTAACTATGCAGGAAATACGTGTCTCTAAGTCAGAGCTAGCTCAGGAACAAGAGCCAAAGCTAGAGCACATCACGATAGCTGCTATGCTAGATGTTTGTAGAGCAGTAGTAAGTGTTATTTGGAATGGCAATTGAAGTTGCGAGCGCCTGGTACCCCAAATATGATGCCCAACTATGTCCCGGCTCATCTAAAAAATTCTAGCGTATTGGGATTTTATTCCTCTTCTACTTCACTCTCCATTTGACAATTGATTCTAGGTGGTTCATAGTATTATAGCAATGCAGTCTGTCTTGACTTTGCTTGTATTTCTGGCAAGCTATTTACATGGCGCTCAGGGATTTTATCTTCCAGGAGTAGCGCCTACAGACTATCAGATAGATGAACGAGTTCCGCTGTTGGTGAACAGTATAACGCCAGTGTACTTCAACAAGAAGCTTCGAAGTGTCATGTCTTTCGACTACTACTTTGAACCATTCCAATTCTGCAAACCTCCTGGAGGACCAAAGAAACAAAGTGAATCACTGGGATCTATTTTGTTTGGTGATCGTATATACGATTCACCCTTTGAATTGTTCATGTTGAAAAATGAGAGCTGCAAAGCACTCTGTACCACTCAGTACGAGAATTCCGGAGCTACTTATATCAACGAAATCATCACACAAGCATTCGACCAAAACTGGCTAATTGACGGTCTGCCCGCAGCCAGTGGAGAGTTTGTCGATTCCTCCAACAACTCTCCTTTCTACAGTTCAGGATTCCCTGTTGGTTTTGTTGATAGTGAAACAGGTATTGAGTATCTGAATAACCACTACGATATCAATATTGAGTACCATCATACACGACAAGGACAGTACCGTGTGGTTGGCGTTATCATAAATCCTCAGTCCAGAAACAATAAAGAAGCAACTGACGATGGAGAAGCCACCTGCGACGCTGTTGATCCAGTACATGTTGGCGTTGGAACAAAAGTTACTTATAGCTACAGTGTGACCTGGATTCCTTCTGATACCGTTTGGGCTACCAGATGGGATAAGTATCTTCATGTTTATGACCCTAGCATCCACTGGTTCTCTCTGTTCAACTCTATCATAATTGTTGTTTGTCTGATGGGTGTTGTTTCGGCAATTCTTGTTCGAACTTTGAGAAGAGACATTGCCAGATACAATGAAATTGACCTTTCTGAAGATATTCAAGAAGACAGTGGATGGAAGTTGGTTCATGGAGATGTTTTCCGTAATCCAAAGAACCGAATGCTACTTTCAGTATTCTTGGGCAGTGGAGTTCAGCTTTTCATTATGGCAGGTGTCACTCTCATCTTTGCATTATTAGGATTCCTTTCGCCTTCTAATAGAGGTTCTCTTACGACTATCATGATTGTATTCTATATTTTCTTTGGATTTATTGGAGGTTATGTGTCGACTACTTTCTACAAGACTTTTGGAGGAGAATCTTTCAAGCTGAACGCTATTTTGACTCCTACAGTTGTTCCTGGTGTAGTATTTTCGGTCTTCTTTTTGCTAAACTTCTTTTTAATCTTCGCCAAATCTTCTGGTGCGGTTCCATTTGGTACCATGGTTGCAATTGTGTTCATCTGGTTTATTATTTCGGTCCCTTTATCTGCAATTGGGTCTTTTCTCGCATTCAAGAAGGAAGAGCTTGGTTATCCTGTGAGAACAAACCAGATCCCTCGTCAGATTCCTGTGCAGCCCAAATCTCTACGAAAGTTTGTATCAATTGCATTTGCTGGAATGCTTCCGTTTGGTGCGATTTCTGTCGAGTTATACTACATCAACGACTCTATCTGGTTTCATAAGATTTACTACATGTTTGGATTCCTATTTTTGTGCTTTGGTATCATGATTTTGACCACAGTTACAGTGACAATTCTTTTAACTTACTTTCTATTATGTGCAGAAAACTATCATTGGCAATGGCGAGCTTTCTTTGGAGCAGGTGCAGCAAGTTTCTATGTTTTCTTATATGCTATGGCATACTTGATCAGTAAATTGTCCTTGGGCAGTTTCCCTTCATATGCTCTATATTTTGGATACAGTTTCCTTATGGCATTCCTTCTCTTCATTCTTACTGGATCAATCGGGTTCATTGCAAGCTTCTTCTTTACTCGCAAAATCTACGGGTCTATTAAAATTGATTGATACTGAGTATATGTAAAAACATAAAACAATAGAAAACTGGTTAATATTGTCCTAAATACAAACAATAAAAAGGTTCAAATTGTTCTAAATACAAACAATAGAAAGATTCAAATTGTACAAATTCTAGATACAAAGTACACCGCTAGCTCGTCGAAAACTTCTTCTCAGTGGCATCTCTGAGATCCTTACGTTTAGCTTGGACATCGTCTTTGGAAGCATTGTATGAGACGGTGGCTTGATTGAAGGGATTCAACGGGCTCTTTTCAAACTCTTTTCTGAGGAGTTCTTTCATTTGATTGAGTCTGAGACCGGGATGCTCCTCCTTAAGTTGAGGAAGACGGGTTTCTTCGAAAGCAGCATAAGCAGCCTTCATTCTTCTCTCAGGATGACGGTCTATACCATCCGTTTTACGGGTTCCTCCACCAGTCGTTGAATCGTCAGCAATTGACAATAACTCCAAAACATTGTCAATACCAGAGGCAGCTAAAGTAGGACCCTTAGAAGGAGTGATAAAATCGTCGATTTTACCAGCTCTTTTAGCAGCAATCTTATCTGATCCACGCTTCTTGGGTTTTGATGGTAATGAATCTTCCTCTGCCTTGAGTAGAGCGTCTCGCTCAGCTTTCTTTCTAGCAGCTTCAGCCTTCTTCTCTTCCTCCTGTTCTTTTTTGGCATTACCCTTCTTAGAGCCTTGAGACCATTTACCAGCTTCTTCGGCCTCCATTTGTCTTTCTGCTTCTTGACGTTTGGCATCAGCAGCCTGTGCCTTTCTAGCGTTACCTGCTGCCTATACAGAGTTAGAGATTTGAAAGAGGATCTGAATATTTCAACATACTTTCTTTGAATTCTCACTACCGCCCTTTGCTTTTCCCATTGTTGATTCGACTGTGTTGAACTTGCTAGTTGTCTGTGGATTGTAGGTCGGAGAGTTTTAAGTTGTAGCAGAAAATTTAAATCTGGAGCGTTCCAAGTAGGTAGCAAGAACTATTTACTATATAGTTTTCGTTTTCCAAAATACTGAGTTGCCACTTTTAGTTGAAACTCAGGTAGGTCTTTAGAGACAGTCCAAGCTATAATACTTTGGGGGCCACTGCCCATTGTCTGGAGTTAGCCAGCTGAAGCTGCCTGACAATAGAAACAAGTTGAGACCTTAGGACCCTTTCCTTACTGCATCTTTGAGTCTTAAGCCAAAATCTCGTTTAATTTGAATGTCTGAGTTGGCCGTGAGCCCTTATGATGCAGTTGATGTTTATGTCCAGTTGAGCTGAGTTATCTGAGACCATTGAGTGCTGAAACCTCTTGATCTCAGTGTTCACAACCTTATCCTTTGTTCGTATCCCGTAAGCCTATCAACTAGCTCTTTAGCAGACTTTACCTTTGACTTCGCTTAATTGCACCTGATTTTTCAAGTCTTTGAAGGATTGGTCGTAGCTGTTAGTCGAGAGTAAACACTGGAGTTTTGGCTTAGTCCAGATCAACTTGTTGAAAAAACACCCCCAGATATTCCAACCTCTTTGACAATAGGCTGGCCCAGTCCAAACTATTGTGTGTAGACGTATTGGTCAAAATATAAGGGGTGATAGTATCTTGATTGTTTTTTGCCGATTGAACACAATTCAGGTGTTCTGGGGCTTATGATTAGATTGCAGTTTCGACAATTGTAATTTGTGCTGGTTGAAAGTATTCTTTAAAGCTGTTTTGTAAGTTCGTATTGAAGAAAACACAATTGAAATGGCAAATCTGCTATTTTTGCATTTTCCTACGGGTAGATGTTGGCTAGTTAAAGTTGATTATCACAAGCGTCCAAATATATATCACTGTTTCTTTCGAAATCTGTGAGAATCGTGGTGATAGAGCATTCCCGTGGTGTTTGTTTTCTGAAATACGCTGAAGAGAATACTCTTTTCACTTATGAGAGCTGCTCAATGTAGTTATTTGTGAGTTTTGGGATGCGATACAAAGGCTGAAGTGTGCAAGAAGAGCTGTACTAACAAGTTGTAGATTGACCTCTTGAGTATAACCAATTTTTTAGTATTGGAGAGCGCGTAGGCTTATTTCCAAAATCACAGTTAAATTATATTCATGAGAACTTGATGATTGGCATTTGTCAACGTTAGCAGAGGATATCACAAACAAGATCAATTTTTGGAATAACGTTTCTTGAAGTTGATTTACCCATGAAGACAGTAAATCTGTGCATCAGTTTCGGATTCAGTATCTTTTTTACTAATTTATTCATTGAAGCATGTTTTCATGATTCATCCTTTTACAAGAGGGATCTTGGAATATTGAGCTGCAAGCAAAAAGTGAATTTTGATAATCTGTATTTGTGTTACAATACACAAAATAACAAGAATACACAAGATATGAAAAAGAATAAGCTGGATAATAAACTGGATATAAAAACTGCGTATAAAAGCTGGATTTAAAAAAAAAAAAAAAAACTGAATATAAAAACTGGATATACATTTGAAGCAATACCTTTGTGAGGAAACAAAATCGTACAAGAATAACTCGTAAATATGAATGCAGGATATACTGGAAAAAACGGCCAATTGACTCCTGGTTACAATTATTTTTTTCATGATATCTTCTTTTTTACAATTGTTCAAGTTGAGCCTTGAAACAAAGGCATATTGGAATACTGCTATATTTGTGTTCAACTACTAGTACACGCCTACAAGTGAATAATAACGACCATCTCGGTGACCATTAGTTTCAGCCTCGAAATTGTAATTTCCAGGCATCAATATATTTAGCCATACATTTTCTTTCCAGAGTAGTCACCAGGCGCCCATTTGACAAGGCGAAAGGACATTTCCTTGAATGTATCTTAAGCTACTGGCCTTTCCCCTTCAATAGTTGACATATTATATAAAGACCGTATACTGGTTGCTTTTCACTTCTTTGTAGTCAAAGGTTCTTTATTATAAGGGATGCAATTGCTATATTTATACGCAGGCAGTCGAAGGTTTCTTCATGTCAAGAAGGTTTCTGGAACGTTGTCACCAATGGCGGACTCATTATCCATCTTACCGCTTATTTTACCGAAAAAAGTTATGGTTCAATTAGATTTCTGTTTGTTTATGATGTTCTACGTTTAATTATATAAAGGTTCACGCCCTTGTGAAAACATTAAAGCTATTGTATTCTAGGTGGAGGGATTGAATAATCTACAGTCTCACTCCAATGTCCAGTACAAGTATCCCAATGCAGTACAAGTATCCCTACGGTCGTGAGATAGGGCAAGAAGTGGAAAGACATGTTTCAGTTAGTCTGATGAGAAAGGACGTCGGGACGAGGTAAGGTTCAATCGATATTGCATTAATTTCTATTTATATCAAATCGTCTTCTACGCGTATGTTCACGTAGACTAGAACCGAGTAGAGACGGGAGGTTATGTTAAAGGCGAAACCTAGTAACCATAACTTTGCAGTTCCAGCCCGAGAGAGAGCAGTCGGGGCTGGCAGCAACCTATGAATCAACAAGACTCGGATTGGAAGTCGTCCACATTTGAGTTTGGTCGTAGAGTTCAATGGTCAGAGCTCAGTCACCGTCATACGTTGAGTGTCATACTTTGAAAATGTCCATTGTTATAGGCATGCATAGTAGTAAATAAATAAATAAATAAGTGATATCATTCTAGCAGGTCATTAATTGATAGTTTAATTCGTTTGTTTTTCTCTATTTCTTCATTGGAATCCACCTCTGCGTGAGGTGAATTGGCTTGAGGTGAATGGGATGAATGAGCGTGAGGTGAATGGGATGAATGGGCGAGAGATGGTGAATGGGACGGTTGCGAATGGGCTTGATGCTGGTGAGACGGTAGTTGAGGTCTCGAAGGACCCTGCAGCTGGGACTTGGGATATTGTTGCTGAGAATGAAATTGGTGAGAATCCAGACCATGTGGAGAGGCCTGGAGAGGCTGCTGAGGAGGAGGAACCATCAACGGAGGAAGCTGAGAGTATCCATACTGAGATTGTGTCTGTAGATTTTGGGATTGTGTCTGTGGAGTTTGGGATTGTGTCTGTGGATTTTGGGATGTCTGTAGAGTTTGAGATGTATGTAGAGTCTGAGATGTATGTAAAGTCTGAGATGTCGGTAGGCCCTGGGTCGGTAGCGGACCTGGAGGTGGAGGAGGTGGATACGGTAGCCGGTAAACCTGTTGTAGATGCTGAAGATGCTGAAGATGCTGAAGATGCTGAAGATGCTGAGACGGAACGGGTGGCGGATACATATAGTACGGACCTGGCGGTGGCGGCGCCTGAGACTGCGCTGGAGGATAGAAGTTAAATTCCGGGGGAGAAGTAAGAGAAGCTGACACTCCCATAACGGGTTCATATATACAATCTTGACCAAATCGAATGCAGTTGGTACATTTTTCTGCCGTGGGTGAGTAACCTGAACAACGAATCTATATTATTTTGACAGAAGTTAGTCTTTACATATTTCATCATAGGGGCATGTGACAAAGGCCGGAAAATAAATATAATTATAGATTTTGACAGCCAAAAACAATGGAGATGGCTTACCTTTCGTCTTCTGCAGTAACTACATGCAATTGCAGTTCGTTGTCGAACTTTTGGCTGAGATCTGTCTCCTCCGCCACCTCGTCGACCTCGACCTCCACCGGAGCCACTAGGCACCTGTGAACTGGCCATGATACTTGTCAAGCGTAAAATAAAGGCTGTTGAATTCGGATCTCTTTATGCTCGGGATTGTCGTAATATATCATACGAAACAGACGGTTGGAGAAGAAAAAGATGGCTTTCAAACAAGAAATCTGCTGATATTTAATGTTGACTAAATATATATAGTTTTGTGTTGAAAAATTCTCAGAATCAAGAAATAAAAGCAATAATATTATTATTCGACAAACTCTATCTAAGAAAAAGTTTTTATCCAATATGAAAATGCCATCGGCCGTTGAGGATGGCGGTACACAATATGCTGAGGTCGTAGGGGGAAAATGAAAAAAAAAAGAGGTTCTTTCCTTGAATTTATATATAACCGAATCTTAAACAGCCTGCCATCTCTACAAACTCAAACAATCCTTCTATTCCCACCTTACAAATGCTAGATTAATTGAACGTTGTTTACAAGAAAAGAAAATGTGAGACATGTACAATTCAGGACCGGTCCTATTGTTTAAAAAGAAATTATGCAGTCAATAAGACACCAAATAGGTGTCAAACAGTCAAAAACGAGAAAAAGAAAAAAGGAGAACGCACACAAACGCACAACTAAAAAGTATCTTCAAGGAAGGTGCAAAAACTAAGAAGAGTGAAAAAGAAATGTTGTTTTTGGCTTCCCGACTTAAGTTTCCTAGTTTAGGAAACCGACATTGGAAAGGCATACAACTCTAAATCATGTGCAAAAAGAGGCTTTGAATGGAAGGTTCTCTCGGGCTTTAACTTATGAATGGGCGGAACCTTCGGGCGAGCGCCGGCAAATCGTCCCGCAGCCTGTCAAACAACCCGCCGTTCTTCTTCATAGTGACATTGTCAATGGTAGAAAAATAATAAAAACCGTTGGTTTGGCAGGCGTTATACGCAATGTGAACATGTGAGTAGTCGGGTTAGGGTCGCCTGTCCATGGGAAAAAGAAATGTTTAAGGACTAGTAGCATTAACATACGGGCCAAATTCGAGACGGTTTTTGACTGCAAAGATCTTTAGTGATGGGTAAAACCATCAAGTTCTTGGAGATTTTGTTTCTAAAATTCTCAGATTATCAAAATAGAATATTTAATATAGGTTAATATGTTTTAATCTCGACTTTGAAGGTTCCATAATTGCATATACAGAGATTCCATAAACATATAAGGCACCGCCGATAGCATAGGGGGAACCTGAGACTCTTTCCGACTTCGACCCGGTACTGTCAAAGTAAAACAATGGTCTTTGTTAGTAGCACAATGATTGGCAAGGAGATCTAGGAAGCTGCAGATATGTATCTTTATTAGACAATTATTTCTAGAAAACGGCTGAGGTGCTAACAATTCTAGAACTATGAGGGTTTGCATATTGGTATGTCATTTTTCCAGCCGTTCATGCTTTCAATGTTGGGGCGCGCTTTGCGCAAGTGTCAAGGCGACGGGAGGGGAGATGGCACCAGCGGAACGCGGAGATTCAGATGTTTGAGTGTGACTATTCACGATAAGTGTCATCCATCAGAGTCAATCATTTGCGAGGGATTGTAACAATTTACGGGAGCTTGCAACAATTTACAAGAGCTTTTAAAAATTTACGGGAGCTTGCAACAATTTACGAGAGCTTGCAACAATTTACGGGAGCTTGCAACATTCATTTACGAGGGATTGCTGGACTTTTTATTAGACACGGCCCTAGCTTGAATCTGTTCCAAGAGTATTAAAGCGGGTGGCCAAAAGTAGCCTTGAGACCTTCATTTCTTGTGCTTTTGGTGCTTTGTTTGCTTGTTCGGTATAAACAGTAGTACGTTTAATAAGCAAGCAATAGCTCAGTCAGAAACCAGCAATGAGAACATCTTCCTGTGGGTTCAATAAGTCTTCAAATGTCCCCGGCATCCACAAAGAGCGCATTTATATGCTTATCTGGACATTTTTGTGATGCAAAACGCAGGACCTAATTCAGTCAACGTTTTTATGATTTATTAATATTGTGATTTAGTACTGTGATTTAGTACTGTGATTTATTACTGTGATTAAGCACTGTGATTGAGCACTATGATTTATTATTGTGATTAAGTATTGTGATTTGTGATTTATTATTGTGATTTAATATTGTAATTTAGTATTGTGATTTAGTATTGTGATTTGTGATTTATTATTGTAATTTAGTATTGTAATTTAGTATTGTGATTTAACACTGTGATTTAGTATCGTGATTTGTGATATAGTATCGTTATTTGTGATTTAGTATCGTAATTTAACACTATTAGCACTTGGTTTCAAGGTCTTGTACTGTTTGTGATTTCTTTGTACTTTTCATTCTTTGTACTTTTTGTGATTTTTCATTATGTTATGATTTTATTTTACTTCATGACCTCATCATTTTTCATGATTTTTCATGATTTTATTTAATTTCTTGAATTTTACTTTTTTCATTGTTTGTCTTGTAGTTGACTTATTGTGTTTCCACAACTATTTTAAAACAGTTTTTTGAGTTTATAGATTAACTCAAAAACATTGAACTTTCATTGATTTCAGTATATTGATCAAGTCGATACATAATAATATTATGTGCTGGGGCCATAAACCTTTTATCTCAGCACCGGTGGATAGAAACATTGCGACCATTTGTGCATATTGGAATGGCCTATTTGAGCGGCCTAGAATGGGGAAATACTAAGGGATGCAGAGTTATCATCGTACTAAGTGACATCGCGTAAAGGGTCTTTGTTTTTGAGTCATGATTCACCTCTTCAATCTAGGCAAAACCTGTATCGATTGATGATACATTACTGGGCCGCAGGTTTAACAGAGTTTTGAATCAGCGCCGCCTTCACGTCATGCTGGAATCACTCCGGATAGAAGCTTAATACCAGGCATAATCTAGTCTGGTATCCGAGATAGTGACCCCGTATTACCAGCTAATAATAAGTATCCGAATGAGTTTCTTTTTTGATTGGTGATGCTCTTGTTGCTATACCAAAGTCCTTGGTCGGACCAGGTCCCGTCCACATGAGTACTCATGTGCCAGATTGCACGGGCCGCTATATGTAATATTCCGTTCGTCTAGACTATTAGAAGCCTTACTGCTCGTAGCAAGTCTGCGGTAACTTTGGTTCCACCTGAAACCTTCCATGATATCATGTTTGAAAACTGAGGCGTATTGGCTATTATGTGGTATATGATTAGTTTACAGTAGCAGTCGGCTAGAAGCATCAGAGTTGGATCAGAATCACAAAACTAAGAATCGAATCAAGTAAAATCGAATCAAGACTCAGGAACAATCAATATCAAGATCAATATCAAGAACAATCAATATCAAAACTAATCAATATCAAAAACCATCAATATAAAGAATCCCAAGAACCATCAATAAATCCTCAAGAGCCATCAAGAATCCTTAACCACCACAATTAAAACACATTTGAAGATTAAACTAAAAGTTCCTGAACCTCTTCACCTTGTTCAGCTTCACCTTGTTCAGCTTCCTCCTCTTCTTCCTCTATAAAAGTACTCCGCTTAATAGAAATTGGAGGCTTTATAAAACCAGATTGCGGCGTCCAAGCTTCCAAATCTTCCTCGCAATTACGAATAACCTGCTTAGAAGCATCATACCCATCATACTCAGGACAAGTCTCCCCAGGAATAACGGGCGTATCATCCACCAACTGAAGAAGCAACTGCCCATAATTAGCTATCAGAGCAACCTTTTCATTCAGCTCAATCATCGCGTTAAAGTAATAGTTAAAAGCCGCCTTTAACCGCTCCCGAGTGACATTAGACAACTGGGCCTCCGCTACAAGATTCTCTGCTTCGCTCCGTACCAACTCCTGCTCCAGCAGCGTGATCTTCTCGACCGAAGTTGGCTCTTTGTACTTCAAGTACGCTATCTTGTCAATGATCTTGTCCTTTCTGTCCCTTGAAGGCTGCACCGACATCTCGATATTGCGAATCTGTTTCAGAGTGTATCTATAAACGTCGAGTTTGTCGATATACTCGCTTTCAAGCTCTGCAATCTCGTAGATGAGCACGCCTATTTTGTCGGTAATGTCTGACAGAGCACTGTCCTGGTCTTCACCCCAGAGAGAGATCTGTTTGGCAAGTTGTTTACGTTCGATTGACAGCAATTCATACGAGTCCATGAAGTTTTTCTCCATTTGATTCAGTTTGGTCAGATCGCGAGAGAGCTCAGGGCTGAGACTGCCCGCGATGCTCCTCTTGAAGATGTGAGTGATTGAGCCTTTGCCAAAGAACTTGTGTGTTTTAGTTGACGATGGAGATGGAGGAGGTGATTTCAGCTGAGAAGCAGTTGGAGCTCTTGAATTTCGTAGAGAATACGTTCTATGCATGGTGAACTAACTTTTAAGTATCTTGGCTGATCAACTTTGAACTTTGAACTTTGATTAACTTTAGAAGGTGAGAATTAGAAAAAAAAGATGGGGTTATAAAGGACAAAAAAAAAAATAGAAAAAATAAAAAATAAAAAAAAAGGTACCATTAATTGCCATGATTTCCATGATTACCATGATTACCATGATTACCATGATTACCATGATTTCCATCCTGATGGTGACCTGATGGTGACCTGATAGTGACCTGATGGTGACCTGAAGGTGACCTGATGGTGACCTGATAGTAACCTGATGGTAACCTGATACCTCTTCATGATCAAATCTCTACCGCTTTTGTAAGCCAATTTCACAAAAATGTAACCAGGGTAACAAAGTTATACCCTTACCCTAAAAATAAAAGTGCACTGAGCCACCAAATTTGAGTAAGAAATGAGTTAGAAGTGAGTTAGAAGCGAGTTAGAAGCAAATGAAAAAAGTTTGAAAAGATTCCCATAGGAAATCCATACTATTTGCAATACTGCTGATTCAATGAAAAGAATGGTCGATTCAATGAGAAAAAACCTTGATACTGAATTTTACTGAGACAGACCCAAATATACTGTACAATTGAATTTTTCATAGCAGTTTTCATTTTCGAGTTGTTGTCACCACTGAAATTTTTTGCGAAATTTTTTCCTTTCCCTTCACCATCTCACCAACCAATATAGAAATCACCGTAAGTACGGCGACCAATGGCATCACCATCCATCTTACTAACCCGTCCGTCTCCAGATCATGGTTCTCGACACTGAAAAGCTCGCAAAGTTGCAAAAGTCCGTCCGTATCGGCGGTAAGGGTACTCCCCGTAGAAAGGTCAAGAGAACCCAAAAGAACACTGAAGTCGAAGACAAGAAGCTTCAAGACGCCCTTAAGAAGTTGAATGCTCAACCCATTCCCGGCATTGACGAGGCCAACTTCTTCAACGAAGACGGAACCGTCCTCCACTTCAACCGTCCCCAAGTTCAAGCCTCAGTTCCTTCCAACACCTTTGCTATCCACGGTAACGGCCAAAAGAAGGATCTTGGAGAACTCATGCCCAACATCATCAGCCAAATTGGCCCCGAGGGCATTGAGCAACTCCGTGCTTATGCTGAGCAGCTCGCAAAGTCTGGTGCTCTTGGACCTGCTGCTGCTAAGGAAGCTGAAGACGATGAGATTCCTGATTTGGTTGAAGGTGAGACCTTTGACAAGGTTGACTAACTTAAGTCACTGTTTAATGGCTATATAAAAACAAGTGAATGAAATTAAAACGACCTTTTGTATATGATGCTATTTCATGGCTCAAACCATCCAAACCATCAAATCCAAACCATGGGGACAATCCATAAGCCTAATTCATAAGTTTATCTCATCAGTAGTCCAGATCATAGTCCAGTCCATTCCATAAGTCCAGAAGCCCAATCCCTGAGATCAAGCCCTGAGATCAAGCCCTGAGATCAATCCATAAGTCCGGTCCATAAGCCTAATGCCTAAGCCCAATCCATAAGCGCAGTTAAGCCAATTCAAGTCCATAAGCCTAATCCCTAAGCTCAATCCATAAGCCCATAATCCCATTCAAACCAATTCATAAGTCCATAAGCCTATTCCCCAAGTTCAATCCATAATCCTATCCCTAAACCATCCATAAGCCCAATGATCCTTTAATACCCCATAAGCTCAAGCCAATCCCAATCCCACGACTAAAAACCTCGCTGGAGTTCCAATGTTCTATCAGCACTACGTGCCTGTGCCAGACTACACTTTGACACTGCTACACCTCGTCTGCTACCTCGTCTGCTACCTCGTCTGCTACCTCGTCTGCTACTGCTTAGCCGTCCACCAGCCAATTGAGTCTCCAAGGTGCCATTGATCTGGTAGAACCCACACTCTTCACCAATTGTGTGCTAGACTTCGTACCGGCACCGAAAATCTCGCACCGAGTTTTGGCTTCCAGCTCGACAACTCAAAACAAACTCCAGCGTGGGCTGCTGGCCTGCTCCAACGGCCCAACTATAAAAGCAGCGTCATTTCCCGCTCGTCAGCACAAATTTCTAGTTACTCAACTCTCTTCTTAATCCCTCTCATCCTGCCAACTCATCCCTTCAACCTAAACAATGACCCTCGTAAAGCACATAAACTCCGGCAAACTGATCTCTGGAATCCAGAAGAAATGCCCCGGCAACTCTGGAGACTTTGTAAGACACCCGGAAGATGACAGCAACCCATACTCCAACGACTACTCTACCGGAGCCATTGCTAAGTTCAAAATCCCCGCGGTCGGTTCCAGACCCGAAACCAGCTACCAATTGATCAAAGACGATCTCGCGCTGGACGGCAAACCTTCATTGAACTTGGCTTCGTTCGTCAACACCTACTTGGATCCCTATGCCGAAAAGCTCGCCCTCGAAAACATCAACAAGAACCTCTCCGACAACGATGAGTATCCTGCCCTCATCTCCTTGCACAGCCGTTGCATCTCCATGATTTCCCATCTCTGGAACGTCCCGGAGAACAATGTCAGCGTCGGTACCGCGACGACCGGTTCTTCTGAGGCCATCCATCTCGGTGGCCTGGCCATGAAGCGCAGATGGGAAGCCAACAGGAAGGCAGCAGGAAAACCTTACGACAAACCCAATATTCTCATGGGTGCTAACGCTCAGGTCGCACTCGAAAAGTTTGCTAGATACTTTGACGTCGAGCCCCGTATCATTCCTGTTAGCACTGAGAGCCATTACTGTCTGGACACGACCAAAATCAGAGAAGAGCTCGATGAAAACACCATTGGAGTCTTTGTGATCCTCGGCTCCACCTACACTGGCCATTTTGAAGACGTCAAGACTGTCTCGGATATCTTGGATGACTTTGAGAAGGAGACTGGCAACAACATTTCAATCCACGTCGACGGTGCTTCAGGTGCCATGACCGCTCCGTTTGTTCAGCCAAACCACATCTGGGACTTTAGACTCGAGCGCGTCCTCAGTATCAGCACCTCTGGCCACAAGTTTGGTCTCGTCACCGCCGGTCTTGGTTGGGTTCTCTGGAAAGACGCCAAATATCTGCCAGAGAACCTCATCTTCGTCTTGAAGTATCTCGGAGGCGACGAGGAGTCTTTCACTCTCAACTTCTCGCGCCCAGGGTACCAAGTGATTCATCAGTACTACAACTTTATTACCTTGGGCCATGCGGGCTTCAAGAAGGTCCATAGCGCGTCGCTCACGAACGCGCGTCTTCTCAGTAAGTTCCTCGAGGCCACTGGATACTACGAATGTGTTAGTGATATCCATCGTCCTGCGGGAACTTATGGATACGATGGTTCTGAAATCAAGCCTGACGCTCCAGACGCTGACCCAGAGTCGTTCAACGTCGGCCTTCCCGTCGTAGCTTTCAAGTTTTCCGACGATTTCAAGTCCAAGTACCCTTCAATTCCTCAAGATGCCATTGCTACTCTTCTTCGCGTCAAGGGCTATATCATCCCCAACTACCCTCTTCCTCCAGGAGAATCAGATACTGAAATTTTGCGTGTCGTTGTCAGATACACTTTCACTGCTGACTTGCTGGACAGACTCATGGCTGATATCGTCGTTGTTACTGAACGTCTCATTCTGGCCTCAGAGAAGATTGATTCCGGTGAAGCTACCACTATTCGCGATGCTATTCGCACTCTCGTAACGAGTCCTAATACTGAGAATGAAGTTGAAGAGGAATGGGGAGCGCTTGCTAATGGTTTGAGAGGAACCCTAAAGACCACTAGAACTACCCACCATACAATGTGCTAGGCCTAACCCTGATATTAGGTGAAAAAAAAAAAAATTTCGTTTAGAGAATTTCTTTCTTTTACAAGATTATGGATATAAGAAATAGTAATATATATTATTGATTTCATTGATTTTATTGATGTCTATTGATGTCTATTGATTTGATTTGATTTGATTGATTTGATTTGATTGATTTGATTTGATTGATCTCATTGATCTCTGATTTGATTCCATATTGACATTTTACTCGATTGCAAGTCAATTAAGTCGATTAGCTCGTCCGATGTGGACACTTCTTCCATGAGCTATCGATGTGTCTACTTGCAAAGATTGAATCTGTGCTTTTTGCACGCTTCACGCTCTGGAGTATTCTGTTCTAGAATACTTCTTGTGAATTCAAAACCTGGTCTACGCTCACGTTCTGTGAGCTGGACTGGCGTTTGCTATAAATCCTGTGGAGATAAAACAAGCTCGGTTTAGGCCAGTGTCAAAGCTTTTTATAAATCTTTATTTGGATACATTTTACCATGTTCAGTCAATATTTGACATTGTTCATTGTACCATGTTCATTATCGGATACATTTTTCAGTTCAATTTATGGAATCTCGCCCTAGACAAATATTCTAACAGCCCATTTCCCCATATTCCTAATCCATTTCTATTGAAATGTAAATCATCTACCATATACTCTTCAACAGGAAGATCTCGAATCAATCCACCTACAGGCCATGTCTGTTCAAACACCTTCTCGGCCACTTGATTCAACTGACTCACTTTCAATGGATCAAACTTGTTCTTGCGATCCATGGTCGACGGTGTTGAAAAATATGGCCCTGTGGTAACATAAGGATAATGCATTTCTCTGTACACAATATTGCTTCCTTCAAAGAATACCTCCAACTGCTCCTTGAACCATTCCATGTTTTCGCTATACTGGCTCACTTGCTCTTTGCTCAATATGCGTGTTTCCTCCAGTCCCTTATTAGCGTCCAAACGGTCATGGCGAGCCAACTCCCAGAATCCCATGTTTACCGTGACCAAATCAACATCGCGCTCCAGTGTCTTCAAAGCGATCTTCATCATGTCCAGTCTCTTCTTGTAGTTTCCTGGCTTCAAGTAGGTGGTTTTATCTTGCCATAAATCGTCTGTCTCGTCAAAACCATAGAAGAAATAGTTCCCAATCCACAGATCGTACTCTTCATGATAGCATACTCTGGGGTATCCTCCCGAGACCTCTTTGGTGCCGGGTTCTATGTTCTCTTTGACAAATGAAGTCTGCGTAGTAATCGTCATCTTCCCCTTTAACTTTGTGCACATCAGCTCTATAAGGGTCCTGTCTACAGAGTCTCCCAGGAGAAGCACAGTTTTGTTTCGCAGTGAGTATGCTTCTGGTCCATCCGACAACAGCTGAACCAGCGGAGGAGGGTCCATTGGCTGGCAGTCTGAAAGCCCTTTGTAAACAAGCGTGTCTGTCACTGGAGGCACATAGTATCCAGGGCGAGTATATGGGTTGCAGTCCTCTCTAACAGCTCTCCCAGTCGTCGTTTGTCCAAGCTGCTGCTGTTTGCCGTCTTTCTTCATCGGTTTGGCCCTCAGTATCGCTGGTGAACTGTCATGAGCTGGAGTATCAAATTGCAGCTTTATAGATTGTCCGGTCTCATAAAGTTCATCAGAGTACGCCGAACGATGGATAAAGAACAATATCATCAGCAAAAACATACAGGGAATCAATATGAACCCTCTGCTCTGAGAACCTAGTTTATTCGGGTAGTTGGGCATCCTGTACGAGATTCGGTGATTGAAATCACCGCTGATTTTGGTGGTTGAATGGATATAAATTGTGGAGTCTAAATGCGTCCTTGAATCGCACCTTATTTGTTTGACTACTTCGTCTAGGTCTGGAGAAAATATCACGTGATTTTGATACAGCTGAAAAATTTTAAGAAAGCTGCTTTTATTCAGACTGTAAATCTTCAAACACCTAACAGTCATGTCATCGTTAGCCAACAAAGTCAGACAGGCAGCACCTGCAATTGACAGCATTGTTTCTGAATATGCTGCTGGATATGTTCGCAATGTTGTTGAAAACACCTCGGATCCTTACATGGCAGCTTCGGTTGACATCCCGCAAGAGATTGGCTTCATAACGTCTCTCTTGATCAACGCTGGCGCAGACCAATCTGCGATTTCCGAGCTGAGGACTACGCTCTTGAAAGAACTGGATACACTGTTGAAAACTACACTGGCTCAGTCCAAGGGCAATGTCGACATGTCACAGAGAAAGATCGATCAGGCTACGTTGAGAAACGCCCAAAGACAAAACGCATTGACATTAGGATCATTAGGAGAATCTACTGATCTGGAGCTTCTTTCTGGCCGCAAAGTGGAATCTCGAGTTGACAAGAAGAAGCTGGAGAAGGCTGAAAAGAAGATTGCAGCGAAGCTTGCTAAGCGTGAAATGAAGACAGTAGAATACGAAGCCTCGAAGCTGCTGAAAGAGACTGTTAAAGAAGACTATGATTCGTTCTTTCTCACCGTCAATCCTCTTGATCTTACAGGATCCTCAGCTGGCAAATCCAAAGACATTAAGATTGAGAACTTTGATCTCTATGTTGGCGCAGGCCAGCGCGTGCTTTCCAATACTACTCTTACTCTTTCTTATGGCCACAGATATGGTCTTATCGGTCAAAACGGTATTGGTAAGTCAACTCTTTTAAGAGCTCTTTCCAAGAGAGAGTTGGCCGTTCCTAAACACATTACAATTTTGCACGTCGAGCAGGAAATTAGGGGTGATGAGACACTGGCTTTACAGAGCGTGCTAGATGCTGATGTTTGGAGAAAGCACTTACTTAAAGAACAAGACACAATTCAACTTCGTCTTGCTGAACTGGATGAAGAATACAAAGCGATAATTGCTGCAGGTGGAACTGATGATTCTATGGAAACGAGAGCTTTAGACGATGAGCGTTCTGAATTAGATGGCAATTTGAACGATGTCTTCAACAAGTTATCTGAAATTGAATCCGATAAAGCTGAAGGAAGGGCTGCTTCTATTTTGGCAGGTCTTGGTTTCTCCAAGGAGGCACAACAACAGCCTACCAACTCATTCTCTGGTGGTTGGAGAATGCGTCTTTCACTGGCTCGTGCGTTGTTCTGTAAACCCGATTTACTATTGTTGGATGAACCTTCAAATATGTTGGATGTTCCCTCCATCACATATCTGTCAAACTACTTGCAATCCTATCCTTCTACTGTTTTGGTTGTTTCCCACGATCGTGCTTTCTTGAATGAGGTTGCTACTGATATTATATATCAACACTCCGAGCGATTGGATTACTACAGAGGCGCTAATTTCGATTCATTCTATGCTACTAAGGAAGAACGTCACAAAAATGCCATTCGTGAATATGAAAATCAAATGGAGTACAGAAGACATCTTCAAACATTTATTGATAAATTCAGATATAACGCTGCAAAGTCTTCTGAAGCCCAGTCTCGTATCAAAAAATTGGAAAAACTACCTGTCTTGGAACCTCCAGAGGAAGACAAAGCTATTTCATTCAGTTTCCCCGATCCTGAAAAGCTGTCTCCTCCTATTATTCAACTCAAGAACTGTTCTTTTGGCTATACTCCAGAAAAGATAATTATGAAGGATGTGGATTTAGATATTGGCATGAATTCACGAATTGCATTAGTTGGTGCCAACGGTTGTGGTAAGACTACATTATTGAAGCTATTAACTGAACAGAATAGACCAACTGGTGGTGAGGTTTCTCGGAATCCTCGTTTGCGCATTGGTTATTTTGCCCAACATCATGTTGATGGTATGGATCTTAATCTATCTGCTGTTGGATGGATGGCCAAAACTTTCCCTGGTAAAACTGAAGAAGAATATAGAAGACATCTTGGTTCGTTTGGTATTACTGGTACCTTGGGCTTACAAAAGATGGCATTGCTATCTGGAGGACAAAAGTCTCGTGTAGCCTTTGCCTGTTTGTCACTTAGCAATCCCCATATTTTGATTCTTGATGAACCTTCAAATCACTTGGATATTGCAGGTTTAGATGCTTTAGCTGATGCCTTGAGAAACTTTAAGGGAGGTATCCTGATGGTTTCACACGATGTGTCTATGATTGATAGGGTATCAAATGAAATCTGGGTATCCGAGAGCGGTAGTGTTAAGAAGTTCGGTGGTACCATCTATGATTACAAGAAGCATATTTTAAATATTGCCGATTCTGCTGGTGTTGTTGCTAAACATTGATATATATTAATATATACTCATTAATTTGCTAATGAGATGTGAACTTTTCTTAGTCCAGAAGACTCGTCCTTGATACTTCCAATATTAACTTGAATCTTGTCAAAAATACTCAGCTGTTTAGTTTTGCCATCATTTCCTTTAATCTTCAATGTGAAGTTTTCTTCATCAAAAGTAGCAGATTCAGGATCACCCAAATCACTCAAGTGAATTAAACTTTCAACGCCAAACTTAGGCACCAGAATAACAATACCGTTGGAGAATACTTTAACTATGAAGCCCTCATGAATGACATCCTTCTTTTCATTTTTCAAAACTTGTCCAACATAGTACTCAATGGACGCCCGACCAGCAAATTGGGCATTTCTGTGACGTTTGTTAATATTTCTACAGATTTTTTCCATATGCTCTTTTTCACGATGAGATTGATCAAGAGGTTCATATCCAATAGAAGCAGCTAACTGTCTGTGGGCAACAACATCAGCATATCTTCTAATTGGAGATGTGAAATGGGTGTAGATATCAGAAGCCAAACCATAATGTCTGAATTCAGGCTCAGAGTAACTTCCTGATGAAAAGTATTCAGCAGCCATCATACAACGAGTAGCCATGATACGAACCAAGGTGTTGAAAAATGGTTCTTTAGGATCATCACACATGTCTAGAGAATCAGCCAAAGTTTTCGAGCTACTCAAATCAATTCTCATGTTTTTCTTGATTCGAAGCTGTTCATTCAAAATGTCGAAATTAGTTGCTGGAGGAGCACCGTGTCTTCTCAACATTGCAGTTTGAGGGAATGCGTCGTAAATCTGTCTTGCAACACTGATATTTGCCAGCAACATGAATTCTTCAACTAGCGAGTTGGTATCAACTAACTGCTTGATCTCCACATCATGAGGGTCGGAAGTTTCACTGTCAGCATGAACTTTTACTTCTGGAGAAGCCAAGTTCAAAGCTCCATTTGCAATTCTGCCTGCCTTCAATTTCTTAGATAATGCCATCAATATTCTCATGCCTTTCGTGAGGTCATCGGTGTTTGAAAGATCATCAATTCTAGCTTGAGCTTCAGTATATTCAAATGCTTCACGAGACTTGATGATAGATTTTGTGAATTCAACATTGACAATTTCAGCATCAGGAGTCAATTCCCAAAGCACAGAAAAGGCAAATCTATCAACGTAGGGCTTAAGCGAACAGAGGTCGGTACCAAGAAGCATAGGCAACATATCAATACGCTTATCAACTAAGTAGACAGATGTTCCTCTAGATGCTCCTTCATCATCAAGAGGGGTGTTTGGCTTGACGAAATGAGTGACATCTGCAATATGAACACCAACTTGATAGTTTCCATTTGGTAACTCGAATGCGTGCAAAGCATCATCAATATCCTGACACTTGGGAGGATCGATACTGCAAACAAGCAAATGCCTAAGGTCTCGTCTTTTCTTCAGCTTTGCGTCTCCAGAATTCAAATCAGCTGGTACCTTCCAATCATGACCTTCTGTTGGCAAACAGTTGAGCACTGATTTAGGAAATGGGCGATAGTCAATATCATGTTCCAGGAGAAGAGCTTCAGTTTCTGCATCCTTGGATTCAATTTCACCTAAACTTCTAATAAAATGACCTTCCGGATACTTTGAAGTAGCGGGCCAATCATCAATAGCAACAACGATTCTTTTACCAATCAACTCAGCAGCCTTTCTTGTCTTGATTCTAATTCTGGGAATACACTTGTCGAGAGGAGTGACAAATACATTTCTGGGGGCATTTGAATCAGATCGAGGAGCATTTGAAGGAGCAATATGACCGACGTAGAATCTCCAACTTCTTTTAGTAATACCAACAATACGGGCTGTAGGCTGGATCCGTTGCTCTAGAGATGAATTCTGAGCTTTAGTAGCTTCTTGAGCAAGTAGTTTCCTTTCAGCGTCGGAAATGATGGAAGAGTCTTCATTTTCTGCGCCATCGAATTTATCGAGTTGTTCTTCTTCAACCACCTCTGTGGAAGGGTATTTCCATTGAGACTTGGGTAGCAGCTCGACAACTACAGAGTCTCCATGGAACCCACGGTTCAGGTTTTTCCTTCCAAGTACCAGAATTGGTTTTGGATAGGACGATGTAGAAACTGAGCCTTCTAAAAAGTTGTATTGGTTGATGGACAAGTTACCTCGAAACAGGGTGCCATTTTTGACACCTCCAAGAAGACGAGACTGAGGATAATAGTTGGGATAGGCCACATCATCTTTGGAGAGCTGGGAATCATCAGCTGGCAGCATGTCTATAATGTCTTCAGCGTTTTTGAGTTCCAATATGTATTCTCTTAACGAAAGGGCGGTGATCCCTTGAGCAGCAGCCAGATCTCTGTTCTTTTTATCATTAGAGATCAAAACAATTCCAGGGACTTGAGAATTTGTGCAGTTTTTGTTCAAATGCTTTTGATACCAAACGCAGACGTTTCTAATGGCACGGTCATTTCTATCGTTGATTGTTTCATTCTTTTGGCGTAGAGTGTGGGTTTCTTGACGGAATTCGTTGTGGAAGACGTAGAAACGTTTTTCATCAGCGTCTCTTGAAATGGATCTGAGACGGTTGTAAATGGGCAGCGATTTGTTTCTGACTTCCTCTAGGACGATCTGGGGGATGATGATATCGTAAAATGCAGATTTTAGCTCGAGGATGTCGATTGACTTGAGTGCAATGTTGGTATCAATGACAACATAGTGAGGACCTCTTTTAGTAGTTGGACTTGGATCTGCTGCGAGAACTGGAGGTTTGATAGTGTTGTCTGCATTTGCCTTTGTCTTGAGAGGACAGTCTTTACATAGCTTTGAGGAGCAAGGAATGTCTGTTCGGAGGTATTGTTCCAAGAAAACTTTGGTAGCGTTACCAGATTTGGCGCTTCTCACATAGACCTTATGAGAGATGTTTAAAGCTGAGCTTTCGAGAGGCCTTTTCGATAACGACATGATGAATCGTGGTGATCGAGTAGGTAGAAAAATTGTAGAAACAGATGGTTGGGACTAATAATTCATTTTTCAATATTATGTAACAATTTGAGTTAGGTTAGTAAGCGACAGGAAACTGAGGAGAGACGAGACTAGAGAGAATAACAGAATAAACAGAATAAAGAGAATGAACAGGATAAACAGAATAAACAGAATAAACAAAACAGAAAAGACCTAGAGTAGCAGAAGAGAGAAACAGAGAGCAATAGAAGAGAGAAACAGACGTAGAACAGCAGAAAAAGACTAAATGTAAGTATATGAATATATCAATATATTGAATGGAGGAACCTATTGAAGGAACCTATTTTGAGCCTTTATCAACCCAATTGCTATATTGTTGTCTTCTAGCAAGGACATCCGTGAAGATGGATCTTCTTTCCATTGGGGCAAAAGGGCTAGAGGTGAGAGTTAGCAGAGAAGAGAATAGAGAAAGATCAGAGAAGGATCAGAGAAAGATCAGAGAAGGATCAGAGAAAGATCAGAGAAGAATCATGAATCATGAATCATGAATCATGAACCAAGAACCATAGAAGAACCAACAATGGTAGAAAAATCAAGAATCATGAACCAAGAGTCAATAATGGTAGAAGAACCATGATAGAAACACATACCTCTGTCCGGAGATTTCTTGTGAAACAATTGCTTTTGAGAATTTTATGGGCTTAAGAGATCCAACCTTTGACACTACAGACGCAAACAAACAAACTACAAGACCAACAACCGCTTCAATTTTGATCTAGAAATGTTAGCAAAATACTTGAAATGCTTTCTTCAACTCACATCTAACGGTAATACCGCACTTGATTGAATCTGAATGTGCTTGACAAAGTATGAAAACTCATAGGCTGAGTATGCTGCGTGAAGTAGTGCAATAATACCAACTGCTAACAGCAGATTAGCGCTAGACAGACCCATTGGTTATAAACAAAGAGCAGAAAGAGATGATCTGGATTGAAGGTGGGTTTTTTGCTTATATTTTCCAATAAAGAGACCTAACCCTGGCAATATAGACCGTCAACAGGCAGGTCAAGGAGATTAAGGAAGAGTTAGGGAGATCAAAGAAGAATCAAGAAGATCAAAGAAGAATCAAGGAAAACAAGGAAGAATCAAGGAACAGAATGAATTGAATAAAATGTTGACAAACATACTACAACCAAAAAGACCAGCAAGAAAAGAACGTGCTTGAAAGCTACAAAAAGACAATTTAAAAACGCGAGCTAAACACGTCAAGAATAGAATAGGAAGAAAGTGCGAAAAAAACGAAGGAAAACGGGTCCAAACACGACCAAACCGGGCTTGAACGGGACAGTTCCGTAGAAAATAATATTTTGAATAATTTTTATTTTTTTGATTTGATTTTTTAATATTTTTGGTTTTGATTTTGATTTGAGTTGGGACAAAACAAAACAAAAAAAAAAAAAAAAAAAAAAAAAAAAAAAAAAAAAAAAAAAAAAAAAAAAAAAAAAAAAGAAAAAAAAATATTAAAAAAAAATGGTTTCCTGAACTGAAAAGCATTTTAATTTTTTTGTACTTTTTTCTTAATTCATTTTCTTATTCTTTAGTCCGTTTAAAAATTCCTTTCCTCTTACAGTTCACATCACAACTTTCCTTTTCCTTACAAAATTACCAGTTTTTCAACTGCTCCATCTCCAGTCTCGGCTCTCTTTCATGAAAATGCCCTCTTTAGCTTCAGATTCAGACGTATGTGTCTTCTTCATGGCTCCTCCGTTTCTGCTAACCTCATCGCTCGTAGGAAAAATCTGAATCTCCTCGCTCAAAAACCGACTCTTCTAACAACTCTGACGAAAAGACTCCAATCGATGATAAAAACGAAACAAACCTCCAAAATGATGTCCCTCCCTTGTCTGAAGAAGAAACTGAAGAGCGCTCAAAACGCTATCTCGTCGCTGATTCAAAACAAAAAGTCACCCTCAACGTATGTCCTCACCTCCGTCCTTTTTCTCATCACTAACCTCTGTAAAAGCGCGACGACATGATGACAAGATTCAAATACCTGCTAGGCCTCACTGATCTATTCCGCCATTTCATCGACATTCGGGCAAAAAACGACCCTGTGGTCGAAAAAGTATTGAAAGAAATTGACCGAAAATCCAGAGAAGCTCAGCGCCTCACAAAGTCCACAAGAAGAACCTCTAGTCGACGTAGGAAAACTGAAAAAGAAGAAGACGAAGAGCTTCTCAACGACGAAAAGACTGAGGAGTCTGAAATGACCGTCTTCACAGAGTCTCCTAAATACATCAACGGCACTCTAAGAGAATACCAAATCCAGGGCTTGAACTGGCTGGTGTCGCTACATGAAAATTGCATCTCCGGTATACTAGCTGATGAAATGGGCCTGGGTAAAACCCTCCAAACAATCTCGTTCCTTGGTTATCTCAGATACGTCAAGAACGTCAATGGCCCCCATATTGTCATCGTGCCCAAGTCAACCTTGGACAATTGGTGTCGTGAGTTCAATAAATGGACCCCTGAAGTAAGCGTCTTTGTGCTACAGGGCAATAAAGAAGACAGAACTACCTCAATGAATGAAAGACTCTTTTCCTTTAACTTTGATGTCTGCATCACTTCCTTTGAAATAGTCATTAGGGAAAAGGCACAGCTGAGGAAAATCGCATGGCAGTATATCATTGTCGACGAAGCTCACAGAATCAAAAACGAAGACTCTGCGCTCTCTCAAATCATTAGACTCTTCCACTCTAGAAACAGACTCTTAATCACTGGTACGCCTCTACAAAATAATTTACATGAGCTATGGGCCCTCTTAAATTTCATGCTCCCAGACGTGTTTGCAGACTCTGAAGCTTTTGATCAATGGTTTGATGGAGGAGGTGACGATGATCAAGATTTGGTAGTCCAACAGCTGCACAAAGTTCTACGGCCATTTCTCCTTCGACGCGTGAAAGCCGACGTTGAGAAGTCATTAATGCCCAAGAAAGAAATCAACTTATATATCGGCATGTCTGAAATGCAAGTGAAATGGTACCAAAAACTGTTGGAAAAGGATATCGATGCTGTTAACGGCGCAGTGGGCAAGCGAGAGGGCAAAACTCGTCTGCTTAATATCGTGATGCAGCTTCGTAAATGCTGCAACCATCCCTATCTCTTTGAAGGTGCTGAGCCAGGACCTCCGTATACTACAGACGAGCATTTAGTTTACAATTGTGGTAAAATGGTCATTCTCGATAAACTGTTAAAACGACTGAAGAAACAGGGTTCCAGAGTTTTGATATTCTCTCAAATGAGTAGAATGTTGGATATCTTGGAAGATTATTGCATGTTTAGGGAATATGAGTGCTGCAGAATAGATGGTTCTACGGACCATGAAGATCGTATCGCTGCTATAGACGACTACAACAAGCCTGGCTCTGACAAGTTCATCTTCTTGCTGACTACCCGAGCTGGTGGATTGGGAATCAATCTTACCACAGCAGATATTGTTATCCTGTATGATTCTGACTGGAATCCTCAGGCGGACTTGCAAGCTATGGATCGTGCTCATCGTATTGGTCAAACCAAACAAGTTTATGTATTTAGATTTGTTACTGAAAACGCAGTGGAAGAAAAAGTTCTGGAGAGAGCTGCTCAAAAGCTGAGACTGGATCAATTGGTTATCCAACAAGGGCGAGCATCGCAATCTGCAAACAAGACCTCTCATAACAAAGACGATTTGGTCAGAATGATTCAACATGGTGCTGAAAACATATTCAATACTTCCTCTGGAGGCACTTTGAAAGATGATGATATCGATAGCATTTTGAAACGTGGAGAAGAAAGAACTGCTGAACTGAGCGCAAGGTATTCAAATTTGGGTCTAGATGATTTGCAAAAGTTCACCACTGAAGGCTCTGCCTATGAATGGAATGGCGAAGATTTTACAAAGAAAAGCAAAATTGGAAACAACATTGCTTGGATCAATCCGTCTAAAAGAGAACGTAAAGAACAAACTTACTCCATCGATAACTACTACAAAGACATTTTACAAGCATCAAAAACAAACGCCGCCCCTCGAACTCAACGAGCACCTAAACAAATAGTGATTCAGGAGTTTCAATTCTTGCCAGACAGGTTGCGGGAGCTACAAGAAAAAGAGCTAGCTAGTTATCGGAAATCAATTGGGTTCAAGTTCTCCACAGCCGATATCACTGATGTTGCAGAAGGTGAAACCCGAGAAGCAAAGCGACGAAGAGAAAATCAGATAATTGAAAAAGCTACACCATTGTCTGAAGAAGAAATAGAAGAAAAGAAGAGAATTGTGGAAGAAGGGTTCAGCGATTGGAGTAAGCGTGATTTCACCAACTATATTCATCAAAGTGCAAGATATGGTCGATATAACTATGAAGCTATTTCGAAAGAATTCAATGACAGACCGCCTGAAGAAATTGAACGTTATGCCCAAGTGTTTTGGAAGAGGTATACTGAAATTGAAGGTTATGAACGGTATATTGCCCAAATTGAACTTGGAGAAGAGCGTATGAAAAAGCTTCAGCATCAGCAAAAGCTCCTTAGACAGAAAATTGAAAAGTATCGAGCTCCTCAGTTTGAAATGGATATTACATACCCAGCCAATAACTCCAGGAAAAACTACACAATCGAAGAAGACCGGTTTATCTTACTCATGGCAGACAAATATGGTCTTGAATCAGACAATTTATGGGAGCGTGTAATTGAAGACATCAAGAAGAGTCCATTATTTAGGTTTGATTATTTCTTTTTGTCTCGGAATACAGTGGAACTATCGCGGCGCTGTGCAACCTTATTGCTAGCAGTTACAAGAGAGATTGAAGGTCCGAATGCAATGAAACGAAAATCTGGTCCAAAGCGAACTGTGAACGCTGAAGACACAAGCGTGACCGATACACCCATGACTGGTAGCCCGGATGCAACAGATTTTGATGAGTCCAATTTGGAGAGTGCCAATGAAGCCTTGAATTCTTTGCCTGTCATGGACACAGACTCAGTCGAGCAGCTCCCGCCGCCTGCCAAAAGACAAAAGAAAGCCAGGCCAGAACAAATAAAGGAAGAAGAAGAAGAAGTTACAAGACTTGGTAGGGGAAGACGTAGACAGGCGAGTCTCACTTAAAAGTCTGTATTTCTTGTTTAGATAGATTTATATATACTAATATAATATGTTTTTTTTTTTTCCATATTTAACGGTCTCTTTCATACAATTGCTAACGAAAATAATGAGGTTAACATTTCTACATGATATAATACAATTAATATAATCTTATAATGCATCTGCTCTAACTTTTCGAGTAATACTCTCAGAATTTTTGTTTGTCAAGAGTTTCGCAAACCTCTTTTTCTCTTGATATTGATAGTGAAATTCAGAAATATCTACCTTCCCTTCCTGTATTATGTTGGACCGGTCAGTGCTCTGTGACGAGATTTCTTTCAAAAATGAAATATCAGCCAAAACCTTAACACTTGTGTTACCAGGACCATTCAACTTCAAATCCTGTACTCTTTCACAGAGATCTTCAACCAACATATTCTTATGAACAGTCATCCTGGATATTCTTTGAATTGCCTGCTGAATTCCTCTTAATGAAAGAAGCCTTTTAGAATTCGGATTCTGAGTTTTTAAGACCAATATACTCTTCTCGAGTACACTTAGTGATTCCTGGATTGCAGAGTATGTTTTCCTTATTTGACGTTGCAAAATAACAGCTCTAGGAGGCAATCCACCCAATTTGCATTCAAGCGAGTCTTGATGCGATTCAATTAATTCTCGAATTTTAGCAAGCTGGCTGTTAAACTTTGTAATATTCTGCTTAATATCATCGCTGATTTCTATATCCACTCTCTTTTGATATTCTCGAACACTACTTTGAATTGGTTTCATGATTTCTGAAATATCTTGAGCATTTGATAGTTTCCATCTGTCAATCAATTGCATATCTTCACTTGTTCTAGGATCAGACTTTACGGTATTACCTTCTTCGTCGATATCTGGTTGATTTAATTGAACAAATTTATCCATGGCCTTATAATTAATGTTGAGAATTTCAAATAGACCATTGATTTCTTTGAAAATGTTAGCAGCTTCTGCACCATAGCTATTTCCCACAACACCGTAATCTAGAGAGTCCATGGACACAAACTCGGGGATACTATTAGAGATGCCATACTGCTCTTCTTCATCGTCGCTCTCTTCATCAGATCCATAGAAATAATCAGACAATGTAGGCTCAGAGTGTTGACTGGGGTCAGGCAATTGTGTAGTTGAATCTAACATTTCCGGTCGAGGCTCTTCGCGTTTTCTCCAAACATCTCGTTCTGACTTTGCAAGTTCCAAACCTTTCTTCTTTTTCAAATAGGCCCTCACAAAAGTATCACTGACATCACTGAAGCTGTCTTCTCTATCGCTTGTGTCGTCTTCCTTTTGATCTATTTGATTTTTAATTGGCAAATCAATATTCTTTCTATCAGATTGATTTTCAATGGGTTTAGATAAACCGAATTGGTTTGATAAATCAACTGTTGGAAACTTATTTTGCTTGGTGTCTTCTTCAATGTCCGAAAGAACAGGCTTTACTTCGCCAGTACCTCTGGTTACAATATCGTACTCTGGAGATATCGCAGGTACATCTACCATTTCACCACTACTTCCTGAACCACAGGAATCCCCATTGTCAGCCTTCTTGGGAGTGATATTTTCCCAAGTTTCTTTAGATTCCGAGAAGGGTTTGGATGAAGGGTTAGCTGTGAAAGGTTTATTTAATGTCTCCCTAGAAGTAGTGATAGCCGCTTCGTCTTCATCATCAGCCTCTTCTTCTTCCTCTTCTTCTTCCTCTTCTTCTTCACTCCAAGACCCTTCATCATTGTCTGTCTCGTCTTCTGTATCAGCATATTTACTAGCAAAAAGATTTGTATTTTGCTGTTGAGAATTGGGCTTAATGTTCAAAGTTGTAGGAGCAGAAAACATTGTAGTAGTAGATTTAGTTTCATTTGATGTTGAAAATGCTGGAACGCCAAACCGACTTCCTGAAGAATTAGCTGAATTTCCAAACACAGATTTCTTTTCTGTTTGAGCGTTAGAACTTCCAAACACAGATTTATTTTCGGTTTGAGCGTTAGAAAACAATCCTGATGAACTCATTTTTCCAAACGGAGATGCTGTATTTGCTGAGTTACCAAACTGAGTTTTAACAGTTGAGCTTGCAGTTCCAGATGAAAATGGTGAAGTATTACTGGCATTATTATTACCCAAAGCTGCAAGAGGAGATGAGGTAGATGTAGAGGTTGTTGAGTTTCCTGCAAACGAAGTAAAGGCAGTACCTGACTTGGAGGCAAAAGATGAGAAGCCACCACTTGAAGAAGATAAAGGTGGGTTAGTTGTAGAGCCAAATGTGTGAGAGCCAAATGCAGGGCCACCAGTTGACGATGTTGTAGATGTAAAAGCTGAGCTTCCAAATTTGGGTGCTGAGTCTTGTTTCGTCTCTGTATTGGAATCCTTATTTCCAAAGCCAGAAGATCCAAAGCCAGAAGATCCAAAAGCAGGCTTACCAAAGGCAGAAGATGATGAATTACTGCCAAATGGAGCTGTTGAAGAACTAGAATCCTGCTCTTTTTGAGAGCTTGCAAATGCAGAGGAGTTACTGAATGGTGAAGCCTTGCTAAATGGCGAAGACTGCGAATCAGATCCTCCAGAAGTAAAGAGAGATTTATCACTTTTAGGAGGGTCTGTGGATTTATTGCCAAAGTCTCCAAATGCTTTATGAGTTGTTGCAACTGGAGAAGACTTTTTAGACTTATCAAAGCCAAAGCTACTGAAAGTAGTATCAAGAGATGATTTTTCCTCATCAGCGACTTTGAGTTCAGTAGAATCCTTAACTTTAGGTTCTTGAGACTCTTGAGATTTTTGAGGTTTTGAATCTTCACCAGATAAAACTCCTTGATAATCTTTCATTATTCCTTTCAAACTCACGGAATTTTCTTTAATACCTTTTGCAAAAACCAAACTCCAAGATACCAAGTAGCCCAACCTGTCAAACATCCAAATAATTGGTAGACTAGCAGCCTCTTCTAAACCAGTAAATGCCTCTTCAATAAGAATGTCAGATGTGAAATCTAAAGCAAAACCAACTGGAGATGCTTCTTCTATGCTTTCATCAGAACGAAAGGGAAAAATCGCAGTGGCCGAATCTTCCACAGGAAGAATTGAGGAGCTCTCAGTTGAGATAGCTATACCATCTGATTGAGCAGAGGCTGAAATCAGAAGAATGGGGTTGGACAGAGTCCAAAATTTGATGACCAAATTATACCAAGCAGGAGCACGATCCAGATCACCATAAGCGGGACAGATGTCAGTACTGGACAACCAGGTAGAATTAGAAGAGCCTTTCTCCAAGGTGACAATAGTATAATGATAGATGGGATCAGGGTCAGCAGGAGTTAAAACTGTCACTGAGACTTTTGTGTTGTTCAGCCAGGTAATTGAGATTACATGGGAGCCTTGCTCGTAGTCTGAAGGCATGGGATATTCTGCTTTAGCAGTTCCGTCCTGGTCATATTGAACCAATTTTCCATCCAGGGCAGCCAGAAACAAATTTCCCAATGGCGACCAGCCGACGGCGGTAGCAGAGGAGGCTAGATTTTTGACGGTGTTTTCAACAGTGTTGAACAGGATGATGTCTTTTGATTCGGTGAGCAAAAGAAGCTCGTTGCTATGTCTTGGTCTCGGTAGAAGGCTTACAACTTGATTTTCCACAGTGATGATATTGTACGGGTCTGATAACGTAGACTGCGGAGCGAAGTTTTTGGAGTGAGTAGCTGAAGATTCAAATGAATATAGCTTTGCAGAGTCTGTATACACAAAAATGGTTTTTTCGTTCGACGAAAGCGAGACGTGGAGAATATTACCGTCGAGCGGTTTTGAGGAAAAGATTGCATCTAAAGCACTTTCTGGATCCTTATTATAAGTAGCAGATCGTAGTGTTGACAGCTTAGCGGAGGTGAGTACTTGTCAGAAAAGTCAGTAAAATTTCAGAAAACAGAGCGACAAAAGAGCGTCAAAGAACGACGAAAGAGCGTCTTAAGAACGACAAAAGAGCGTCTTAAGAACGACAAAAGAACGACAACCAAAGCATCAAAAGATCAAAAGATCAAAAGAACATACTGTTATTAGAACCAGCAACAAGAACGTCAGAAACATTACCAATCGCTAAAAGATTCATCTTCCTGTCGGCGAGATCATTGTAAGATTCAGCAATCTTGAGTCCATTTTCGATACCAAAAACTGAGAATCCCCAGTCCTAAACAACATAATCAGTAATCTAATACTTATTCACTTCTTCACAACGCTTACCTCTGAGTACTCTTGGTTCAATGTCGATTTAGTTGCCATTGGAAACTCGGATTCATGTCCATGAACTATGGAAGTGGGAGGAAAAGAAGAAATTGAAATGAAAGCATAACAAAGCTTACTAATAGTTCTTTTATAAAATTAGTAATAATATTATGTAATGTATTATATAATATTTCAAAAATAAGATGAATAAAATAATTAATAAAAAAAGAAATAAATAAATAAAAATAAATTCAATCGGATTCAAATGATTCAAATGGCTCTAGAAAAGACTGTAGAAAAGACTCCAATGCTAAGATGAACAATCATCATTATGATTACTCGACAAGATAATTGAGTCATGAATACCAATATAAAGCTTTAAGAAATAATCAACCTCCCAAATCTTTATCCCAAATCTTAACTTCATCCTTCATCCAAACTTCCTTCATAGACCATAATGTCTGCTTTCAACTTACAAACTCTAGCCCGTCCTAACATTCTCGACCTCGAGCCCTACGTCTGCGCAAGAGACGACTACAAAGAAGGCATCTTGCTCGACGCTAACGAGAACACTCATGGCCCTTCCCTGACATGTATGGATGAAGAAGAATCAGAACAATCGCTCAACAGATATCCCGACCCTCACCAAATCAAAGTCAAACAGCTTCTGTGCAACTTTAGAAACTCAGAAGTCGAGAACGGTGATATCAAGCCTGAAAACATTTGTCTGGGAGTCGGATCAGACGAAAGTATCGACGCCTTATTGAGGGTGTTCTGTGTGCCTGGAAAAGACAAAATGCTCGTTTGTCCTCCTACTTATGGCATGTACGGAGTGTCTGCTCAAGTTAATGATGTTCAAGTCGTCAAAGTCCCGTTGACAAAGGACTTCCAGATCCAGCCAGAGCTCATCAATGAACAGTTGAGCCAGGACGACAGGATTAAAATCATCTACATCTGCTCGCCCGGTAATCCCACTGGCACCTTGGTTAGGAGAGAGCTGGTTGAACAGGTTCTGGCTCATCCTACTTGGAATGGACTTGTCGTGATGGACGAAGCATATATTGACTTTTCACCTGCTGGCAGCTCGTTTGCAACACTTGTGACAAAACATCCTAATCTTGCCGTTATGCAAACGATTTCGAAATCTTTCGGCCTGGCTGGTGCTAGATTGGGTTGTGTTATTGCTGACAAGCCAGTAGCTAGACTGTTGAATAACTTGAAGGCCCCTTACAACATTTCGACTCCTACATCAGCGCTTGCTGAAAGAGCATTACTACCTGAGGGCGTGAGTCTCATGAAAAAGCTCTGTGGTAAGATTGTTTCGGAGCGCACCAGATTTGTACAAGAACTGCCAAAGGTACACAAAGGCATTGGCAAGTTTTTGTCAGGTCTGAACGCCAACTTTGTGTTGGTTGAAATCTTGAACAAGCAAGGTGAGCCTGATTCTGACTTTGCAAAGGAATTGTACAAGTATTTGGCAGAGAAGAAGCAGGTAGTTGTGAGATTTAGAGGTAATGAGCTTCACTGCCGGGGATGTTTGAGAATATCCATAGGAACTGAGGAAGAAAACAATGTACTACTTCAAGAGTTTAAGGACGGTTTGGAGCTTTTGTATAGTCGTCAATGAGTTTATTTTTGAAATGATTGTATAGTCAATGAATAGGTCTATCTTTAAAATGATTTGTACAGTCGTCAATTAGACAATTCTATGTTATATATCAAGTTTAAAAACGGCTCTCTGAGCAGCCTTTTCTGAGCAAATGGCCGCAGCCCTGAGCTTATGAGTAGTCCCTCTGAGCAAATGGTCGCAGCCTTATAAGTAATGGGTTTGTAGGTGAATATTGTATGATATGGCAAGATGCAAGATAAATGGCTATTGGATCGTGCTCAGAAGACAGTTGAATATAAACAGACTTGGTTTCATCAGATTGAATGTTTATGTTCAACAGAGTCTCCATCATGGAAAGAAGATGAGCATAAACAAGAGCTGGGTTTATGATTTCGTTAGGCCTTTTGTGATGTGAATAAGTAGCGGGCTCAGAAGAGTCAGTCAGAGAATCTTCGGACCGAGCTCTTGAAGGCTGAGACTGAGAAGAGGAAGAAAAGGAAGAAGAAGAAGAAGAAGAAAAAGAAGAAGAAGAAGAAGAAGAAGACTGCAGTTTGTAAATGTATGCGCAAGCGGAGGGTGTTAAATGATGTTCTAGTAGATATTGTAAATGGGCCATGAGGATAATGACTCCATCTTCGGTTTCTTTGGTTTTTTTCGAAATGGCTTTGTACAAATGAGCTATCCCATCTCCAGGCTTTTGATTTGGACGGGAAAACCTGATGATTGTACCGAGATGACGAAGTTCTGAGCGCAGAGAAGATTCTCGCAAGTGCGTTTGTTGTAGGTCTTTATATTCTAGACGCAGCTGCTTTTTGACAGATTTCAGATTGTCCACTGACCGAGAGAGATGGGAAGCAGCAATAGCGAATTCTAAAGGTTCTGAGACCATATGCGGGATCTCGCCAGTGCCTGGGGCTCTTTTACCAGCGACAGAGTCTCGCAAAGCAGCGACTTTGGCTTTGGCGATCAAGAGTTGGATGGGCCGTTTCTTTCGGAGCTTCAAAGGATCCACGTTCTGGTGATTTAGAATCAGTTTCCTAGCATGATTCAAGAGTATTTCATCTGTAGAAGGGTTCTTTGAGAGGTCGATAGATCCTTTGAACCTTTTCAAGAGGTCTTCCAACCGGCCTTTTTTCTTCTCATCTGTCTTATATAGCATTTCTTGGTAGTCGAAATCGTTTTTCAGTATTGATTTCTCTGGTCGCAAGTGTCCTTGAGTAGTGTGTATTCGTCTTGAGATCTCTCTTCCTACATTTCTATATCGTATCAGCTTTGTGTTAGTTGCATCATCTTCCATTATTGTGATTTTCGGTTGCAGAGCGTCTATGAATGAATCTATGGAGACTATGAGATGTAGGTTTTTGTGATAAGTTTCCATGTGCTTGAGATGGAAAATTCGGACTGGATATTACGCAAGTGTATATTTGAGTATTAATGTGGGGTGAATGAAATATAATGAGATGAGTTGATATAGATGTAGAAATATAGTAATAGAAATATAGTAATAGAAATATAGTAATAGTAATATAGTAATAGAAATATAGTAATAGTAATATAGTAATAGTAATATAGTAATATAATATTATAGTAATATAGTAATATAGAAGAGTTGATATATAGTTGATTTGAGAAATACTTGATATAAATGTTATCAAGTTAATGATTATAGATTCTTCAATCCAATTGCAGCATTCTGTTTGGCACTCTCACTAGAGACATTCTTGCCAGAAAGAAACTGCAAAAATAAAGCTTTTGTTACTATAGGATCTCGTACAACACCAAAGTCAATGCGTTCAGAATCAGATTCAGATTTACCCTTATAATAAGCTAGAATAGTCTGACCAGCAGAAGTTCTTGTCAAATGAAGAATATTGTGCTTGGGAACTGAAAGCTTTCGTGAGAAAGAAACCTTCATGTCGTTGATACCATCGGCAATACCCTTTTTAACATCTTCATTATCGGTTTTAGACGCTTCTTTCAAATACGGATGAGCAAGCAATTGACGAACAAACCCGTCTCTGAGATGTCCAAAGTCTGTGTTACGAACAGGAACAATTCTGAGATCAAGACGAACACCATGGTCGAGCAGATGGCCCATGATTGTAGGACCTGATTCGTTATCAAGGAGCTCTTGTACGGATTTGTCTGCAAGGACGCTCTTCACCAAGCTGCGGTCTTCTTCAGCGACGTAGATTCCGAGTCCATATACATGGAAGGAGAGGAACGAGACGGTTCGGACGCCTACTCCAAGCAAGCAGTATTTTCTGTTACTGTCGTGGGCCAAAGAGATTTCAGAAGGAAAAGGCGGGCTGCTGGTTTCGGGTTGGACGAGCTTGACGCCGTTTT
Organism: Geotrichum geniculatum; assembly: GCA_030566045.1. Taxonomy (NCBI): domain Eukaryota; kingdom Fungi; phylum Ascomycota; class Dipodascomycetes; order Dipodascales; family Dipodascaceae; genus Geotrichum; species Geotrichum geniculatum. The sequence goes on along the minus strand of JAJMHM010000006.1, from coordinate 170,970 downwards.
CGTCGGTCGTGATGACAGTTCCAGAAAGCGCAGCGGGCTTTATATTTGATGGAGGAGCATCTGCTTCAATTCTTGAACGGGTAGAGTTGAGATATATTGAAGTTGACAGAGTAGTAGCCAAGCTGAGACCGAATACCAACTTGCTTTTAGAGGATTCAGAAGCAGTGTTCAAGCCTCTAGAAGCAGTACTTAAACCTCTGTTTAAACCTCTAGAAACACCTCTTACTGATCTTCCAAGATGAACAATTTTTGAAAACATGGAGAACTTGGTAAAGAATATGGCTGATGACAGAACAAACCTCCAGAAAAACGCAGCGAGATCAGAATTTTACCACCTCCCACCAAAATCCTTCCAATAAGAGCAGTTGTAATTTTAAGCTCGATGATCCGAACAACAGCATTCAAATCACTATCGCGGGCCCCGTTTCGTAGGTTCTACGCGCTAGAACCAACGCCAGATTTGGACGGCTACGAACGCCAACTGTTTACAATGCTCGACAAGTCTTTGAATCCCGAGGTTCTCAATGTCAAAGACGTTTCTGGCGGATGCGGATCAATGTTTGCAATCAACATTGTGTCTGAAAAGTTCAACGGACTCAGCCTGATCAAGCAGCAGAGACTGGTGAACGAGGTCTTGAAGGACGAAATCAGTAAATGGCATGGACTTCAGCTGCGGACCAAGGCACTTGATAAGTATAAGGACTAAATATTCAATAGAGGGCTTTTTCAGATTTTTTTCAGATTTTTCTCAGATGCTTTTACTCGCGTAGGACTCTTCATCTCTGAGGCGAAAGGTGGTTCAAGTTTCAGGCAAGAATGTTTGATATATTGAGTGGCAGTCAGGGCGTAGAGCGTAACGAGCGTTGGCATCGTTTCAAACTCTATGAGAAGGAGCGCTGAAACTGTTGATTCAAGACCGATCTACGATTTGCAAATGCTGTTCTGCTTGAGTGTTGAGTGCTTCATCAGAGAGCTTCAGTGTTGAGTGCTTCATCAGAAAGCTTCAGTACTTCTTATAGTGATTCTACCGGAGTATTTCTATCAGAGTGCTTCAGTGCTTCTTAAAGTGATTCTACCATAGTACTTCTACCAAAGTGCTTGAGAATTGGATGCTTCAACCTGCTTTAACTACCTGAGCTTCATAAATCCTTCATAAACACTCGAGAATTAATCCTTCTTCAACTCTTAAAAACTGCTTGAATCCTTCATTCTTCATACTCTTGATTCTCGAAACACTCATTTCCTCTGTAATCAAACACTTCTCCAGATTTTCAGCACAGACCTCCCAGACTCCAGGCCCCAGGCTCCAGGCTAGGCTTTCAGGCTCCATACCCCAGGCCCTCAGACTCTCAAACCGTCAGACTCACACTCAGACCCGGGGAAAAGAAGGGCCAACGTAGACCTATTAGGCTTCAATGCATTATGATGTAGTCTTTTAAGGTTTCTTCTAGCTGGCTTCCTTCAATTTAATTTCCATCCTTCTCAAATTTTTTCCTTCCTCTCTCTTTCCAGAGTCTCAGAAGATTTACTTTGGCCTTTTTGCAATTAAACTGGGCACTCTTCTCGCCATCTCATCATGACAGACTATCAGCAACTGGGAGTAGACGAAGAAGCTCGCCTGCATCCCGAGAGCTTTGAACAATCCCACACTTTCGCTAACTCACAATCTCAGCATGAAAAATCGCAGAAAACAAGATACATCTTCTCAGCACTGGCTCTATTGGTTTGTCTAATCACCTTTGTGATCCAGACTGAGTCTGCGGGCTACCTGGCGACGACCCTGGGCTACAAGAAGCCAATCTTTATGCTCTATGTAACCCATAGCTCGTGGATACTGCTGTGGCCTCTACAGATTGTGATGCTCAAAGCCAGAAAGCACAACCAGTCGTGGTCAACGTTTCTGAGACTCCATCTGGACAATGTCATGAACATTGCAGAGCTCGTACTGCAAGACGCTGGCAGGTCAACGAACCAGGAGATAGTCCGAGCTATTCTCAAAAAGTGTCTCGTCCTCTTCAGTGCATTGACTGTAGCTGGAAGCACTTGGTACATTGCAATCAACCTGACGACAACAAGCGACATCACTGCGATTTACAACTGTTCGGCCTTCTTTGCCTATGTGTTTTCTGTGCTGCTGCTCAAGGAAAAGGTGGAAATGAAAAAGTCGTTCAGCGTGCTGCTGGCCGTGGCTGGCGTATTTATAGTGGCGTACGGAGACAGTAAGCCCACGGACGAAAAGAATGCGTCTACAGACAGACTTACCGGTAACATTATAATTGGCGTTGGAGCTATTTTGTATGGGCTCTATGAGGTTTTGTACAAGAAGATTGCTTGTCCGCCTACGTCGGTATCTCCTAGGAAGGAAGCGTTGTTTGCCAATGTCATTGGAAGTGGAATTGGATTTTGCACCATGTCGCTCTTATGGATAGCCTTGCCTATTCTCCATTTCACTGGGCTGGAGACGTTTCAGTTCCCTACGGGCAAGGTCTTTTGGCTGTTGTTGGTGTCAGTTTTCACCAACATGCTTTTTTCCGGAGGCATGTTGGTTTTGATGTCGCTAACGTCGCCAGTGCTGTCGAGTGTTGCTGCGTTGTTGACTATTTTCATAGTCGCTATAGTCGACTGGATGGTATTTGGGACTGCAATCACATTTTCTGGAATAGTTGGCGGAGTGTTTATCATAGTTGCCTTTTTATTATTATCGTATGCTACATATAGTGAGATTGTCGAGGACGATGCTGATGAGGAGGATGATTTATAATGAAGTAAGAATACAACAGATGAACGATAGGAGTGGGAGAAGAGAAGAGAGAAGAGCCAAAGACCTTGGTAACTTGGTAACTGCTTAACTTCGTAATTTCTTAAGTTCGTAACTTGTTAACTTGTTAACTGCTTAAGCTCGTAGCTTCTTAACTGCTTAACTGCTTAACTTGCTAACTTCTCAACTTCTCAACTTGCTAACTTCTTAACTTCTCAACTTGCTAAGCTCGTTACTTCTCAACTTCTTAACTTAACTTTCTAACTTGTTCGCGATTGTGATTTCCTTATTTGAAGACTGCTTTGGTCCCAAAGCTTTCTTCTCTACCTCCAATTTACTCCAGACTCTCAATGATTCAACACATTCTGAAAACATCATCGTGGGCTCTAAGAATGAGCTGTATCGTGCATTACATCCACAGCCATATCTACGAATTCTCCGAGACTCACGGTGAGTCCATGCTTCCCACGCTGTACTTTGCTGGCGACTTTGTGCACGCCGACAAGACTGGGCAGAAGGGTCGTGGATGCAGAGTTGGCGATGTAGTCGTTGCGCTGAAGCCTACGGACACGAACCAGCGGGTTTGCAAGCGAATCACCGGTATGCCTGGCGATTATGTTGAAGTTGATCCGTCCAGTGGCAAGCGGGACTTTATAAAAGTTCCAGAGGGACACTGTTGGCTGACAGGCGACAATTTGAGCCAGAGTTTGGACTCGCGATCCTACGGAGTTGTTCCATTAGGGCTGATAAAGGGACGAATCTTTGCAGCTACGAATATGAAGACTGGAGAATGTCGATGGATTGAGAACAATTTTGACGTTTAATAAGTGCATTAAAGAGATTAGATGGGAAGTTAGGAGTTTTAGGAAGAAGGAGTTTTAGAAGGAGTTTTAGAAGATGAAGCAGAAGATGAAGCAGAAGAAGATGATGATGACGATGAGGATGATGATGAAAAAAAAAAAAAAAAAAAAAAAAAAAAAAAAAAAAAAAAGGCGTTCAAATCCTGTTCCAATCCTGTTCCAACTTGTTCCTATTGATGTCACACAAATATTTGCATATAACTGACACCTAACCTCAATAAAATTTAGAATTTTATCTCCGACACCTGCAAATTTCTCTCCATCTTCAAACCTCTTCACAGCTCTCTTCTTCCCATCCCAGAGCAAGTCTCCATCGCAAATCGTTCCTTCTCGTTTTTCTCCAGCTCGATCCTCTGGCTGGAACAAATTGTATCATACCGATTAATTGGCTGCTCTCATCCACGCCCGGGTTTCAACGACTCTCCTTTCTACCGATCCTTCTGCTTGCTCGTCTTTGGCATTCGCATCAACTCCAGTCTTCGGTTTCAGTTCTTTAGCTTATTCAGGTTATTCAGTTATTCAGTTATTCAGTTATTCAGTTATTCATCTCATCCAGGTTATTCAGTTCTTCTGCTTATCCAGGTTATCCAGTTCTTCATCTCTTTCAGATTATCCAGCTTCTCACCTTCATCTCATTCAGGTTATCCAACCTCAGCTCCAAGTTATCCAACCTCTCATCTCTCCAGCCATTCTTCCCTTTGTACATAATGGCCTTGCCCAACTCTCTAGCAAATGGAGCTCCTGCATCTTTCATTCCTCCTCCTCCTTCTTCCTTCACTCCACCGTCCTCTCAAAATGCCATCGGTACCCAAACCGTCCGCCGAAAACCAGTGAACAGAGTCCCCGTTCACCAGCCCTCTCCTAATGACTTGAATGACATCCCACTCTCACGAACTACCACTAACTCTTCCGTATATACCCCCATCTATCCTAATACTTCATATCCTGCTCAGCAAGACCAGTTTTCCTTCACCCCCATTCCCACCCAGCACACCCGATCGCCCTCTCCAGGTCACACCCGAAACTCTAGCATCGATTACGACTCCAAACGTAACACCCGTCTAAGCACCTCGTCAACCGACTTTCACCAGCATTCAAACATGTCAGGCTGCTTCTACGTTCACGAACTCCGTAGAAGATCCGCTACCGTATGGTGCGATATCCCGGCCACCGTATGGGGTATTCCCATTGGTATTGCTGAAAAAACAAATCGCAAAACTCTACCTGTCTCTGCTAGAGCTATGGTCGCCCAGCGGCGTACCATGGACATTAGACATTCGCATTTAACTCCTAGACTATTGGCTAGTGAAGCTGCCGATGACGACGATAACACCTCTATTCATACCGCAAACGTGTCTAGGTCTGGAAGCACTGCTTCTGCTGGGTTCATCAAGCCTCTCAACTCAAATCCCACCTACCCAAATATGCTTCCCGAAGATGCCATCTCCATCCAGTCCCAACCGCAGCTAGACAAGGCAAACTCATTTTCAAACGTATCAACTCCAACCCAGTCTCAGCACCAGTTACAAACGGCAAACTCCCCTCAGCTACAGCAGGCCTTTGTTCAGCGATCAAGATCTGGTAGCGAAAGTAGTGTTAAAAGCATAGAAGATGGTGCTCAAAAGATTAGACTTTTCGTAGCAAATCCTGATTCTGATTCTGATTGACATCCTCCATATAGAAAAGATACACATTATTTATTGCAGCTGGCAATGTATTGGAATATACTTGTCTTGTTTATATTGTCAGTATATATTTTACTTTCCTGCTACCCTTCTAGACTTGACTTCACGTAGGGCCCTGGATCCAAAATACAAGCTAGCGGGAGCAACAACTGCCAATGACCCAAGAGTATCAAAAATTGAAGTTCCACTGTAATATCTATAAAAGATCAATTCAAATCCAAGAATACTGAGCAAAAAGCCAGAATGTGCCACTCCATTTGACTGGAAAGCTGGCTGGAATCCCTTGAGATTAAGACCGAGGCCAAACGCCCAAAAGTTGAACAAAACATGGGCAGAAACCAACACCATCACCACAATAGCCGATGCTAAGACAGCATTGACTTGTCGCGGATCTTGTCGGAAAATATGGCGGATTTCAGGCTTGACTGAAAATCTCTCGGGCTTGGAATGGTGCACCTTGCTTGGAAAGTGAATGTGCTCACTGATTGTGACCAGCAACGATTCAGTGTTTTCATGTTTGACAAGATCTGGATTAGATCTCTTAACAATTTTCTTCCTAGTCTCTCCAGTCTCACTATCGTGATCTTCTTCTTCTTCCTCAGTGTCAGGCACCGCTTCCCGGACTTGGCTACCAAAAGTTCCAACTGCTAATTCCAGTTTCAAATCCCCAGCTTCCTTAGACATCAATACCGCTGGAATATTCTTGTAAGGAATGCTGACTTTGCCCTTTCCTGAAACCTTCACAGTAGCTGGATAGCTTATATCCAATCCCAACTTCTCGCTCGACAAGATGGCGACAGACTGATGTCCTCGCTTCTCGGTCTCAAATGTTATATCTAAAGTCGCATCAACTGGAACGTTTACAACTGCATCTTGTCCAAATCTAACAGCAGAGATTAGTATATATTCATGAAACAATATCGTTCTTGGTTTTAATGCTCACTTGAAGGTAGATTCTACTGTCCGGTCGTTCTTGACCTGCAATTGGGCGTTTAGCAGTTCAAACCCAAATGCTGCTGAAACTATCGTCGATACCGCAACTATACTGAGCTTCATCTTCGTTTTCTTGTCGAGATGGATATTGGTGTAGCTTTCCAGGAGAGTAAACGTTTTGCTGGCGACAACCTTTTTTTTTTCAGATATATAAGTTGTCACGTGATTTAAGAGGCAAAGATCTATATAGGAATGAAATTTTCACGCCAGGCGAATGTTCTTACCATCACGACTTTAAGAGGGCTTGCTAGGAGAGAGTGGTATTTAGCAAAGATTTACTCAATCTCAATCTCAATAACTACTTCAGTAACTTTATTTGTTCAATAACTATTTGTTCAATAACTATTTTCTCAACTCCACTACAATGGCAGCAGAACAGAGAAAGATCTTGGAACAGTTAATGGGAGCTGACGCTCTGGATCCAAGAGCAAATAGACGATTAGATGTGGACTTGCACGATCCTCTGGTGTGTAAATCATTCCTAGTAGGGACCTGCCCTCATGATTTATTTGTAGGCACAAAACAAGATCTCGGGCCTTGTCCAAAGCAGCACCTGGAAAAGCACAAGATGGAATATGAACTGCAGAAGAATCGCGGCAACGACTTTCCAGAGTTTGATCTGGAATATGAACGAGATCTCGAACACTATGTCAACGATAGCGATAGAAGAGTCGATGCTGCTAATAGAAAGCTCGAAAGAACACCGGAAGACGAAGCCAACATGGAGGCGAAAATCCGGGAGCTGGAACAATTGGATATGGGCATAACAGTTGGACTAGAAGAGCTCGAATTGCTTGGAGAGTCCAGCGAGATTATGAAAGCTGGCGAGCAGTTTGAGATTGTTGAAAAGCTGAAGGACGAGAAGCGAAAGAAAGAAGAAGAGTTTCGAGATTTCGTCGACAAGGCCGGGTTTTCTGGTCACCAGAAACTGCAGGTTTGTGTTCTATGTGGAGCGTATCTTTCGAGGCTGGACAATGACCGGAGACTGGCGGATCATTTCATAGGTAAAATGCATCTCGGTTACAGAATTATGAGAAATGCTTATAAAGAGATCAAGGAGAAGAATGCAAAGCTGAATCGAAGGCGATATTAATGGCACGCTAAATTCATTATTTATTTCCAGTAGCAATCAGAGTCATTTGGAATAAGCTCCAGAGGGGATTCTAAGGTTTTGCTTATACTTGGAACAAACTTTCTCCTTGTTAAGATCAGGGTCCTCCTGAGCTCAATTTCTGGGAACGTTCATGCTAGATTTTGACTGGTATTAGACATAGAACTTTAATGCTTCAAGTGATCAAGTCCATATGAAAGAGCATTCAGTATTGTAGTGAGTAGTTAAGAACAGTCGACGGTAACTGATACAATAGAGACAATAGTGTCAGTAGAGTATCAATATAGTAACAAGGTCAGTAAAAGTATGGTATCAATATAGTATTAAGGTCAATATAGTATTAAGATCAATATAGTATTAAGATCAATATCATTATCATTATCAATCAATATCTTCACTTGGATATTTCAATATTGAATTGCTTGTCAACATCTCCTGGAGGTTTGAATCCGTTCTTAAACATTAAATATAGACACAAACACTCCAGACACAAACATTCCAACCACAAACAATCCAGTCACAAACACTCCAGATATTCTTTAAACATTCCAGATGATCTTTAAACACTCCAGATGATCCTTAGACAATCCCCAGGTTTTTCTAGAAACACTCTACCGTCACAGAAATCTCCCTCCAGAGATCTCGGGATCTCCTTTGCTACAGTCAATACCAGCAGTAGCTAGCAGATATTTCTCTTCCTATTTAGCCTACTAACCTTTCCTTGGTGTTTCTCGTAATTCATGTCAAACACAAATTAACGGCCCAGCGTAATACAAAAAAAAAAGATTTTGTAAGCCCGGAAGTATGATCCTCCATTCTTTCTACTTTCACCTTGAAATATATTGAACGCTAAAACCCAGCCCAATACTACGATACTACGACGTCCTAATAATGGCAGAACAAGTCGCTAGCAAAGAGATCAAGATTAAGGCCAAAAGGGGACGTCCCCGAATCAACAGAACCATCCAGGCCCAAACAGAACGTCGTAGGGAACAGGTCCGATTGGCTCAAAGAACCTACCGTATGCGCAAGGAAATCACCATCACCAGTCTACAAAGCAGAGTAAAAGTCCTCGAAAGCGTCCTGGGAGGTGTTAAAACCCTCTTCCAAGAACTTTATGAAGAGGGCGTCGAAGTAGCCGTCAAAGAAACTAGAGACGACTGGATGCAAATGTTCGCCTTCGCCGGAGTCAAATTTGACCGACTGCTGGCAATGGCCGCTGAAACGCCTCTGGATAGCGACCAGTCTCCTGAAAACACTGACCTCCCGGACGCCAGCACCAACAACTCCAGCAGCGCCAGCAGCGCCAAAGACTCTCAGCTCACCGTCTACGGCGGTAGCGATATCGACCACTCCCAGCTCTCCCAGCTTCACCAGCCCTCCCAGCTCTCCCAGCTCTCCCAGCTCTCCCAGCTCTCTCAGCTCTCCCAGCTCTCCCACAACATCTCCCATAACGACCAACTCCACGATCACCATCCTCTCCAGCAGAGCCAGCAGCTCACCATCGCCTACCCCCATCCAAACTTACATCCCATAGACATCCCAGAGCCTGTGGCCAACGACAGCATCATGGACTCGAATGGCTTCATCAAAGACTTCCCAGTAGACCTCATTCCTTCGATGTACCCGCTTACGCCTATAGCTCCTGCTATTGACAAAGGCTCGCACCTTGGAGAAATCAACTTCATGAAGTCTTCGGCGCGAGACATTCTGTCGGGCAAGGTGAAGCCCGCAGTCGCTGTCGAAACGCTTGAGCACCAGCTCTCCGAACGCATCTTTAGAAAGTGTCTAATGAACATTCTGGAGTACTTTGTCGACGGCGATATCACCAAACTGTTCAACATTTTGAGCTTGAACGATACCAAAGTCGTCATTTGTCTCGTCAACAGAGTCATGACTGCGCTGAGACTGGGCCTGAGCTATCATTTGAATAGCTGGGCTGGCAAGATGGACGACGACTCGTTATTCCCTGGATATATGAGCCCTGGCGGCATCGAGGAATTTTGCCGAAACCAGTGCCAGAAGATTGACGAAGAAAAGTTCATTTCTCTCGTGTCCACCAGTGCCCGAAATATCGGTAGCGTCCCGCGCATTTCCTTTGTCGATGTCCAGTCCGCCATGGTGCTATCAACTCTGTCTTGACTTTTACCTGTCAATCTCTAAAGTTCTAGACCTTTTAAAAGATCTGGACCTTTAAAGCTGAAGCTAAGCTCTGAAGCTCTAAACCTCTGAAGCTAAGCTCTGAAGCTCTAAACCTCTGAAGCTAAGCTCTGAAGCTCTAAACCTCTGAAGCTAAGCTCTGAAGCTCTAAACCTCTGAAGCTAAGCTCTGAAGCTCTAAACCTCTGAAGCTAAGCTCTGAAGCTCTAAACCTCTGAAGCTAAGCTCTAAAGCTGAGCTCTAAACCTCTGAAGCTCTTAACCTTTTTCTGGCCACTGCATTCCTTCTGGAAATCATCATGAAAGACTCTGGTCCTTTTATAGGCTTCTTCATCTCCAGAGTTGGAGTTTGTATTTTCAATTTCTTAGTCATGCCCTGCCTTAGAGTCTTATATATTTCGCTTGGTTCTACCAAACCTTCTTTTTTCCTACCATCTACCGTTTTCCTACGACATTGAAGTTCAACTGTTTCCTTTTGCTATCCCTTTGCTCTGCTACCACTCAGCTCCACGCCCACCATGTCCAGAGAAGCAAGAACCTCAATTGCAGGACCCGACTCGCCTGAGTCTCCTTATCCTCTCTACTCTCCAAAGACTTCTGTCATTGCAGGTTTTGGTCGTGGTTCTTCTGATCTCGGTATTCCCACTGCAAACCTCCCTTCAGAAGGGTACGCAGACTTGCTGAAGCAGGTCTCTGCTGACAAGGGCTACGACACTGGCATTTATTTTGGATACGCTGCTGTTTATCCCACTAACAGCGAGCCCGAAACTGCTGAGATCAGAGGCAGGGCTGTTGAATATAACTACGGGTCAAAGCTCAAAAAGGGAGTTGATACTGGCGTTGTTTTGCCAATGGTAATGAGCGTCGGTATGAATCCTTTCTACCAGAATAAGGAACTGTCTGCTGAAATTCACATCATGCACAAATTCAGCAATAACTTCTACGGAGCCGATATCAAATTTGTTGTCCTTGGATATATTCGCCCTGAACTCGACTATGTTTCTGTTGAAGCTCTGATTGAAGATATCCAAACTGATATCAAAGTGGCATTAGCATCTTTGGATCGTCCAGCTTATAAGGCGTTCGAAAAAGATGAATATTTCAAGAACTAATCGCTTTTTTTTTCGTTTAATACCCCAATAGGTTTCTATATAGATATATATTTTTATTTATCTCATCTGGTTGATTGAGATCCCAGTTGAATGGATCCAGTATTTGGATTAAGGATCTTTTTGAATAGCTGACTGTATCCTAACTGCCCTCAACTATTCTCATTACTGTCTATATTATTCTTTCTTGGGTTTGGCGAGCTGTTTGCTAGCTAGCCGAATCATCTTTGAAAACCAATATACATTCAACAGATCCAGGGCCAAGTTACTTCCCACAACGCCAATTGAAACCCACAACGGGTGTCTTCTGTCTTGCAAATAAACCAGCAAATCGAGGCCCACGTACCAGGTCTGGTAGAATCCCCACAGAATTCTGGCAGTGAAGAAAGTCAACAGGAGAAAGATGCCATTGATCAATCGTAACTTCTTCTTGAACTCGCCATGGTTTTCACTATTTGGATCGTGCGTCAAAAACCAGTTAACGTTTAGAAATGGCGTAGATATCTCAAAGGCCAGGAATCTGAAGCAGTAGAAATGGAGGATAGGACGAAACCCTTGGAAGAACACCCAGCCAGCTGAAATCCCATGAATCGCAAAGCCTGCGCCAAAGTACTTGATGTAGTAGACACTCACGATCGAGTCCCAGATAAAGTATCCGTTAGCCATTGCAGCTATAAAGCCTGTATAGGAAGAGTATCCATATATCCTGTCATTGGCCGTTTTATTGAACTGCGCAGTGTTTGCAAAGGAGCTGAGCGACAGGATCAAGATTGACTGGACCATGGAGACCACATGAATGCAAAAGTCTATCTGGCGCTTGGGGGTCAGGTTCTTGTAGTATCTAGGTGCTATTCGCGGAGCCAGCTTTGAAGCCATGCAAAAGATGTAGTGGTAGAGGGCAATACTGAAGAGAATCTGGTGAATATGGAACGGGAGCATTGGGAAACCAAACCGATGTGCAATGGGTGATACGAGACTCCCCAGGCCTCGAGTAGCGAGATCGTTGAGTGTCATGATGAAGCTTGAAGACGGTGCTTAAACAGGATTTCTGGTCAATTTAAATGGCTTGAGAAGTAGTTGGAAGATGGAACTGGTTTTAGTCGAAATGGTGCGTGTGCCAAAGCTTAAATTTCCAAGCCAAGCAAGCCTTCTTGATCTTCATGTTTGTACTCACAAGGAGTGAAGGCAGTTCGTACTCATAAGGAGTGAAGGGCAGTTCATTTGGTAAAGATGTCTCAGTAGTAGTAGAACCATTGCGGGAGCCAAAGACCTTTAATCCAGACCAAAAGGTCATTATGGTCCGACCCTTTATGTCTTCTTGAACTCTGTCTCATATTCAGTTCTGGCTTTTGTTCATTGTAGAACAGAGAGGGATTGCTTTGGCTTTCTCTCAGGCTTTTCAATCCATTATAAGCAATTGGTATCGTATTGACTGCTATGATTTGAAGTGAACGGCCTATCTTGTTTAACAGACGTTTCAAGGTGGTAAACAATTCATAAATTAGAATGTTGAACATCTCACTAATACGTCATATATGGGTATTTCACTTCATAATTAGTTACAGAAGTCAGAAATCATGACTTTTGGAACTCATCTTCGCTGGCATCGTCTTATTGTTGTTAATCGCAGTATGTAGGAATCGAAAAGGCGGAAGTCAATGTAAACCCTATAATACTTCAATGTTACTTCACATCAAGATTAATCTAGATATCAGCTATTACTGAAACATGTGGGATCAGGATTCAAAGTAGAGAATTGTGAATGATAGCTTTATTCCATTTACAACGTATGTTGGCCTAATATCAATATTTCGTGCTTCAAGCTTCCAAGTGTATCCAGTTGGAGAGAAAAGTATACATATATATGGCCACAGACACTGATTGTATATTTACTATTGGATTCAACGTTTTTCAATTTGAATCATTCTAGTCAATAAATATACTCGTTCAGGGAGAAAAAAATCAGAATATGATATATTGAAAAATAGTTATCCTTAGGATCCAGTTGGAATTCTCCATGATATTTTATGAGAGATAGAAACTGATCAACTACTGTTTGGTATTTCTGCCATGTTTTTGAATTACAATTGTGTCCAAATCTTATGAAAATAACCTAAACGTTAAATCTACCTTTGGAAAGCAGATACGATCTTCAATTGTTCCTTTTTCTTCATAATAATCTTACAAGTTTATACGAGAATACAGTGAAGCAAAAGTGCAAACTGAAAAAAACATGGATTCATGTATAAAAAAACAGTTTACAAAAAATAACAGAAACTAACTATTGAGACTCAGTTGCACGAGCAGCATACTTTGGGAAATCGATCAAAGCTTGCTCAAGAGGACCCTTCTTTGACAAAAACTTGACATATGCGCCATCTTCTCTAATCTCACCCATTTCACGTCTCTCGACATAGTCTGCTCGATCCAAGTTTGTAAATCCCCATTTCTTAGAAATGATAATCTTTTGCTGTCCAGGGAACTTGTATCTAGAACGTCTTAGAGCTTCAATAACAACCGCTTTATTGGAATCTTTCGTACGGACAGAAATGAGAATTTGACCAATTTTAACACGAGCAGCCAGGCCTTGAGGTTTGCCCCAGGCACCTCTCATACCTTGCTGAAGTCTATCAGCTCCAGCACAAGACAACATCTTGTTAATACGAAGAACGTGAAAAGGGTGTACTCTAATTCTCATATGAAACGATTCACGACCAGAGATTTTGGTAATGTATTTATTGGCACAAATCCGAGCGGCTTCCAAAGCTTCAGCGGACAACTGCTCAAGCTCGTTCGAAACAAGGTGAACACAGAGTGGAAATTCGTCAACAGAAGCTCTCTTTCTACCCAAATCATAAATTCTAATCTTGGGATCGGGGACACCACGATTGTACCTAGACTTGGGAAAAGGTTTGTTCTTGCAATATCTGTAACATCTAGCAGGACGGCGAGCCATTTTTTCTTTGACAATATAATTGATGAGAAAATAGTGAAATGCTGGAGATTAGTTTATATTTATAATATTATCTAAGTTTGATTCTCTCGCCACAATGTATGCCATTCCGTTTGGATTTGTAATTGACTTGCAAAGGTGTCGGTTGTATACAGTCACATCACGTGAAAACCCGGTCAAAGCTACCCGATTATTATGCAAGACACGGGTAGTTCTATTCGGGTTTCTTTCGTGTTCCGGATCTTGAAGGCCTTGCACGGACGAGTATAAGAGTGTTTTTTTTTAATATGCTTAAGGAATTAGACACAAAAGGTACTCTACCACTTTTGAATCTGATTGGACATAAAAATCTGGGGTAACACTCAGCCTCACGAGGAAATATCACTCAACCAAATATTTTCAGAACGGTTCCTAGCCAACTCTTCTCTCGCTCCTCATTACTCTTGCCAACCGCAACCATACGTTCTTCTAGAGACTTAACTTTGCTAACAAATCGATCAACTGCCTCTTCCACATCGCTCATTTTGCCATCCAACATGCGTATTTCATAAACTAGGCGCCCTGCCAAAGCTTCAACTTCATCCAATGTCAACTTTACTCCAGCTTGACGTTCCTTCAGAGTATGCATATCCCTCTCAAGTTTTCCTGCCAATTGCTGACGGTCCTGTTCGATTCTACAATTTAGTCGCCTCGTAAGAGTGTGATACTCGTTACGCTTTTCGTCAATTTTAAATATCTGTCTCTGAGCATTGTGTTGAAGCTGAAGAGCTATCTTGTACTGTTCTGCCAATTTGATTTCTGGAGTAGGCCACGGAGTTTCCCAAGTGTAGATGTAATTATCTAGTACTGAGCTGCTCTGAGTTCGACGGAGCATGCTTAATTTAAAACTGGGATTTCTAGTCTCTACCTTTGTGTTTCGAGAGTCCAACACTTGTATAGAGTGTCTGCGTCGCAGTTCTTTAGAAATATCAATGTCCATAATTCTGGACTCAGATTCATTAGGTCGATTTTGATCTTGATTGTCTGAAGCTGCCACGATAGAGCCATCTCCCTTGTTGCCTACATCGCTTCCACTGACAATATCATACTCTTCTTCATCGAAATCTGAGTTTTCATTATCCTCCATATAATATTCCTCTTCCAGGCCACTCATCTCATTTTCTTCATCTGTTGTACCAGGAGACCTAGTTCTGTTAATGTATTTTCTTAACTTTTTCTTGGATTTCTCTTTTAAAACTCGCAAGTGTCTTCCATCACTAGAATCTTCGTCTTCATTGAATGCGCCATCATTTTCCACTGGAATATAAGGTTGCTCGTAAGGATTGTAAGACAGTAAGCCTTTTTTACCCTTTCTTCCAGCAATATCTGGCCATTTGAAGTCATTTCTCGTCTGGACTCGTTCACTAGATGCAAGAGAGCTTAAAGGAATTCCCAAACATAGAGTACTAGGTCCGGGATTCGTTATTGGTTTTCTTTGAGTTCCTCTGCCCAACCACAAGTACCTACTTCTCGAGCCTTGTAGAAACAATCTAAGCCGATCAATGTCAGTAGTTTCAACGTCTGTAACACCTCCGGTAGCAGTTTTGCCAGAGACTTCCTTCATTGTACTTTTCACAATTCCAAAAAAGTAATCAGCATTGGTGTTTTTTGTATTTGTGATGGTGTAGAGACTGTTGAGAGTATTTTCATCTAATCTCATAGACTTTGGTAGATGTTCATGTTTCTGATATGATTTCAGAGCGCTGAGAAAAAACTCAACGTCAAATGGATCTTTAGGAGTTTTGGAATTGCTAATGATGGAAGCAATTCTGTTTCTTGCACCAGTTACAAACCCGACAAGAGCAGACACAGAACGAGGACTCAAGGTTGCCAACTCAGATGCAGATGGCTTTGTGTGATATTTTGCAGCTCCCCATCTATCCCACCATATACTCACGCCTTTGAGAGTCAAGTTACAAAGAAGGCCATCCACGAGCTCTGGAGGCAATAAGTTGCAGTAGTATAAAGTAATTTGGACCATAATGATCAGCTCCCGAGCAGCAAAGTTGATTGGAACGCTCTCGTGAATCTTAAACAGCTGTCTAAACTTATCTTCAGAAGCGTTTGAAGGATTTGGCGCCATTGATAGCACAACTCTACCACTGCAGCTTGTTCTCTTCAAATTCTCATTAAGATCAAACAGCGACCACTGAACCCATTTTCCATTCTTCACAGGAACCAGTTTCAAATTTGAAGGAAACGAAGATAAATTAGACACATAAATGACACCCATATCAGTCTGTTTAGGACGAGCATAGCTCTTAAACAAATCGTCAAAGTAGGACTGTGTGAACGGGCTGAACATCTTTGCATCAGACGGTAGCGAAATCCTCGACATGACTATCGTATGCTTTGGATTTCCAGTATAACTGGCAATACAGCTATTGTTTCTTCTTTCGCAAGCCCATTGTTCCACAATATACATTTCATATCCAGACACTTCCACCTTTTCGTCGAGAAACCGCACAAGAGGCTCATATCTATACAAGGCATCCAGCAGCTTTGAATCCCCAATCAAGTAGATGGACCGTTCAATGTTTGAGTTTGGATTTATTGGCTGAACAGAACCAGTGGCGGGATCATTGTCAATTGACTCTGATATAGCATTCCGCGCAGAAGGCTGGCTCAAGGGTCGTGATTCCTTCAGCTCCAAAGACTTTTTCTTCAAAAACAATCCATCTACGTTGGACAAACTGTTCCTGCCAGCAGTCGGAGACCCGTCATTCTGAGCATTCATGGTGAAATGGTCAACTCTGATGGTTCGCAACTCTGATTGAAACTGGCTATCGGGAGCATAAATTAAGAGATCACGTGATTTAGGCTTTTTAGTGCCGACACTGAGAACAATGACTGCGGTGAAGGCAAGCACAGTAGACTCCACAGTAAATTGCACTGAAACTGATGGAGAGTGTTCAGGAACGCACGTTTAGTGTTGCACTGGAGCCCGTTAAGCCTGGGCTGCTACCGTCAATGCTCATTGAATATATCACGTGATTTTGAATGAAGCATATATTGAAGGACAAATTACTTCCTTCTATACTTCAACTCCATCAACATATATTGCCCAAATGCACATTTTAGTTACCAACGACGACGGACCTCCTAACGCAGAGACATCACCTTACGTGCACTACTTTGTAGATGCGCTGAGAAAAAACACGGACTGGAAGGTCAGTATTGCGGTTCCAAACACTCAGCGATCGTGGATTGGCAAGGCCCATATGATCGGTCAAAACCTGACTGCTTCTTACATTTATCCAGGCAAGATTGGTGACAAGTACGAAGGGCCATTCTACGAGAGACAAGCAGGGAATGAAGAGAACGAATGGGTGTTGTTGGATGGCACTCCTGCCAGTTGCACCAACGTAGGTATCAACTACTTGTTCCAGGACAAAGGTCCAGTGGACTTGGTTCTGTCCGGTCCTAACTTTGGACGGAACTCCACTGCACTCTACATCACCTCTTCTGGCACGATTGGTGCTGCCATGGAAGGTGCTCTTTGTGGAGTCAAGGCCATTGGACTTTCGTTCGCATATAAAGACAAGAACCACGACGTGGAGCAGATTGAAACTGCTTGCGACATCTCTGTCAAGCTGATTCAATACTTGCTGGACAATTGGAGCGACAAAGCTCAGCTCTACAGTGTTAACGTGCCTTTAGAGCTGGCTCCAAACTACAAGATTCTGTATACTCACATCTTGGAAAACACCTGGAAAGCCAACTTTGAGCCCTACGAGACGTACGAGAAGAACAGAGGAGCGGAAGAAGAAGGAGACTTTGAGGACGAGTTGGCAGCCGTCGCTACAGTGGGCGAATCTCATAAACTTGGACATGTTAACAACGGAGAAGGGCCCAAGAACGTTTTGCCGACATACGAGCTGAATTCCCAGGGCATCCAGCGGGACAAGGCCTTGACTCAGTTCAAGTGGAAGCCCGACTTTGAGGCGGTCCGCAGGTCTGTTATAGGGTCTGCTGAAGGAAACGATGGATTGGTAGTTGATCAAGGCAACGTTAGCGTCACTCCATTGAGAGCAGTATTCAAAGACGTCGATGTTGGTGAGAAAGAAATCAAGCTCTGAGCCGCAATGCAGAAATAGGTAATTTGTTACAGTGTATAATGATATATCGTCTTGACAATATATGGCTACCAGTTACCAGAGACTCTAGTGTTTAGAGCCGCAATGCTGAAATAGGTAATTTGTACAGTGTATAATGATATATTGTCTTGACAATATATGGCTACCAGTTACCAGAGACTCTAGTGTTTAGAACCTCAATCATGGCATCATTATGTGTTTCGGCGAGGCCGAAGAAGGGGCCTACGACTTTTTCGCTGATTCCCTTGAAGAGACCATTGATCACGACTTCTTTCAGCTCATCGCCGGTCTGGCCAAAGTCAGGGTAGGCGTTAACTTCGAGGAGTTTGACATTGAGGTCATTTGTGACCAAGAAGTCTAGGCCGTAGGTTTCAAAGGCGTTGGGGAGTGGCTGGAAGTTGATGCTGCCACCGTTGATGGCGGCTTTGAAGAGGTCGCCGGTGATCTGGCAGAGGCTGGCGAAGATAGCATCTTTGGAATCCTTTGAGAGGCCGTTTAACTTCCAGAACAGATGGACGGAATTCTCGTCTTTTTCTTCGCCCTGCAAGCAGGTGTTTGTGAGATGGCCCTTCAAAGAGTCGACGGTGCTGGGGTTATAGGGCGATAGGGCGAACAGGGCGAGCATTTCTTTGTAGACAAAAACGCGGAGAGCTCCAGACACGACGACGTAGGTTCTTATGTGGAACTTGCGGTTGGCGTGCTGAGGGAGGAGCAGGACGTCTTTGACGTACTTTTGGACAATGAAATGGCGTAGATCAGAGGTCGTTATACCGTTTTCACCTTCGTCGTCGGTGCCTGGTTCGTCGAATGAATCAAAGATTGCTTGCAGTTCGTCGATAGTGCGGAACAGTCGAATGCCCTGTCCACGGTCGCTCATGCTGGGTTTTAAGATGTAGGTAGATTGGTCATGAATTTCGCGCTGTTGGTTCTCTTCTAGGGCGCATCGGAGCTCGTAAGATTCGTCGAGGGAATCGTCGAGGAACTCAGCGTAGTCGACTTCCAAGTTGTACGATTCAGGAGCGGCGAGTTTGAGAATGGAGTCAGGGTTTTTGGCTACGAAAGTGGCGATTGTGTTTGCGAGGTAGTGCTTACGAATAAGGCCTTTTCTGTAGATGTAGGAGCACGCAAAGTAGTTACTATCGGACATGAGTCTGTCAAAGTCGAGGTCTTCATAGTCGCCATACTGGAAGAGTTTATCAGATTTCGAGCAGTCTTGGGGTTTTTGTTTGATGACGAGATTCGGAATGTGAGATTTTAGGGAAGCTTCAATAACAGGATACAGATATGAGCTGGTATCAATTGAGATGAGCGCAGTACAGGTCATTTTGGGTATCAATTGAGATGAGAGAGGTCATTGTGAGATGGAGTTAGATGTAGGAAACTTTTTATTCTCCCAGTCTGCTCCCAGTCTGTTCCCAATATTGTCCCAGTTCCCAATCTGGGGATTGATATCACAAGTATAGCAAATTTGATGAAACGAGGAATGGGGATGAATATTTGGAGGTTGGATCGTTGGAGGTTGGAGGTTGGAAGTTGAATAGCTAAATGGAGTTGAATAAAGGTTCAATGAGGTTGAATTGGTATTTGGATTGTGTTTATATTGATATCAGAATAGCATTTGAGATTTTGATCTGGTAAAGTTGTGATATTTTAAATTTGTTTAAATCTTGGATATCTCGAATATCTTGGATATCTTGGATATCTCGAATACTTTGAATGCTTTGAATACTATGAATATTTTGAATATTTTGAATACACTGATATTTTGAATACACTGATATTTTGAATACACTGATATTTTGAATATTTTGAATATTTTGAATACACTGATATTTGATCAATCTGTCAGAACAATCTATTATATCTGTTATATTCGTTATATTCGTTATATTCGTTATATCTGTTATATTCGTTATATTCGTTATACCCGTTATATTCGTTATACCCGTTATACTCGTTATATTCATCTGTATCTCAATATCTACATCTATTCTACCTCTAACTCATTAAATTATCATATAATTATCTCATCATACTGTTATCTCAATGTATAATTGTATATTTATCATGTTTGTCTCAATCATCACTTTTATAGACTCTAATTCCTACCCATATATTCACAAAAGCCAATAACGCTTGGATTCTACACAATCTCTAAGCATACTAAACCTCTTAACTTTACTCTCAACTTTACTCTCAACTCTACTCTCAACTTTACTCTCACCTCTACTCTCAACTTAACACTCAACTTGACCTCTCAACTTTACCTCTGAATTGCTCACCACTACCTTCACCTCTCCCCACAATCACAAACTCCCTATTTAGGATGCCATGCTGAAATATCCAGGACCCAAATATACTCATACCGTCCAAAAAAAGAACTTTTAAAAAAGCAGTCACACTTCCTTTCAACTCAAAAGTGAAAAATACACTCCTGCATGGATGACTCAGCAATTACGTCTGAGACACAAGAAAGAAAATTTTTTTCGGCTGCACAGCGTCAGGACTTCCCAGCGGACACCTTCTATTACCTTTTTGTTTGGAATTCTTGTTGCTCGACAGGTATATTCGTGTTAGACATCTACCCCGACAGATACAATGACTACTGAATCACACAGACGTACGTTTAACTGATTTAAGGATTGAGGGCGACGAGATTGGTGGATTCACGATAGTTTGAGAGGCGAATCGAGTTTGTGATCTTGCGGTTAGCAGGTTTAGATGGAGTTGAGAAGGAGTCGAGATGGGATGGAGATGAGTTGAAATGAGTTGAGTTGAAATGAAGTTCAGTTCGAGCTACCGTGTCAGGACCGGACCAGGACTGAACCAGGACTGAACCAGGACCGAACCAGGACTGGAACTGAACTACTTTAGAACAACCAGAACAATCAGAACAACCAGAACTACTTTAGAACCAACTCTAGAACCAACCAGACCAACTCCAGAACCATTTCCAGAACACAACCACCTACAAACCAGAACAGAACCATCTTTTGCCCTCACCTCACCTCACCTACCCCCATTACTAACTCTCTTTTAGTCTACGTTAAGGGAAAGCACCTTTCTTACCAACGTTCCAAGCACGTTACTAACCCCAACGTCTCCTTGGTCTCAATTGACGGTGTCAGCACTCCTGATGAAGCAAAGTTCTACCTCGGTAAGCGCGTAGCCTTCATCTACCGTGCCTCCAAGGAAGTCAGAGGTACCAAAATCAGAGTTATCTGGGGTAAAGTCACTAGAACCCACGGTAACTCTGGCGTCGTCCGTGCCAACTTTAAGAAAAACCTCCCCCCCAAGACCTTCGGTGCCACTGTCCGTGTCATGCTCTACCCTTCCAACATTTAAAGAATTTGTCGTCTTTTCTTAATTTATTTCGTTTTCCTATGTATATTTGAAAAAATTAACGGCTATTTTTTGCTTGTGTATATTGCTGCTCAATGTGTAGCTAGTCTATACGTAGTTTCTAGGGTTAGGCGATTATTTTTCAGCCAATAGCAGTCGAGTTAAACCAAATTTCTCCCAGAAAATTCCTTCCTCACTTTCCTTTCCATCACCATATTTCTTGTACATCTACACAATGATTCCTTATGAAGCTCTTCTCCCTTGGGGTGTTATCTTGACGGTAAGATTGGGTGTTTGGTAGGGCTATGAGTTTGAGAGTTAACAGTTGCAGTTGATGACCGTTGCTGGAGGTGCAATGAACTCCATTCATTCCATTAGAAACAACGGCAAGCGTGATCTTTACGGTCTTGACAAGTGGGATCGTCAACGTGAGTAGTAAGAGTGTGAAGTTGATGAGTAGGGGCTAATTGTTTTAGTTATTGAGAGAGACTTTAGATTGACGGGCAAATTCCGTGGTCAAACCGACAAGCCAACGGCACCTGAAGAGTTCAAGACAAATACATTCTGGAAGGTGAGTTTTGTAGTAGGTTGGGGGAAGGATGGGATGGGATGGGGTGGACAGTTCTTTCAGGACAGTTCAGGACAGTTCAGGACAGTTCAGGACAGGACAGGACAGACAGGACAGTTCAGGACAGTTCAGGACAGTTCAGGACAGTTCAGGACAGTTCAGGACAGTTCAGGACAGTCAGGACAGTTCAGCCAGGACAGTTCAGCCAGCTCACCCCAGCTCAACCTCCATCCCAGTTTGCTCACTTTACTAACAAACTTAGGCTGAAAAACGATTCTAGATTCAACGAATTCTTTATTGCATGCTATAGGAAATATATTTATTGAGTCCTAATCCTCGCCTGTTCATATCCTTATGTATCCGAATTCTCAGCAACTATTCAAGAATCTTTTTGATTTCAGGCTTTTCAGACTCGATTGAAAACTCAGGACGGGGAATCGCAAAGCCCTGAGTGGTTCTAGCAAATGTAATATCACCCAACCTAGAAACAGGCTTTAACTTTGCCATGTCAAGAGTCTCAAGATTCTTACTGATCACGTCCTCTCGAGCATGGAACTTGACTGCTTCTGCAACAAAAAGTCGACCTGAAGTTTTACCTGTAGTCTTGGAAGTAAACGGATACGTATGGACTATCTTTGCTTCTACTGAAAACGCCGACTCTGCGACGTGCTCAGGCTTCACGGACTCCGAAGGAACCGCTGTTAGTCCAGAGAGCTTCCATTCGTCAACGTCGGCTGGAGCATTGGTGCAGGTGTAGTTGGCTGCCTCGATAAACCATTCGGATATGATGTTGATGGTGAGTTCCTCGGTCTCCATGAGGTTTGTAGCAGTGTCTTTGGCTGCCCGGCCTTCACTGATAGACACGATGAAAGTAGGAGGGTCGTGGTTCACGAGCTGGAAGTACGAGAATGGTGCTAGATTCCTGACTCCGTCTTTGCTGACCGTAGATACGAGTGCAATGGGTCTGGGGGTGATGGCACTGGTAAGCAGCTTGTAGTTGGTGATTGGGTTTCTTGTCTCTGAATATGGATCAAAGCTGATCTTCTTGTGGGCTTTCCAATCATCCTGGCTGGCTCCAGAGCCCACCGTCCAGTCTGGATTCACTGACTTGGTTACGTGCCAAAGAGCTTCCTTCTCAAAACTTGGTTTCGTAGACTGCTTGACATTGTTAGCATACCGCAATACATGAAACCTTTTGATTTGCTGCCATACTTGAGACGCCATGTTGTTAGTTCCTAACGGGCTTGGTGATTGTTAAAAGCGAACATCTGCCAGGCTTTATATACTCTTATGCAACAACAGCGATAAAACTAAGATTTTCGCGTGACTTCAAAAAGAAGTAAAACTAAATCACGTAAGAAACACGTAGAACGACTTTATATTTTACTCTCCTCCATTTTACTGTCCTCCATGTACCAGCTGGATTAAATGTATAGGAAGAGAACTAATACAAATGCTACTCTGAACAAGCCTTTTCAGATGCCGGTTTTAAACCGGCCACCATCGAGTAGCGATGATAAACCTTCAAAGATTCTCATTGAAAAAGAACCAGCTGAGCCAGTTGTCAAAAAAGTACGAACTGGATCACAGGCCGAAGCAGAATCCGAGAACGATGAACTATTTGTAACCAGCGCTCGCGCTCCGGTTGAAAGAAGAAAACCAGACCCTGGCCAAAGTCTGCGTCCTTTGTTTCCTCCAGGTGCTCTCAAACCTTTAGCAGTAGCCTCAAAGACACCAGCAGTAACTCCTCTCAAGCCTTTGGCAGTAACCCCAAAGAACTCAGCAGATGACTCAAGCGAAGACAGATACTTTGAGGTTTTGTATCGCAAATTCACTACAAAGAAGAATAAATCTTGGGATGGCGATGGCAGTATTGTTATATCTCAATCCCGTCAAGCAAGTCTGCACAACTCAGAAGGCAAGCAAATCACCAAACAGCGAATACCTCAGTTGAAATTCGAGGAAGGAGAAGAGCTCAAATTGGGCTTTTATGAAGTCGAGCTTGGTGTTGAAATAAGTAAAGACAAGTATCTCTCTGGTTCTGCTTTCTTGCTCCAAGGCTCTGCTGGAGACACTTTGAACCAGACCAAACCTATGGCAAAGTACCAAGCACCCACCATCACAAACTCCATCAAGTCTGGTGCCTTGAAGAGAGTAGTCAAAGTCACTGAACCGCGACATGATCCAAAAGCAGAAGGTGCCATTGTCCTTACAAAACCTCCAAAATCCAGAAAAGAGATTGTCGACGTTGTCGTGGACCCTCTTCTTGGTCGATTCCTGCGGCCTCACCAGAAAGAAGGAGTCCAGTTCTTGTACGAATGTGTCATGGGAATGAGAGATTACCAAGGCAGAGGAGCGATACTGGCTGATGAGATGGGCTTGGGCAAAACTCTCATGACTATTACCTTGATTTGGACTTTGCTCAAACAAACACCTTATATTGGAGAGGAGCCTGTTATTAAACGAGCTCTGATTGTATGTCCTGTTACTCTTATATCAAACTGGAAAAAAGAGTTCAAGAAATGGCTGGGGACTGTCAGAATTGGAGTTTTCACTCTCGATAGTAATAAAGACAACCTGCAAAATTTCATTGCTGGGCGATGTTATCAAGTCATGATAGTCGGATATGAAAAGCTGCGTTCAATATCCACAGAGCTCAGGAAGGCCGCTATAGATATTATCATTTGCGATGAAGGTCATCGTTTGAAAACTGCTACCAACAAGTCCGCCCAAGCTATTTTGACCTTGAAAACAGATAGAAGAATCATTTTGTCTGGTACTCCTATCCAAAATGATCTTGGAGAGTTTTTCACGATGGTCGACTTTTTGAACCCTGGAATTCTGGGAACGTATGCGACGTTCAAGCGCGAGTTTGAACTTCCAATTGTTCAGTCAAGACAACCAGAAGCCATGAAAAAAGCAATTGAGAAAGGTCTCAAACGATCAGAAGAGTTATCCAAGTTAACAAGACTTTTTACTCTTAGGAGAACAGCAGAAACACTCGATAAATACTTACCGCCCAAAACTGAAGCTGTCTTATTTTGCAAACCTCTACTCCATCAGATCAAGTTATACAATGATTTACTAGAGTCGAATGTTATAAAGACCTGTATTGGCTCCAACGATGCAGCTGAGCATTTGCGAGCTATTACAATGCTGAAAAAAGTTTGTAACGCACCTGCTTTGCTACGAGATTCTGAATTTGACAGCTCCAAGTTGCCCATCCCAGCTTCATTATCTACAGGAAGTGGGAAAATGAGAGTCTTGGAAGGTATGGTCAGAAAGATTTATGAAGAAACCACAGAGAAAGTAGTAATTGTGTCTGGATACACGAAAACCCTGGACTTAATAGAGGACAAAATGAAAGACATGAGTTTGGCTACTGTTAGATTGGACGGGTCTACAGCTACGAAAAAGCGCCAAAGCTTGGTAGATTCCTTTAATGTCTGTCCGAGGGATAAAGGCTTTGCGTTCCTGTTGTCTGCGAAATCTGGGGGAACTGGACTAAATCTCATTGGTGCTTCGAGACTGTTTCTGTTTGACACTGACTGGAATCCTTCTGTTGATTTGCAGGCAATGGCGAGAGTTCATCGGGATGGACAGAAACGTCCTGTTTTCATTTACCGACTGCTTACAACAGGAACTATGGATGAGAAAATATATCAAAGACAAATAACAAAACAAGGCCTAGCAGACACGTTCATGGATGGAGGAGCGTCTAAGAATTTGGAACGGCCGTCGTCTTCTGGCAAGAAGAAGATGCTCTGTCTGTCTAAGGATTTGAAGTCTACCAGCTCCAAAAGTAACAGTTTTTCATTATCAGAGCTACAAGATTTGTTTTCATTGAATACAGATACGGACTCCAATACCCACGATCTTCTAGAGTGCAAATGTTTGCAAGGAAAGCCTAACGATAGCTTTTGCGATGAGGTGAACAGTGGTGAAGAGTCGGACGAATCTGGTGAAGGACTAGGCGGTTGGACCACCGCGTCAAGCGTGAACAATGGAACGGTCCCGATACCAAAGAGATTAAGGAACAAGAATAAAATGAGTGGTCTTCATGAGTACAAACACCTGGATCCTTTAGCAGAAGAAGAGTTTTTCACTGGAGATACCATACTGGATAGCTTAGTTTCGACGAAATCTTCACAAATCTCGTTTGTGTTTACAAAATCTTCATTAGAATCAATCGATGCTATATGACCAGTAACACGTGACTTCAATATATATCAATATAAATAGCTGGATTTTTCTTCACTGACATTAGAATACCAAAATGTCAGTGCCAGATCCTAATCTTTATATATTTGAGCTGGTGGAGCGACTGAAAGGCTCTCTGACTCCATTTACATTTGGTCCTAATCATTCCGTTGATCTGGATGGCGAACAAGGTCTGGATGGCGAGCAAGGTCTGGATGGTGAACAAGGTGTTCTTGAAGGGCTGAAGGCAAAGGAAGAACAATCTCGAAAGCTGGGCTTAGATGGCAAAGTCTGTTCATCTTGTGGAACAATTGTGGATACTGGAGAACCAAACTACCTTCAACTTCACTACAAGAAAGACTACCATAGATACAATATCAAACGAAAACTGAGCAACTTGGAACCATTGTCAGAAGTTGAATTCGAAAAAGTTATCGGAGATCTAGAAGAAAGTATATCTGGATCTGAAGACAGTGAATCGGAAGACGAGACCACCGAAGGGAGTAAACTGGCTACTCTGATGGAAGATACTACATTGTCTACCAATGTCAACGAGGAAGAACCAGTTAAATTAAACAATACGCCATATTATATGTTCAACTCGAAAGATTTAGATGAATCTCAAGTCTATGCAGTATACAAGAATGTTTTTGCGACCAATTATACATCCAAAGGATATCTTAGTCCTGACCAAGAAGCCGTGAACAACTTGGAGGCCTTGCGACACCTTGATCCTAAAGGCATTTCAGTGATCTTGATGGTTGGAGGTGGTCATTTCTCTGCTGGAATCATCTCACACAAGAGAAAGGCTCAACGACCAACTATTCAAAATCCTTTTGCAGATATTGATGTCCTTGCTCACAAGACTTTCCATCGCTATACCACACGTAGGAAACAAGGAGGAGCACAGTCTACGTCCGACAGTCAAAGAGGCAAGGCCAATTCTGCAGGTTCTTCTCTCAGAAGATACAACGAGGCCGCTTTAGAAAAGGAGGTTCGCGAACTGCTGGATTCATGGAGAGACATGATCAATAGAGCAGATTCCATATATATTAGAGCCAACGGCCCTACAAACAGAGGAATTCTTATGAACTATCAAAATGCACCCATTGTTAACGGAGACTCAAGAATCAAATCACTGCCATTCTCAACCAAGAGAGCCACTGGTACTGAGATCAAACGGGCCTGGGCTGAACTCACTCATGCCAAAGTCCAGTCAAGACCTACAGTGGTAGTCAAACAACAATCTTCAGCTCATAAACCCACTTCCACTCATAGACCAAGCACTCCAAAAGAAGCTGATCCCAATGACATCCATACTAAAGAGCTGGTACAGGCAATCAAGAAATCAAAGATTGCAACTTTAATCAGCTACTTGAAGAAACACAAGCTCAACGCATCTACATTCGAGCTCACTCCTGAGTCTCAATATGCCCATACTCCAACCCTACTTCACTACGCAGCGTCGAAGAGCGTACCAAATATCATTTCGACATTGCTCAAAACACTCAAAGCTGATCCAACTGTCCAAAACGCAGCTGGGAAAACTGCGTTCCAGGTATGCTCAGATAGAAGCGCTCGAGAAGCTTTCCAGCTAGCCCGTAGCTCCCTGGGTGAAGATACACCATGGCCTGGCTCCTGGGACACCGACGCTCGAGTGGGCAAACCATTGACTGCCCAAGATATCTCAAAGCGCGCTGAACTCGAAAGACTTGCACAACAGTCTGAAAACCAATCCAAGATCCAACAGATGGAAGCCCAGGAACGCGAACAAAACAAAAACCTCCTCGAACGTAGATTCCCTCCAAGCTCGAGCAAAAAGCTCTCAAGCTCTGTGATCACGTCTACCTCCTCAGGAAACGCAAGCTTGCTGGAAATGAGCCCAGAAGACAGAATCAAGTTCCAACGCGAACAAAGAGCCCGCGCTATCGAAGCACGATTAGGTCTAAACAAATAGTTAAAATTGGAAAACATCATTCTTAAACAACTATAAAAAAAACTACTAAGACTAACAAATCATGAAAATATATTTAGAAACAATACAGGAAAAAATTACAATTGGAATATTTTAGATGATTCAAGCCTCAGTGGCAGGAGCAGCTTCATTAGAAACAGGAACAGCAGCATCACCTTCACCAGCCTCGCCCTTGTTTTGCATGTACTCATTGTAAGCATTGAGAGCAGCAGTAACAGAGTTATCAAAAGCTTCGTCGTCTTCAGTAAGAGCAATCAAGTCTTCAACAGACATGTCAAGAATCATACCAGTGATCTTACCAGCAAGATTTTGGTCTTGAACGCTTCTGTGCTCAACAATCTTGGGGAAAATGTACTCACCAATGATTTGCTTGCGAGCGTCCTCAGGAGCATTGTTAACAAGTACAGAAAGAGGAACATCTTCTCGTTGACCATTGTTGTTGGGTCCACGGCGACCACCACGGCCACCGCCAGGGAAACCGTTGTAGGGACGACCTTGAGGACGGCCACCTTGAATACCACCACCAGGGAATTGGTTAAAGACTGGGCCCATGTTATAACCAGGGACCATGTGGCCACCACGAGGACCCCATTGTCCTTGGGGAGGAGGAATAACTTGTTGACGAGGAGGATGCATCATGACCTGAGGGTTGCCACCGTAGGGGCGACCGACAGGTTGGATGAAACCGGGCTGTTGTCCAGGACCGTAAAACATAGGGTTGGGCATGTATTGGCCAGGAAGACCACCAGCGGCAGCAGCTTGTTGCTGCATTCTAAGTTGGTTTTTGGCTTGGATTTGTTGCATCAATTGGTTGCGTCGAACATCTTTACGTTGAGCAAGAGCAACATACAAAGGCTTACCGGCAAGCATGTGCTGGTTCATCTCAGCAACAGCCTTGGTAGCTTCTTCAGGAGTAGAGAAACAGACGAAACCGAATCCCTTGGACTTGCCTTGGTCGTCAGTCATGACCTTGGCAGAAGTGATGGTGCCGTGAACAGAAAAGACTTCACGGAGCTTCTCGTCGTCGACGGTGTCGTCGAGATTCTTAATGTAAAGGTTGACACCAATGTACTTATTGGACTTTTCAATTCTAGCAGCTTCATGCTGCTTCTTGAGCTCCTCCTCACGCTCGTACTTCTTTTGGGCACGGCCAACATAGAGCTTCTTGGACTTGAAGTCAGAGCCGTCAAGAGCCTCGACAGCAGCGGCAGCAGCACCGTGCTCCTCAAAGTTGACGAAGCCAAAACCACGGGAGACACCTTCGGCGTCCTTGGAAAGGGAAGCAGAGGTGATAGTACCGTACTGAGAAAAGAGCTCCTCAAACTCCTTGTCAGTGACCTCGGTGTCGACATTCTTGACATAAATGTTGGTAAAGTTGGCCTTGAGCTCGTCAGCCTTGGATTGACGGTCCTGTCTGGGGACGTGGTAGCCGACAAAGACCTTACGGTCGTTCAAAAGCATGCCGTTGACGTTCTTAATGGCGGACTCGGCAGCAGCAGTGGTTTCAAAGTGGACAAAGCCATAGCCCTTGGAAACACCATAGTCGTCGGTAGCAATCTTGCAGGAAAGAATGTTACCAAAGGTAGAAAAGGTATCATGGAGATCCTTATTGTCAATGGCAGGATCGAGGTTCTTGATAAAGATGTTACCGGCACCGGTGCGACGCAAGGAAGGGTCGCGCTGGGACCACATAATGCGGCAGGGACGGCCCTTGATGGGAGAGTAGTTGAGCTCGGTCAAGGCACGTTCACCGTCAGCGGTGTCGTGGTAGTTAATGTAGGCGTAGCCCAAAGATCTCTTAGTGACAACGTCGCGGCAGACACGAATGGAGGCGACGGGACCAATTTGGTTAAAGATCTCAAAAAGCATGGCTTCGGTGACGGAAAGGTCGAGCTCTCCAACGTAGAGGGAAGCGTTGGAAGCCAGGTCGCTGGGAGCGGACGCGGTTTGGTCGTTGGCAGCAGGGGTAGACTCGACGGCAGTGGCGTCGGTAGACTCACCAGAAACGGGGGCGGGAGAGGCAGCAGGAGCTTCGGTGGAAGTCTCTTCAGTCTTGTTGAGCGAGAGTTGCTCAAGGGCCTTTTCGGCGGCGGAAACAGAAGCGTCGGTGGACATTGTTAGCTGGCAGGGAGGACTGTGGATCGACTGAGGGTTGATATAAATGAATATATACGCGTGTTAGACTTGAGAGGACTGATATACACCAAGAATAAGACGATTAGAGCTGAGGAGGAGCTTTAAGAAGAAGAAATATGGGCTTTTTTGGAATTTTTTTGATTTTTTTTGGTTTTTTTAAAATTTACAGTAAATTTTTTTTATTGAAGCTGGGAAACAGTTTGAATAAAAAAAATTCGAAAGGTTTTTGGGGGTTTGAAGCGATGTTCAAGGAGTAGTCAAGATTGGCTTTGGACGAGGAAAGGGAAAAGAAGAAGAAAAGAAGAAGAGGAGAAGAAAAGAAAAAGACAAAAGAAAAAAAAAAATGAAAATTTTTTGTATCACTGGCATCGTGTGGTAGCTGGGACTTCAGTCATTACACCACTTTAGTGACTTCATCTTGACTGTAGTGATTTCAAGGCCTTTGTGAAATACGGAGGTTAGGGTTTCCTAAAAGAGAATAAGGTTATTAAGGACAATTTAATCACGAGGTAGAGGAAGAGAAGAGATATTGAGATAATGAGATAATGAATTAAGATATCAATCGAGATATCAATCGAGATAATGAATTGAAATATCAATCGAGATAATCAATCAAAATATCAATCGAGATAATCAATCAAAATTATCAATCAAAATTATCAATCAAAATTATCAATCAAAATTATCAATCAAAATTATCAATCAAAATTATCAATCAAAATTATCAATCAAAATTATCAATTAATATAATCAATAAACCAGTCGGTAGTTAGTAATATAGTCGGTAATATAGTCTATAATATAGTCTATAATATAGTCGATAATATAGTAGATAATATAGTCGGTATAAGCCGATAAATCGATATCAAGTCGATAAATCAATAATAAATCAATGAATCAATAAAACTAAAGTCAAATCATTGAGCATACTGTTCTTATAATTCAATAAAGAATTCTTCATGCTTATATTGTGATCTAATAAATGTCGATTCAAAGAACCATTCATGCAACATACATTCCTGGTTTCAAGAGTATCTTCGCCATAGACGTTTCAACCATCTGATTGCACAAGAGTTCTGAGATCTAGATATCAAGATAACATGGCGATACTCAATAGTAACACCAGTTACTCGATACAACATGAACATCATGGCAATTAACGTTTCCAACATCCAACACTAACACCAACACCAACTCCAATACCAACTCCAACACCAACTCCAACACCAACTCCAATACCAACTCCAATACCAACACCAACTCCAATACCAACTCCAATACCAACTCCATTACTAACTCCAAATATTAGTCAACACCAACTATAACTTCCATAACACCAACACCAACTCCAACCTCCATAAAACCACCTCCAAATACCATCACCTTCACTCAAGAACGATTGTTCATAACAACCTCAAGAACAACATTGATGGTAGTCGCTATCACCCAGAACAATACCGTAATCGTACCCAACGTCCGAGACAACCGCCATCTATTCAATGGCACCGCTACCGACAAAAACACCAAAGTTAGCAACAAAGTAACTCCCGAAATCACAAGCGTATGGGAAAGCCCTATTTGAAATCCCTCCGCAGGCATAACTACCAGCCCCGAGACTCCCACTCCAACCAGTATATTCAACATTGGCCCTCCAAAACACGCTGACAAGGCCATCATCGGAAAGCCCATCTTCGCAACAGTCATGTTGGCTACCAGATCCCCAAGAGAATTGCCCACCGCAAACACCGTCAGCCCCAGAACCGCATCTGATATATGAAGAATGACCCCCAGAGCCTTCAGAATCCCAACCACCTCGTTCGCTACAAGCGAAACCCACGAAATCGCAAACACAAAGCCTGCAAACGATATTATCTGCATATAGTATGGTGCTCTCGTCGACTCCGTCACCGTCGAAAATATCAACACCAGCAGCCCAACAGACACCATCCCAGAGTACGCAAGTAGCTTGGACACCGGCGTCTCTTCGTCAACTAAACCCGTCACAAGTGCAAACGACGGCCCGCAAATCGCCTGTAGTATCAACAGCCACCGAACAACTGGAATATACTTCTTGGTCCGACGCACCACTGGAATCGCTTCCTGTCTCGAATCCTCCTCCTTCTCAATCGCATCAGATTCAATCACCGGAACAGTAACCGTTAGCAGAAAGATCGCGGGCGCCGTGATAATACACATTATCCAACTGACCCAAGATTTTTGTGTCAGCCCTTCCAAGGTCGGACAAACCGTGACAATGACATCTATCCACGGCTGAAACCTTCTTACGAGCTTATCTTGAAGAATTGAGATTTGCGAGTTCCTGCGCAGAGCAGTGGTAGGAACATGGTCAGTAAGCAGAGCAGCTGCTGGGTCGTCAGAGTAAAGGCCCAAGTCTGGCGAAACGGCCCGTTCATATTCAGTGGGACTATATTCAAATGGATCAACCACTGGAGCGTCTCGTTCGTCGGTAATTATCAATTGAGGGACTCCAGGAGCATCCACATGGCTTGAAGATGTTGGATGGGACGACGCCCGTTGGCGCGCAGTTTCATTAGGTGAGTCCCGGTATCCAGCATGGCCTTCCTCAGTGCTGCTCGTATGCTGCATGGGGATATTGACAGTCTTCACCGACCTGGAATCATTGAGTGTCTGCAGCACGTTACGGAATTCCATTGCGCCAAACAAAGAAGGCCTGATTGTCCGCGTAGGACTGCTAGATGACGACGAAGTGGTAGGCAGCTTCACTGGCCGAGGCTGCAGTGAGCCACGACGGAGTCTCATGACTCTGGTCAGTTCATTGTACCCTTCGCCTTGGAGCTCTTCATTTTGTTCCTGCCACAGAGGCGAAGGAGATGAGTAGGCTGGCGGTTCTGTAGGAAATGCAATATTTGAAAAATTGAGGCCTTGGGTCAGCACAGAAGGATTATCGGTGACCTCTTCGTCCGCTTCAATGTTCACCTCCTGGCCTGGCTCTGAAAACAAGTCCCTAGCGCGAGTCTCTACCAAGTAGAGTCTTCGTTTGCGAGAGTTGTACCAGTGCCAACAGACTACAAAGATGACATAGGCCGTATAAATGAGCAGCATGACGGTGCACTCAAAGCTCGTCAGGACTCCGTCAGATATAGAGTACATTGCGTATGATACTGCGACAGTGAAAAACAATACGTCCCGTAAAAAGGACTTGCGGGCAACCCTGAAAGGCCTGATAATGGCCATAGCGCCAGTGACCACCGCAGTGATAAAGGAGGCAGCTCCCACGAGCTCGCCGATAGCTAGAGACCCAGAGCCAATCTTCATGGCGGCGTAGGTCGAGAAAACGTCGGGCGAACCGTTTCCCAGAGCAAGAAAAGTGACACCCGCCAGCGATTCAGAGAGCCCGAGCATCTTGGAAATGGTGTTGAGATTCGGACACAGATAGTCAGAGGCCGCCACCCCAATCACCGTGAAAAGCACAGCTAGCCAGCCCAGCACAGCAGCAAGTAGGAATCCTGAAACCACAGGAGAGCTTCCGCAGTAATACAAACTGAGATAGTCAAAGAATCCCAAACGGTCTTCCTGGCAGTAATCCAGCACAAACTGGCACTTGTCTTCAGCATGCCGAACATCTTCACACGTCAGATTGAGCCCTGAAGCTGATGCTGTGCAAACAAACAGCAGAGCTACAATGAGAAATCTCTTCATCAATAATATTGTCCAGGGAAAAGTCCTGTCATGTAAAGTGCTTGGTAGGAGGAATGAACTATTGGGTAAAGAGAAATTAGCCACCACTAATTGATCAATTTAATTTCCTAATTAGGAAGGCAGTGTGTAGATTTTTTAGATTAGGACTAGGGTTTCTGAAAAAACTGAAAAAAAAAGTAGCCTAAAAAGGGAATTGAAAAACTGGAATAAATCTGGGGAAGCGTGAAAATAGTATTAATAGCACAAAAAACAATATGAACATCCATAAGCCAAATGGACGGAGCAGGTTACAAATTGAGAGCTAATTGGATTGTTTTTTGGTTATGATTCGTCGAGGGCTGAATTTGAGTCGTCAGATTCTTGATTTGAGTTTTCATTCAGGTTTCTTGGATTTTCATTCAGGTTTCTTAGATCTTGATTCATTTTTCTTGAGTTTTCATTCATCTTTCTTAGATCTTCATTCATCTTTCTTGAATCTTCAGTTATCTTTCTTGAATATTCATTCATCTTTCTTAAATCCTCAATTTCTGAATCATGGCTCGTTTTTCTCAAGTCAATTCCTGAATCTTCATTCATCTTTCTTAAATCAATTCCTGAATCTTGATCCTCATTGATATCTCTTCTAGATGATTTCAATCCCTCCATACCAGCGACAGCAGTCAAGGAATTATGAGTGCTGTTGTCTACTTCTTCGCACTCAGTCTTTGGTATCGCTGTTTCCGCATCAGTATCTTCTTCCTTCTTTACCTTTATGTGATTGTAGTCAAACGAATCCAGATTAGTAGACTCGTATGGCTCTTGTTTGATTCTCGGCTCTTGTTTGGGTTCTTGTTTAATTCTCGGCTCTTGCTTGATTCTTGACTCTTGCTTGATGGCTGGTTTCTGTTCAAAGGTGATCTGCTTGGTTGATTTCCTTTGAGTAACTCTGCCAAAGACCCAGACGACAGACATTGCAACGGCAGCCATGACGGCCATCTCAACGGACCACATGAGAACGGGCATCACTATCCACATGGCGAGTCTCCATTGATACATCCAGTATCTCAAGCCCTCCCACTCGGTGTCGAGGACCAGGGAGGCCTTCTCGATATTGACGTTACGGTCGATCAAAATTTCAATGTACCGCTTGCCATCGGAGGTGAGCTCAGGTTGAGCGCGGGAGCGCGAGTAGAGGCCGATGGTGCCAAAGTCCAACGAAATGGTAGAGATTTGTCGCTTGAAACCAAAGACATAGAGAGGAAGATAAGTGACGGTGTCGACGAGCTCGAGGAGCTCAGACTTGTAGGGCAGGATGGCTTGTTTCCAGTGAATTCTGCCACCCGAGACGGACGATTTGGCAGAGTGATCTTCGACGCCGACGAGAAAGTTCCCGATAGCCTTGTTGTAAGAGTTTCTCTGTAGTTCGAGTATGACCTTTAGTCCGACTTTGAACTTGGGGATTTCCAAGAGCTGGGACTTGACGAGGTTTTCGAGGCCATGGCAATTGGGTAGTGTGAGAGCGGGAGTAGGAGAAGCAGTAGCAGCTTGAGGTGCTGTTAGAGCTGGAGCTGCTAGAATTGCCGAAGCTTCTGACGGTGAGCCTGCTTGTGCTACTGACAAGACAGGCAGCTTAAAGTCCAATAGGACAGTGCTAGAAGGATTTGGAATGTAGGAATAGTAGAACGTAGCATACCCAAAGATGGCAAAGACGTATAGTGCAAAGGACGTGATTGAGAGCAGAACCACGTAGAGGGAGGTACGAGTGATTTGAGAGATGAATGGCAGCTTCATCCCAAATGAATAACAATTCTGTTGAATGCGAATGCTAATGGGTTGACAGAGATGGTGAGAAGGTTTGTACAAAAATTTTTTAATTTTTTTTATTTAATTTATTTAATTTTTTTTTTATTTTTATTTAAATTTTTTTTATTTTATTTATTTATTTTATTTTTTTAATTTTTTTTTTTTTTTTATTTTTTTTTTTTTTTTTTTTTTTTAATTTTTTTTTTTTTTTTTTTTTTTTTTTTTTTTTTTTTTTTTTTTTTTTTTTTTAATTTTTTTTTTAATTTATTTTTCAAAACGCACATCCAGTAGGGTCCTACTGCCTCAAGTGAATCACATAGAAAACAAGGTTTACTTTTGAGCGTTGGGAGGTTTGAGAAATAATTTTCTCTTCACGACACACTGCGAAATGTCTGCGATAGTTCCAGCTTGGAAAAAGTTTGGCTTGAAGGTCAAGCAGGCGAATGTGCCTGCGGATACAAACAAGAGGCCTCATACGGACAAGATAGACGGCGAGAAGAAGCCTCCGAAGAGGCCTAAGCTGCCCAAGGCTGAGAGAAGGTTGAGGCCAGCGGTGGAGAAGGACCAGCTTCAATATTTGCGCCAGTTTAAAGATTCTCCTAGCGACTGGAAGTTTTCCAAGTCTAAGCAGAACTGGATTTTGAAGATGGTATATAAGGTTGATTATGAAGAGTATGGATCATATTTAGTATGGTATTTGAAGGAGTTACCTCGGGGTCCAGCAAGAGAGAGGATTATTCAAGGTGCTTTTGAAGTTATTGAAAAGTGGAATAAGTTTATGGGAGGTGGAGAGGAGGAAGGTGGAGAGGAGGAAGGTGGAGAGGAGGAAGGTGGTGAGGAGGATGAGAAGGATGAGAAGGATGGTGATGAAGAAAAGAATGAAAATAAGAATGAAAAGACTGGTCAACCTTCTGGACTCAAATCAGCCATGAAGAAGAAAGCTCAAGAGCCCAAGAAAGTGTTACCTCCAACAGAAAAAGAAGCAAAGTTAGCTCAAGAAATTTTCAATGAATTGACAGGAAATTACGTTAAACTTGAGTTTATAGATGAATCAGAGCAGACTGAACAGACTGGACAATCAGCACAATCAGCACAATCAGCACAAACATCAGCACAAACTGAACTCACAAATCAAAAAGATCTCAAAGATCCAAAACAACCTACAAACCCAATATCCAAATCATCTCAACCTACACTTGAATTAAAATCCTCCAATCAAACCAAAAAAATCAAAAAAAAATCCAAATTAACTTCTCAATAAAATAAATTCACTATAGAAAGATAAAAACTTAATGATCCTTCTTCTCAACCTTACCACCAGCAGCAAATCTAGGATGTCTGGGATCATTGTAGAACTCCTCAGCTTCATCGTCTGTTAGCTTCACCCCCTATCAACACTCAATTGTCACTTACTGTTCATAGAAGCACCGGCTGCCTTGGAAATACCATAAGTAACAACAGCAGCTAATTCTCGTTAGTCCTGTCCTGCTTCCCCAGAATCTTGTCCACTTACCAGCTACAAAAAAAGGCCAAAGAGGCTTGACTACATCTCCTGTTAGTACTAAACCCTTCGCTCCTCGGTGCTACTTACAAATAGGAGTAGGATATTTCTTGAATGTACCAGTGACCATTGTAAATGTGTTGAATGTAAATGAGTAGGAGGAAGGAAAGTTTTTGGTTGGGTGTAGTGAAAAATGTACCAATAGTTTCTTTTGGCCAATCAGCATTGGATACTCCTTTATATTAACCCTTACCGCATATATCACAGAAGTTCGGCGAACATGGGCAAACAAGATGGACACGAGCTAAAGGCTGGAGAAGGACAAATTACGAGATGAACAAATTACGAGATGAACAAATTACGAGATGAACAAATTACGAGATGAACACTACGAGCTAAAGGCTGTATATGGAGGTGGATATAGAGATGGAGGTGGATATAGAGATGGAGGTGGATATAGTGATGGAGGTGAATATAGTGATGGAGGTGAATATAGAGATAGTGATGGATATAGTGACGGTGATGGAGACTTGAGACTGGTGAACTGGAGACTGACGAGTTAACGACGACCCACAACCTCACAACCTCACGAAAACCTCACCATCAATTGTCAACCACAATCTATTAAAATTATACTTAAAATTGACTATCGGTACTCTCAATCGCTCTCAAAAGTTCCTCTACAGTTTTACCACTCACCAAAGGCGAATTGATAACTACTCTGAAAAACTCACCATATGGACCTGGAGCATAATCCATCAAAAACTTGCCAGACTTCTGCACCTGCTTCACAACAGTCCTAGTAATTGAAGTAGTCCTCGCTTCATCAAGCTCCTGCACAGGATAGCCCTCGCTACTGGATCTGGCAGAACTTGGAACAAAGTAAAAACAGACTTGGAGGAACGGTGGTGGATATGATGAGACCAAATGGAAATTGGGCGACTCTTTAACAAGCTTTGCTAAATGAGCAGCAACTTCCCGAGCATGATCTATCCTCAAAGCATACCCATCGCGGCCAAACCAAGTCCAACCAAGATACAACTTCAAAGCATCAGGCCGACGACCACATCCCATAGTGCCATCAGCTAAATCATAAAACAATCCTTCGTCGCTCAGATCCTCAGACGAACAACTGGGCGTCGAATGGAACAAATACGGTGCCTGCAACGAGTTCGCCTTTTGCAAGATTCTAACATCCGGTAACAAGAGAAACGAGCACGTAGTAGGAATACCCAAAGCTTTATGGGGGTTAACCGTGATACTGTCCGCTAATTCAGAGCCCTTCATAGCTTGCTTCGCATACTCAGTCTTTGAAAACACAATGTTTCCACCCCACGATCCGTCAATGTGGAGCCAGATATCGTGCTTCTTTGCTACCTTTGATATAGCAGTCAGATCGTCAAAAGCGCCATAGACCGTTGTTCCAGACGTCGCTACCACCATCAATGGCGTGCGTCCATCGCTCAGGGCCTCTTCAACAGCCCTTTCAAAGTCCTCAGCATCCAAACAGCCCTCCTCTGACACATTGACCTTATAGAGCGCTTTGGAGCCCATGCCACACCAGATCGCAGCCTTTTCGACCGAGTAATGCGAATGCTTACTCGCAAAAACAGCAAACTTCATGTTGCCATTGCCTTCTTGTTTGACCTCAGGAAACTTCCAGTTTCTCGCAGTAACCAAGGCAGTAGAATTTGAATATGAACCCCCAGGAAAGGTCAGGCCTCCCGCGTACTTGCCATCATATCCAAACAAGGCAGCGTACTTGCGGGCCACCACCTGCTCGATCACCGTCAGTGCCGGAGAGACTGTGAAAACATGGGAGTTGGTGTTCAAGACCGACAGTACCATATCAGAGGCCAGTCCGACGGGATTCGTGCCTGAGTACAGTTTGTCCAGAAAGCCTGGATTCCAGGTCACGACTGAGTTATCCAAGACCTGGTCAATTTTGTCCAGTGTTCCGTCGAGGCCGACTCCCAGCTCCTCTGGCAGATCGTTGAACAGTTTTATGAGTTCTGAAGGTGTTTGGGTCGGCCCGATGGAATCGGTTTGGATATGTTTTAATAGCTTTTCAGTTAGCGCAGGTACTAACTTTTCCAGTTCAGGGATTCTATTTGTCTCGAGAATTGGGTCCAAACTCATGGTGGTCGTATTTTGAAAGTGATTCAGAAGAGCTTAGGAGGATGGAAAATTTATTTTATAGTGAGCGAGTATTGGGCAAATAACGGCATTTCAGTCATGATGAGTGACCAGTTCTGACGAGAGTCAACGGGGTCCATCGGAGTCTACAACGAGTTTACAACGGGAGCATGGAACATGCAACGGGAACTCGTTCGGCCTTTAGTCAGAGAACTCCAGAAACCCAAGTAGAACAATTAGAACTCAAATAGAGCTTAAAAAGAGCCCAGAAGCCCAAATAGAACCCAAATAGAACCCAGAAACCCAAATAGAACTCAAATAAACCTCCAGAAACCCCAGATACCCTTTGGACTGAATGATCCAAGAATCATAGCTCATTGTAAAAGAAACACCTTCTCAAACTCTTTCTACCTCTTCAAGCGTATTTATCAAATCTCTCAATGGTAATAGCTCCTTTTCAACAACAACAAGTAACTCCTCAAGCTTCTCCAGTACAGGTTCATTTTCTAAAACAGCCAAATCTACCTTCCCATTCAATGCTATATCTCCAATATTGTTGGCCTCGGTCACTCGAAACCTGCTGCCCGTTTTTCGTCGAAGTGTCTCCAGATTCTTGATCTGTCGCTTTGAATTCACCTTCAACGTCTCCAAATACTTCTTGTCCTTCTCCAGCTTTCGCATCTCCTTTTCAATCTCCTTTTCCAACTCCACGTTCGTTTCAGCCAGGCTAGATAGCACAGACTCCAGCTTGTCATTCTGAGCATGTAAAGTGTCTGGTTTGTAGTGAGACTGTGTCGTTCGCGGAGGAACAGGCGTCGACTTGAGTCTGCTGTGCAGCGAGGGAAGAAGAGTCTCATACAACAGCCTCTGGAACTGGTCAGCGGTATCCGCAGAGTCAATGGAGTGCAATATGGGATTCAACGGTGCTTGAATCATTTCCATGATCGCGTCTTGAGCTTTACCAGACACCAATGGCCAAAGAGTCTTGATTCGTTGTGTAGACAATGTTTTCACAATTGGTCGCGAGTTTTCATCATCTTCATCGATATCAACAGGCGATTCAATTCTTGGTCGCTTCTTGAAATCTTCTGGCTTCTTGGTCGCTTCTCGTTTCTTGGTCGCTTCTGGCTTTTTCAAGTCTGGATTCTTCAAGCCTGGCTTCTTGAAGTCTTCTGGCTTCTTGGTCGCTTCTCGCTCCTTAAAATCTTCTGGTCGCTTTGCCATGTTGAATATAGGAGTATGAAATTGGGAAGAAAAAAAAAAAAAAGTCATGACGTATATATTGGATTTACTATGATATACACTAATTTTTACCTGCACCGGCTCTGAAGTAAATGATATCTCCATCTTCAACAACATAATCTTTGCCCTTTTGCATCAACTTACCAGCAGCCTTGACTGAAGCATCATCCTTTAACTCAATGATATCTTCATACTTGGTAACTTGTGCAAGAATGAAAGTGTTCATAAGATCATTGTGGATAACACCAGCAGCCTGAGGAGCCTTGGTTCCCTCTCGAATAGTCCATTCACGAACCTCATCAGCACCGCAAGTAAAGAAAGAACTGAGATGAAGAGCCTTACGCATGGTAGTAATGATCTTGGGAAGAGCAGAGGTGACACCAAGCTTCTTAAGTTCCTCTTCGCGCTCCTCGTCGGTTTCCATATGAGAAAGCTTCTCTTCAAGGCATACTGAGAAGGGAATGATGAGATCACCAGGAGAGTTCTTGTCAACCCATTCCTTGATTCCAAGAAGGTGCTTGTTCTTCTTGCGAACGTAGTCCTTCTCAGAGAGATTGACGAGATAAATACAAGGCTTAGCAGTAAGAAGAAGCATTGTATTGATGATTTCGACTTCCTTGGTGGTCCAAGTGCCATTGGCAACACGCTTACCTTCCTCGAGATACTCAATCAAACGGCTAACAAAGGCAGCTTCGTCCTTCTTGTTCTTGACTTCAAGAGATTGGCCTCCACGCTTGACCACTTTCTCGACACCTTCAAGATGCTTCTTAGCAAACTCTATATCCTTAATACGCAACTCGTCAAGAATAATCTGTAAATCGCGGACAGGATTGACGTCTCCTTCAATGTGGATGATTTCAGCATCGTCGAAGCATCTGACGACTTGGAAAATGGCATCAACAGCTCTGATATTGGACAAGAAGGCGTTACCCAATCCTTCACCTTGAGAAGCACCTTTGGTCAAACCTGCGATATCGTAGACGGTGATGTGGGCAGGAACCTTAGAAGCAGGCTTGTAGAGGTCGCAAAGAGCATCGAATCTGGGAGAAGGAACAATGACTCTGGCCTCTTCGGGTTCAATGGTAGCAAACGGATAGTTGGCGGGATTACCCAAGGGACATCTGGTAATGGCTTGGAAGAAGGTTGACTTTCCGACGTTGGCCAAACCGACGATACCACTCTGTCGTCAAGACTTGTTAGATTCGTCTTGATACTTCAATGGTGGACTTACCTTCAAATTGTTTCCAGGTCTACCCAAAAGGATTTTCTTTTCTTCAACGACTTTCTTGGGAGGCATTATGAGTATTCAGCTATTTAGTAAATCCAGAAGATTTGGTATATTGACTGATGGTGTTGGTGTAGAAAATTTTTTTCAGGAAGTGCTGAAACTTGTGATCCAGGCCTAAACAGCAATATGAAAAATTTAAAATGCCCTAACCCTCAAATCTGGAGATGGGGAAAGAAAGGACGGGACAGCAGAGCAGGATGGACGGAGCAGGGTGGACGGAGCAGGATGGACGGAGCAGGGTGGACGGAGCAGGATAGACGGAGCAGGATGGAATGGACGGACGGGATAATATGAATTGAACGGGACAAGACGAATTGAACGGGACGAATTGAACGGGACGAATTGAACAAGACGAATTTAACAGGCCAAATTGAACAGGCCATTGAACGGAACATTGAACGGAACATTGAACGGCACAGAACGAAACATTGAAACAGAACAAATTGAACGGACCATTGAACAGACCATTGAACAGAACGAACGACACACCATAACTTCAACATTGATTAACCATCATTCTCTAACCAATTTCCAAAATCTTCTAAACGTTCATGCTCTTCTTTATCATCAACCTTCTTCTTCTTGTATCGTACCAAACCATCATATATCTCGGCTGAAATTGTACGTCCGCCAAAGAACCTACCGTTCATCAACTTGACACACTCAACAGCATCATCTTTTTCCTCAAACTTGACACTGCAAACACCATCTTTCTCTGCGTCAAACATGACGACGCTGGCTACCGGTCCAATGTCTTCACATCCAGCTAATATATCTTCCTGAATCTCTGAAAGCGCATTGAGATCGGACTCAAGTTCTTCGAGACTAAAGACGTGCTTCAATATAACAGTCTTTTCCCATCGCTTTGATCTGGCCTTTGTAGCTAACTCGTCTTCTTCTTCGTCTTCCCAGATGGCAAGCTCTTGATTCAGCTTTTCGTACTTCTTTTGAAGCAGTTTCTTCTTTCTAGAATTCAGCTGGACTGATTCAGTCTCCTTGCTCTTTGTAAACTCAGCAGGTTGAACTTTGATAACGGTCTCGTCTCCAGGCCGGAGTTCAACCTTGTCCATTATTTGTACTGCTAGCTCGACGCTTTCCGGTTTAAAGTAGACTATCAGAGCATCTCCCTTGATTTCGCCTGTTTCTTTGTCTGTATATATCTTGATTCTTTTGCTCTCTGGGTCCTCTGAATTGAAATCTTGAGCAATGATACCAAACTTTGAAAACGCTGCTTCTAATTCAGAAACAGTAACATCCTTTGGCAATCCTGTTATATAGATTGCCTTGTTTTTCTTTTCTCTATTCTGGTTCTTTTCGTGATTCTGGTTCTTTTCTTTACTCTGAACTGATTGGTCTTTATTCTTTTGCTTCTTCTTTAAAGGCACAGAAGCTTCTGTAGACTCCGTCAACTCTCTTAGATCTTCTTCGGCCGCTCTTTTCTTCTCATCACTTTCTTCATCAATCTTCACTGATACCCATTTGGCCAATGTCTCATCATATTCATATTCTGCTCCCGTCTCTGGATCCTCAAAGATCCATTTTTTCGTTTGCTGATTGAACCCAATTCGAGGGTCATTGACCCAATCGTCTTTCAAGCTTTCTTTCGTAGACATCTTTACTCAAGTTCTAGTACTATAGTCGTTGTATCGTCGTTATATCGTTGTATCGGTTGTATCGTCGTTTATGGTCGTTGTATCGTTATATGGTTGTAGTATGGTTATTGTTTGTCCCAAAAAAAAAAAGAATTCTGAAAAATATCCCATCCAATGTCAACCATGTATATTTCTTTACATTCATATCCCATTAGTAAATACA
Source organism: Geotrichum geniculatum (assembly GCA_030566045.1). NCBI lineage: Eukaryota > Fungi > Ascomycota > Dipodascomycetes > Dipodascales > Dipodascaceae > Geotrichum > Geotrichum geniculatum. Next base: position 127,541 of record JAJMHM010000006.1, on the reverse strand, counting down.
CAAGCCTTTACATTTATTAGTTATAATCTACCAACATCATTCCAAAAGCGCCCGCTTCGTTAAGCACCAATAGACTCTCCAATCAGTTCTGGTATACTCTCATTCTCAGAACGAGCAGACAATTTCAAAACTACTCCATTCCTAGAGTTACTAACAAACTGGCCAACAACACCAACCTTCTCGCCATTTAATGTTTTACCAGACAGTTTGACTGTATGTGCATGCTGTTGTGTAATAATTTGTGTATTCTCCAATGGCATCAACGACAAGTGGTTAATCACATATTCAAGAGCTTCTTCAAGTGTCATTTCAGTTCCCAATTGATAAGTATTGGTAACTTGGTTGCCCAATTCCTCCCAAAGATGTCCAAAGTTTCCAACAAATGACGGGATAAGGTAGTCGCCAACAGTAATATCAAGACTCTCCACATTGTAATCATCGTCATATCCGTCTTCTTGTTCCTCATTGGTATCAGGATCAATCTCCTTGGACACAAATTTCAAAGAATTGTCAATAGATGTCTGTACGTAGTCAAATAGTGAAAACGAAACATAAACAATACCCTCTGATCTGGGACCAAGACGATCAATGGGAATAGTGAAATATTCCTCAAGATCTGCTTGCGTCTCAACAACAACGTTCTCAAGAACATACTCATCCAAGGTATTCGAAACGTTGTACTGAATAACCAAATGCTCCTTGAAAAAATGCTTGACAGCCGTGATAACATACTCTGTTTCACTTTCGGTGAGGGCAACAGGTTGAGAGCATTTGAGAAGAGGACCATAAGAGTTGAACTCAGGAATCTCAGCCAACGCATTGGAATACTCCTTCAATGCATTGTCACTCTTTATTCTCTGTTCAGCAGCAGATGAAATCTGTTCTTCAGGCTTATCTGACTTGATCGAGACCTCCGTGGCTTTGCTCTTGAGTTCCAAAGCCTCGGCACGAGCTTGTTCTTCAGTGATTCTGGAAACAGTGCTGATGTCAAAGGGATTGACAAACTGAGCCTTGTCTCCAGATACGTACATGACAAGTTGAGACTCAAGCTGTGGTAATGAGTATTGGGTTTTGGGAGCAATGTAGCTGGAAGCTTCCTGCTCATCAAGACTGATCAGACGTAAAGCAAGAGCAGCACGATCTCTAACTTCATCTGTAACATCATCAAGACAACGAGTCAAGAGCACCTTCACACTCTTCTTCACACTAGGGTCATCGACTAAAGCGAACTTGGATAATGCAGTAACAGCAGCTGCTCTGATGAGAGCATTCTCCAGAACAACTCTGTTATAAATGTATCTGATATAAATAGTTGGGCTAGCTGTAGTAGGACCTTCGGTACCAAGAAGATGGAGAATACGAACAGAGAGCTCAGTGAACTCACAATCCTCCACCAATTCACACAAGTGACCCAAAGCAGTATCCTTAGAGGCAGGAATGTAGCGAATCATATCGAAAAGAGCCTCGACAACGGCAGTCTTATATGTAATCCCACCTTCATCACGAAGACCACCAGCAAGGAAAGACAGCATACTTTGGTGTTTACTAGGGAATTTAAGAGCGAGAGATCTAATAGCGTCAATGACAGTGATTTTGAATTCGTCAGTAATATCGTTCATGAAGCCGGAAATCTGAGACATGAGACGATCAACACTAGATTCATTGCCAGTCTTGAGAAGAGTGGTGATTGCATAGGTAGCAATTGACCTATTTGGATCGTTGATCAGTCTTTCAAGATCTGGATTGTATTCCTGGACAATGTGAGGCGACTTCATGGCATATCTGTTGAGAATTCTGATTGCCGAGAATCTTGAAGCAGTTCTAGGAGAGTCGAGGAACGAAACAAGGAGTGGAATAGCAGTGCTGGCGAGTTTCGGGTCCGTCTTTTTGGCTTGCAAGATTGTTTTAGCAATCTCGAGTTTGACAATGTCAGACTGGAAATGCTTGAACTCTGCAATGATAGGAATGAGAGTGTCATGCAAACTGGGATCCTCTTCAATAAGACGAGCAGCATATCTAATGATCATAACGACGGCAAACGAATTACGAAGCTTACCATCATTGTTTCCGTACTGTTGAATCAATTTCACAAGTGCCATCTTATCATGGGATCTCAAGAGATATAAAAGTCCAATGGCATGGTATTGATGCATATATGATACCGAGTTGTAACCGCTGAATGAGTTATTCTTATGAGCACCAATCGAGTCTTGGGTTTCGTTTGCCCATCTTCGTACCACGTCTTTGGCAATCGGAACAAGATGATATGAACTGACTAAAGCTGCAGAGGAGACGCTGGATTCTTTGTCGCTAATGGCAGTTTTCATTAGACGCTCAATGTTTTGAACGATTGACGCATCAATGATTCTGATCAAGGCACGAATGGCATTTGGTTTGTAGATATTTTCACTGGAAGCCTGAACATCTTTCATGATTGAACTTGTTACCATAATAACATCATTGGCAGTTACTGCTAGTTCCTTAATGGCGATGTAAACCATTTGACGTAGAGCTGGATCTTTATGCTGAAATAACTTCGTGATGCTGAAGAAGAGCGAAGTAGCTTCTTCAGCAGGAAACGATTCACCAGAGCTCAGAAGATGGGCGAGCTTCGTGAGCAAAGTTCGGCACTTCTTTGCTTGAATCGGAGAAGAGTTGAACCCAGAAGAGCATTCTTGGAAGACTGACATCTTGTCCAAGACGCTCAGGTCCACATTGTCGTTTTTCTTATATGATGTGCTCGCCATTGCGCTGATGTGGTGGATAGAGAAAGGTGAAGGAGGTTCCAAAATTTCATGGGGTTTTTTTGTGACGTGTTGAATTTGAAAAATGGAATCGTGTTCAAGGAAAGGAGGGTAACCTTGCCAAATTAAGTTTGAATGATCTCAAGTGCTAAGTGTTATAGTGCGAGTTTGTGACACGGTCAAAAGAATTGAGAATCTTTATAGAAGGTAATTTACAATCGATAGATCTTTCACAGATGATAATCTACAATCGATAAGTTTTTTACAGATGATGATCTACAATCGATAAATCTTTTACAAATGATAATCTACAATCGATAAATCTTTTACAGATGATAATCTACAATTTAAAGAATTTCTACTGACGATAATCTAGATAAAATCTACAAAATCTAGACAAAATCTACAAAATCTAGACACAATCTACAAAATCATCAATTGAATATCACTTTTTGGATTCATTTTCCCACAAGTACTTAAGCTACCTGAAAAAAGCCTTTATTTTTCTTCAGTTGTTCAACCGTCTCTGCTCGAGTACAAAAATTGGCTGGAGTGCCAAAAAATGCGTGCTCAAACACGAGCTTCCAAGTGATTTGTTCACAGTTTTGAGTGTTGGTGAACTTTTTATCAATGAAAGAAGAATCAATCAACGACCTTTTTGCCTTTGAGTCTCCAAGAAAAACTTCTGAACGACGTAGAATTCGAGGAGGTGGACGAGTAGTAACAGATCTCTTTTGGAAAATAGGAAGTTCTAAAAAATGTTAATATTTGTTGCAACGCCAAAACTCATATACTTACTCAAAGAACTGAATGATCGATCTCCATCTGCAACAGCCTTGATTTCTGCCATAAATGACTTGATATTATCGAGGCGTTCTTGCTTGTCTTCAAGATAAATATCGTACAAGTCGCGAAGCTCATCAGTCTTGTCATAAATGTCGTCGCGCTTGTTTTCTAAAAAGGCAAGAAGAGAATCAAGCTTTTGTTCCTTCTTGTTTCGAGAAGCACTGGCGTATCCGTGTTTAAGGTCGCTAATATCCTCATAGAGATAGCCTAAATCCTCTTTTTTATCATCAATAAACTCTTGAAGATTTTCGAGCTTTTCTTGCTTTGCAATCTTCTGCTTTTGTCGCTGTCTAGCCTTCTTGCGTCGTTTTCTGTCTAAAGACATATTCTTCTCCTCCCAGTAAGCTTCCTTTTTGGCTTCTTGCTCTTCACGTCGACGCTCACGCTCTTCTTCAAGTTCTTCCTGCTTACGCTCATCTTCCTCACTCTTCCATTCTTTGTACATTTCTTTTTGATACCTTCTTTCTTCCTTATCGTCACGATAGGCTTGTTTGGCACGCTCCTTTCGCATACGTTTCCTGTCCTTTTCTTGTTGTTTACGGTCTCTAGAATCCTCTTTAGCATCAACAAAATCTTCAATTTTGTCTTCAATGAACTGAGCAAAAGAGTCCTTGATGTCAGCGTTTTTCTCCTGCTTCCCTTCAAGGTACTCGGCAAAAGATTCCTTGAGCTCGGCTTTTCTTTCCTGCTTGTCTTCAAGGTACATTTCCCATTGCTCTCGTCGAAGGTCTTTCTTGTCTTCCCATTGCTCTCGTCGGAGCTCTTTCTTTTCTTCCCACTCCTCTCGTCGAAGGTCCTTCTTGTCTTGACGATCATCCTTCCACTGGTACTTCTTGTCAGACAGCGCATCTATTTTGTCCTCTACTCCGTCTCTAAGATTGTCGTAAGCTCCATAGACGGCCCCAGATCTTTTCTCCAGATTGTGGTTCAAATCGTCTGTAGGAATTGTAAGCAGAGACACTATTGCGTGGTGGTCGCTGCGGAACTTGAGACAATAACTTTGTTCATGGTACTTGCAGTTGACTTGACAGAACGTAGAATATAGCAGAGATTCATAGCCAACAGACGCGACCCAGCGCTTAGCAAAGTTGTCAAAAAAGCCAGTGGAGCTCGCAATGACAGCCTTCGCGACTTCTGAAGAAGACATGAGGAGCGATTTGTCAATGTAGGCCTTGGCCTTGCGATACGTCTTGCCCTTAGCAGAGGCTTCTTGAGGGTCTGGCTTTTTCATCTGCTCCAAGACGTCTTCTTCAACAAAGTCTTCTAAAGATCTTGCACTTCTGAAAACAAAAGCAAGAACCATTTCGTTAGCATTCACCATGTCTTTAGAGAGCGGGATGGCGATTTTTCTGAGACCCATATGGCTGACCCAGCTGCTCGCTGACGCAAAAGGAACAACAACATCGTGTGAATCAATGAGCTTGCGAGGAACCAGCAGAGAATAATCGGCAACGTAGTGATAAGTAGGCAGGCCAAAAGGCAGAGAAGTTTGAATGACCTGAACAGCTTCAGCAGAGTCGCTGGAGTCAGGCAAACGCATACTAGGAGCCTCCTTGTCGCCCTCAGGATAGTTATGAGCAGAACTGGTGTTGAACAAGAAGAGCAAAGACGTATTTTTAGGAATGTAAAGACCATCTTTACTTAGCGGAACCTTCATGGAGAAGGAAGGGCCAAACGACTTGAGATCGTGGTAGCTACCTAGTTTGATGACTTGGTTCAATCCGAGAGTATTGAGGTCCAGAGGATTGAGTAGATCCCATGGAATTGCATAGTACTGAGACCATATATCGGACATTTCTTCTTCCCATTGTATCACTTGATGGTTCAATGAAATGTCTTCTTCAATAACGACTTCTTTTCGCTGCGTCACTTCTTCAGGATCTATATGTTTCTTGTACCCCCAGCATCTCGCGGCAAACAGCAGCCAAATAAATATCAACATCTTTAAACAATTATATATCAAGATGAAGTTGTCACAAAAACAAAAAAAAAACCGTCAGTAGAATGAAATAAAAAAGCCAGTATCAAGAACCAGAGAATCCCAGTGAAAAGATTGGTGAGCTGAGAATATGGACAAGTTGTTATGAATAAATATAAACTGGTATAATGGGTCACAACTTATGGGTGATCAGTATGTACAAAGAACTGCTATTGCTGCTAGAGAGTTGTTTAGTTCTTTTTGAATAGTCTGTCAAACAAAGAGCTGCTACTCTCACGCTCAGCAGTTGGCTTCCAGACTGCCATATGTTCCTTCATTTTGGCGATGGCAGTCTCAGCATTGTATTGTCGGCCAAAAACATCAACGTACTTGCCCTCAGGGTCCATGAAATAGAAGAAGATTGAGTGGTCAACAAGATAGTCTTGTCCGGGCTTGATGTTTGGAGGCGTAGAAAAGTAAACTCTGTAGGCCTTGCAAGTCTGCTTGATGTCCTCGTAAGAGCCAGTAAGGCCAATAATGTCGGGATGGAACTCTGCTAGGTAGTCTTTGAGGACCTCTGGACTGTCTCTGGCAGGATCGCAGGTAATGAAAACAGGAACTACCTGCTTACTATCCTTATTGATCTCGTTGATTATCTCGGCCATCTTGTCAAGCTCGTCTGGACAAATGTCTGGACACATGGAGAAGCCGAAATAGATGAGAGAGAAGCGTCCCAGCAGGTCTTGGTCAGTGAACTCGTTTCCGTGTTGATCCAGCAGCTTGAAAGGTCCTCCGACCAAAGGCTTGCCGTAGCCACGATTGGACTCCTCCAGCTTTTCGATTTCGAGTCTGCTCTTTTCTCTCTTGAAGAAGTACAGGAGCCCGCCGCCAGTGACAATGAAGAAAAGCGCTGCTTTCCAGTTGACGAAGCCCACCGTCGCCTGCTGCTCGGCCTTGTTAGCGTCGAACGCCTGGCCAACAGCGATTCGGTTCAACGGCTTACGCGGCTTCAGAGGGTCGTAACCGTGTCGGGCGGTTCCCGGGTCTTCAACGCCTCTCGATACGGAGCTTTGTTCTTCTTTCTTGGATTCGCTGTAGCTTCGCACGCTGCTGTGGTACAAACCTGAGCTGGCAAGTCTGGCGGAAAGACTGAGACTCAAGGGACGGCGGGTCGCTAGGCGGGTCGTCAGGCGAAGTGTTCGAGATACGTTCATGGTGCAATTAGTCAAATTCGTTATCGAGTCGCTGCTGCTTCAGCTGTTCTGGTTCATGTAAAGAGAAGTAGCCCTGAAAAAAAAGTTGCGTGAAAGTCGGAGTTTATTTCGGCTGACTAAGCTTTGGGGTTGGGGTGAGCAAATAGACGTTACCTGGGAGACTCGGAAACGGGTATGTGCATACCCAATTGAGAAAAGGAGAAGGCTGGTATCTGGATGGGGAAAAACGTAAACAAGCACTGCTGGACGCAAATAAACAAAAGACGGTCAAGTAAACAAAAATTTCAAGACCTTTTTATTTGTTTCTTCTGGTCATTCAATCGTGCTAACAATGAATCCTTACGACGACGAAGACGACGAACTAGAACCAAAGTCTCGCGGAGGCTACAGAGGCCTTAGAGACATTCCTCCTCTACCACAACCTTCTCCCGTCACGTACTCGCCAGTTAGACAGTCCTATCACTTTGGTATGTGTATCCAGCGGTTTTCAGACCCCTTCTAACCTTTGATTCTAGATGAGTTTGCTCAGTCAACGGCTTCAGCCATTCCTGCTTCACCATCGCGATTCCATATGAACGAGCCCGCTCCTCCATCGCCTAGCAGATTGGGACTGCCAACTAGAGATCGCCCTGATACATACTTTGGTAAGTAAAATTTCAATGCGCATCTTTGAGCGTGTCTAACTGACCGTGCTAAAGACTCTCTGCCACCGACTCCAGCGCTGCAGCCCGGCTGGAGCAGGATTGAGTCGCCGTTCGACGATGATAGCGAGTACCGACGTCCTCCAAGTACAATAATGTCTTCGCCTGGAACTTATCGCCAGTCTCCCACGTTTGAAAATAGTCCCAAGCTTGACAATTCCCTCTCGACTGCCTACGACGACCTTTTGTCGGAAACGGACACTATTTACGATGCTCCTCCTCCTAAAGACGCTCAACCAAGAAGACACAAATCCATGGCCAGAAAGACCGTTCAATTGGTTCGAGGCAACCTTGTCTTGGACTGTCCCGTCCCCACTAAGCTCTACTCGTTCCTCCCCAGAAGGGATCATGACGAGTTCATCTATATGAGGTATACTGCTGCCACGACGGACCCCGATGAATTTGCTACCAATGGCTTCACTCTCCGACCCGCTATTTACGAACGTGAAATCCAGATTTGTGTTTGCGTCACAATGTACAATGAAGACGAGGTCTCTTTCACAAGAACTCTGCACTCTGTTATGAAGAATGTAGCCCAATTGTGTGCCCGAGACAAGAGTAGAGTCTGGGGCAAAGATGGGTGGAAAAAAGTCGTTGTCTGTATAGTCGCTGATGGCAGATTGAAGGTTAACAAAAAGGTGCTGAATGTGCTGGCTGCGATGGGTGTTTTTCAGGAAGGAATTGCCAAAAACTACGTTAACGGCAAAGAAGTTAAGGCCCATGTGTTTGAATATACCACTCAAGTTTCAATTGACTCTGAAATGAGATTCCAAGGTGCAGAGAAAGGCATTGTGCCCGTTCAAGTCATGTTCTGTTTGAAGGAGAAAAACGCGAAGAAGATCAACTCTCACAGATGGTTCTTCAACTCGTTCTGTAAAGTGCTTAATCCAAACGTATGTGTGATGTTGGACGTGGGCACTAAACCAGGTGCTAAATCCATTTACCATCTATGGAAAACGTTTGATTCAGACTCAAACGTTGGAGGTGCTTGTGGAGAAATCAAAGCAATGACTGGTAACTTTGGTTCTCATCTGTTGAATCCGTTAATTGCTGCTCAAAACTTTGAATATAAGATATCCAATATTCTGGACAAGCCCATGGAGTCGATGTTTGGATATATCTCAGTCTTACCGGGTGCTTTATCAGCCTACAGATACATTGCTCTTAGGAACTTGCCAGATGGAACTGGTCCGCTGGCAACGTATTTTAAGGGCGAGTTTTTGCACGGTTCAAATACTGATGTTTTCACCTCAAATATGTATCTAGCAGAGGATCGTATCTTATGCTGGGAATTGATTGCAAAGCGAGGTGAAAAATGGGTATTGAAATATGTTAAAGCAGCTACTGGTGAGACTGATGTTCCTGACGATGTGCCCGAATTCATCAGTCAGAGAAGAAGATGGCTTAATGGCGCACTTTTCGCTGCCTTTTACGCTTTAACGCATTTTACAAAGATCTATAAGACTGACCATTCTACCATGAGAAAGTTTTTCTTGCAACTGGAGTTCCTCTATCAAGGTGTAAGCTTGATATTCACTTTTTTTTCCCTTGGAAATTTCTATCTAGCCTTCTACTTTCTGGCAGGTTCGCTAGCTGATGGCGAAAGAGAGGTCATTCCTCACAATGGTGGAAAAATTCTCTTCCTTATATTCAATTATATTGCTATTTGCACAATTGGTGCTCAATTCGTGTTGTCTCTGGGAAACCGTCCACAGGGAGCAAAGCACATGTTTGTGATAAGTATGATTTTGCTGGGAATAGTTGGAGCTTACGCGACTGGTTGTGCAATTTACTTCGTTGTCAGAATTGTTAAAGAGCAGTATGATGGAACCCCAGAACTGGGTAACAATGCGTTTACAAACATTGTCGTTTCTATGCTTTCAACGTACGGAGTATACGCTTTGATGTCGCTGCTCTATCTGGATCCCTGGCACATTGTTACTTGTTCTATCCAGTACTTTTTGCTGGTTCCATCTTATTTGTGTACATTGCAAATTTATGCTTTTTGTAACACTCACGATATAACCTGGGGTACTAAGGGAGAGAACGACCAAAAGATGATGGACCTTGGTTCTGCAGTGGTAAAGGCAGAAGCTGGTAAAGACATTGTTGAGATTGACATGCCAGCAGAACAATTGGACATTGATAGCGCTTATGAAGAGGCTTTGAATTCCATTAGAGAGAGGGCACCAGACGTTCCTTCTGCTCCTGATCCTACAACACTGATAAATGATTATTACCGAGACGTGAGAAGTAGAGTGGTGTTGTTTTGGATGATGGCAAATCTGATTCTTGTGTTGATTCTAACTCAAGTATATGGGGACAGCCGTACTAACGATAACATCTATTTGAAGATCATTTTATGGTCAGTAGCAGTTCTGGCTTTTGTGAGAGCATTGGGCTCGTTGGCCTACCTTATCCAACTGTCGGTCAGATATTTAGTCGAATCCAAGGACCGACTGAGCCATCACGAGAAATTTAGTACCCCAGATCCAGCGGTAGTACCAAATGAACCAGAAAACTAGAAATATGCATAATGTAACCTGAATTTTGAATATATAAAGAGACATAAACTGATATTTAGAAAATACCATATAACGAGCAAAAATCTCCCAAACTCCATTCATTTATTTCGTAAATTCCATTTAAACAGCCTCTAGTGCTGTTTGTGAAGGTTCTTCCTTAACTGGTTCGATTCTTCTTTGTATGACTTCCAAATATGTCGAAGGAACATAACCACTTCGGCCATCTCTAGTTCGTACTTTCCACCATTCAGATTCTTTACCGGCCGGATCAGTTTTAGACATGACTGCAACTAGATCGCCTTTCCGTAGCTCCAGCTCGACCATCTTGTTTTCAGGCACAAAGTCGTAGAGCGCTTTGCAAAAGACGACTTTTTTCGGATCTAGCTGCTGCTGCTCCTGCTCCTTGTATAATGCCTTGATGATCTTGTTCAGTAGATACGGGAAACCAACCACGGCGGTGAAAAACACCAGTAAAGGCAGCACCGATTTTTTCTTTGCACTGTTGGTATTGTTGAACTTTTCAAATGCCTTTGCGTTGATTCCAGGATCTTTTCGGGCCCATTTGAACAGGGCAAAGAACCCAAGAACAGAGTAACCTATTGAGTTTTTCAAGCTGGCGAACTGGTGCCCCAAAGAAAGTAATGCAAAGAATGACGAGTGAGTAGCTAGGTAAGTTGAATTCAGTATGTGCGAGACTCCAGAAATCGCTGTTACAAACGATTCAATGAGCTGGAACGTAGCGTCAGTCGAAGGGTTCGGTCTGTACATTGGTCCGCCAGGCATTCCGCCATACATGCCTCCGGGTGTTCCGTACATGCCTCCGGCGCCTCCATACATACCACCAGAGTATGGAGAAGCTCCGTAGCCTCCAGACATGTATGGAGAGGCGCCGTAGGGTGAGTATGAAGAAGTCGGTACAACCGAGGTTAATGAGGTAGGCCTAGCAGGCAGGACGGGTTGGGACGCTGGGAGGTCTGTGGATGGCTGGGCTGAAGCGCTTGCCGGCGAAGTCTGAGAAGCTTGTGGAGCTTGTGGAGCAGGCTGACTGGAACTTGAGCTCATCGCTTGGGTGTGGGAGTCTGGTGATGTAGAGCTGCTGAGATGAAAAATGAGTAGAAGAAGTGGAGAGGAAGTAATAAAATGGAACCTGAAAGGAAATGGGGATCAGGGTATGGGTAAACCTTAATTTAAAGTTATGTCATGTGATTTAATGCGTTGAATCGTTTAACGTTAAACTTTTGTGAACAGTGCAAAATGAATATAAATATTCGCTTGTAGGTCAAGGCTACACCTTCTTCTTCTTCTTCTTCTTCTTGTTTTTCACGAACGGGATCAGGAGTTATAATATGGGCCATTTACTGCAATCTGGCGTGAAGCTATTCCGCGTCGATGTTAATCAGTACAGTGTTTTCAGATATGTGCCCGCTACTGGGACTATACAGTGGGATGGTGAAGAATGTTCGGTATTGAACATCTTGAAGGTCAATAAAGAACTTAACAATACCGTGATAGTATTGTACGGGAATGACAAAAGTGGCAATGGGAAGTTCAAGATCAGGAAAGACAAGCAGAGCGCAAAAGACTTTGAGTACTTTGTTCAAACAGTAGGCACACTCAGTAATCAGGCTGTACGCAGTCTGTTCCAGCAACTGGCCTGCAATGGAATCATTGATCCTGAAGTATTTACGAGATTTCTGGTTGGAACTCAAGGAGCTGAAGAAAGTCTGGCAGAAAAGATTGCTTTGAACTACACAACCGAGGGAGGATCAGGAATTGACTATGTTGGATTCTGCCATTATCTGCACTCAGATATAGACAATCCAGGAGCCGGAGTGGGCAAGCAGGATTTGACTCGTCCTCTCAACGAGTATTTCATCTCTTCCAGTCATAATACCTATCTGGTCGGGAGGCAACTGGCTGGTGTTTCTTCAGTGGATTCTTATATTGCAGTGCTGAAAGAGGGCTGTCGATGCGTAGAAATTGACGTTTGGGATGGCGATGAAGCTCCAATTGTGAATCACGGTAGAACATTTACATCTAGCATCACGTTTAAAAGTGTGTTGGAGGCACTCAATACGTACGGGTTTGTAGCTTCTTCGCTCCCTCTCATCTTGTCTTTAGAAGTTCACTGTGACTTTGAGAATCAGGTCCGGATGGTTAAGATGATGAATAGTATACTGGGTGACAAGTTAGTTACGAAGCCGCTGATGAGCAATATGCTTTATTTGCCGAGTCCTAAGGATCTGGAATATAAGATCATTGTGAAAGTGAAGCCAGGAAAGAGCAGATCAGGAGGTTTGACTGGTGCCAGTCTGGGGAAGTCGCTAAACTCAGCTCCAAGTACTGAGACTGATACTTCAGACAGCACGTCCAGTAGTGACTCTGCTTCCTCAGGAAATGAAGAGGAGCAAGATAGTAAGCGAATTGCCAATGATAACAAGAAGGACGCTGACAAGTGCAAGATAGTAGATGCCTTGGGAGCTTTGGGCATGTACTGTCAAGGCGCCAAGTTCACGAATTTTTCACTTCCAGTATCCAAAACAGTGAATCACTGTTTTAGTTTCTCTGAGGGAGCCATCAATAAGATGCTTGGTAAGGATGGTGAAGCCAGCGGTATGAAAGCACAGCTACACAAGCATAACAAGAAGTTTTTGCTGAGAACATATCCTTCTGGATATCGGGTTAATAGTTCAAACTATGATCCAATTCCATATTGGGCATGTGGAGTACAAATGGCAGCGTTGAATTGGCAGAACAAAGATCAAGGTCGGCTATTGAACGAAGCCATGTTTCCACCAAATGGAATAGAAACTGGATACGTTTTGAAGCCTGCAGATGATGGCGGTGATGGCATGATAACGATTGAAGTTGAATTCTTTTCAGGAATCGTTAAATGTCCAGATATCGACGAAAGCGATGAAGATGATAGAGAATATGCTGGGGGCAAAGTTAGCCTGGTATTGGAAGGTACAAATGAAGAAGCAGAAAAAACTCCTCCTGGAGAATCTACCGGCTTTTGGAGCAAGCGACGAAAGGAAAAAGAATATTTGAGACTTCATGAAATACATGACATCATGGCTTTTTCTAAAGCAGGAACCAAACTCACTAAGCAAGTCAGTCGCCGGAAGAGTGAACTGTCTTTCATGAAGTTTCTATTTTATGATTTTGAAGATGAACTATTTTCCACTGAATACATGAGATTGAATTACTTTTTGAATCTAAAGACAGGATTTAAATTTCTGAGATTGAAAAAGTTTGAACTCTTTTTGAAGGTCAAGATCATTCATGAGGATATAAAATGAAGCTGATGGACGGATTAATTTTTATTTCATCTTTCTTATAGCAGAACATTATTGATTGATCGAGTAGTTGCTGAGCTTCTTCTTACATTTTTTTTCTCAATTTGTCGTTTTATTTCGTTCGTTAATTAAACCTCGCTACACTCGCTTTTCCTTCTTTTTTCCAATATTTTGAATTTCATTTGACTCTTTTGTTTTTATATTCTTATTCTTGTATCACCCGTCTCTGTAGTCAGTATTTGAAAATGCTACCAACGATATCAAATTTGATAAATCCTACGAGCTGTTCGCCAATGTTAGCGCTGACGAAATCTAACTCAACTAGTTCTATCAGTAAATTCAAACCTCCAAAGTAAGTTTACTCAACCTTAATTTTCATAGCTTTGTCTTGAAATTGAATAATTGATATATTTAGTATAAAGATACTGACAGTTCACTATTAGTTCAACATCTCATTCCAGTTCGACTTGTTCATGGTCACATTCAGATGATTTGAAGTTGCGCTATTTGAAAGAGGTTAAGAGATTGACGTGGAAACAGATTTCAGTTTGTTTTCAGAATCGTACAATGAACGCATGCCAATTCAGATGGCGAAGAATTGTGTATGGAAATTTGAAAAGGTACAAGAACAGGATGTGAGGGCATGTTTTTATTGTTTATTTTTCATTGATTTTATTTATTCATTTGTTTTCAATATTTATTCATTACTGTCATATTCTTATAGCACATTTTTATTTTATTAATATTTATATTATATTTATATTATTTAAATTATTTATATTATTCTCATTATTTATATTATTCTTATTATTTTTATTGTTCTTATTATTCTTATTGTTCTTACTATTCGTACTATTCTTACTATTCTAATTATTCTTCTTATTCCTCCATCTCATTCTTTTATCATTTTTACTCTTTTATATTCTTAATACTTTTTACCTCGTTAACCCCAGTTATCAACTTGTGATTTACCACAATTAGCTATTAGGTAGTATGTAGCTGCCAAATATTTCACATACAAAATTTTTATTTTTTCACCCAACTACTCCCCACAAAACTTTCCAGATCGTCCAATCCACAGAATCGTTCACTGAATAAAACCGTTCAATCACCATAGAATCAAGTTCATGATGTTGGGCCGTAAAGTCGCCTTCAAAGGCTCCAACTTATTACAGAAAACACGGCTTTTCACATCGTCAGCCCAGCGCTACCATGTCACCCCCGTCTCATCTCTTTTGCTTCCATCTCCCCAATCAGCTTCTGCTGAACCAGATGCTCTGGTTCGAAACGGATACACTAGACAGGTCTCTTCTGGCACATACCATCTCCTTCCACTAGGAACTCTGGTACATCAGCGTCTTGAAACCCTCATCCGTCGACAAATGGTTGGAATCAACGGTGCCGAAGTCTCTTTGTCGACGTTTTCTTCGCCTTCACTATGGGCCCAAACAGGACGGGCCGGCAATACTGAACTGTTTCACCTGAAAGATGGAAAAGGCACAGAGTATCTCCTGGCACCAACCCACGAAGAAGAAATAACAAACCTCATTGCAAAAGAAGTAAAAAGCTACCGAAAGCTGCCATTGAAGCTGTTCCAGATCACCCGAAAGTACAGAGATGAAAAGAGGCCCAGAGCAGGACTAGTACGAGCCAGAGAATTCGTAATGAAGGACATGTATTCGTTCGATGTCGACGAAGCAGGCGCGAAGAAAACCTACAAAGAAGTCCAAGGAGCATACGACCGAGTATTCAAAGAGCTGGGAGTCCCAGTAGTCGTCGCAGAGGCCGACTCTGGAGCCATAGGTGGATCAATGTCGCACGAATACCACTACCTGACAGACATTGGAGAAGATACAGTGATATCGTGTACGGAGTGCAAATATACTGCTAATGAAGAGAAAATCGCAGCCTGGCCTGGCGAGAATCAAGAGCCTGCAAAGGTTGCAAAGGCAGAATACAGAATCTCGAGCGATGAAAACACTCTACTGGCCGCATACTATCCAGAAGAGCGACAGTTCAATCCATTGCTGCTTGACTCAGAAATTGAAGAGTACTTGACACCCCACGAGACTATTAAAGAGTCTCAACAAGCAGTTGCTAAGTTTGCAGAAGGAATAGTAGACTCAACTGACCTGCTATCTAAGAGATTCATTCGACTGATGGACCCCCGACTGGACCGCAATACCACACTGCCTGAGCTTCCATTCCTGCCATCCAGATCTACGACCACTACGTTAGTTGATCAGCCATTGGTAACACCGGCCACTGGCGATGTTTGTCCTTCCTGCGACTCGGCCAGTCTCCAGCACTCGCGGGCAGTAGAAGTTGGACATACCTTTTACTTGGGTCAAAAGTACTCTGGCGCGCTATCAGCCAAAGTGTCTACGCCTACAAGTCATGCAGAGACAATTGAGATGGGAAGCTATGGGATTGGAGTGACCAGGCTCATGGGAGTTCTTGCGTACATGTTGCAAGATGCTGATGGATTAAGATGGCCAGTGTCTATAGCGCCATTCCATGTGGTGGTGGTTGGATTTGATTCAGCGCAAGTAGCACAAGTGGCAGAGAGCCTTCAGAAACAGTGTACTGAGCTGGAGGTTCTTGTAGATGATCGAGCAAACAGTGAAGTATCATTTGGACAAAAGTTAGGAGAAGCTCGAAGGATTGGAATTCCAGTTACAGTCATTGTTGGTAAGAAGTATCTAGGTGGACCGAACGATACAGTCGAGATTCAGGGTAGAACAGGAAGTGTGGAGCTATGGAAGAAGAGGGAGATTCGTTCTCAAGTCGGGCAGATTGGAGAAACCGTACGAAAGGTATTGGAGATGGAGAAAGAGATTTGACGGTATTAATTTGTATATAGATTACGGGAAATTTAACGAGTCACGTGGATTTAATTGATCACGCGAATGTGAAAAATCATGTGAAATAGATTATTGATAAGTCACGTGCGTTCAATGAATTTGAGATTTAATGCATCACGTGTGTCTCAAATAATCAATCACGTGATAATAAATGAATTCAATAAATCATGTGATTTATTTTGTTTAACATTCACGTGACTGTATCAGAGTGAGTCTCAAATATAGGGTAGGGTTTCGGAAATTGCATAGGGGCCAAGGGAACGAAAGAAAGCTGAGTCTTTGACGTAACAAGGCAAGTTGAGTCACTGATCACTTGATTTGGCAGACATGGTCAGGTAGGAGTCGCTGATTTGGCTGGTAAATTTCGGTGACTAATTTATATGCGGTCAGAGATAATATATGCATGGGATAGGGTTTGCGAATTTATGTCGACAAGAGTAGTGACAAGAGTAGAAAAAGACATTAATGAGACATTTTTTGTAAATGTCTTTATTATTTTTGTCAGATTAGAAAAGCGAAAAATAGGTAGAGCCCAGATTAATGCTATTTTTGCAAGATAATTTTTGCTTTTTGAAGTGACAAAGGTATTGTAGTTTTTTTGTCACCCGTTTTTTTTATGTTGTCACCAGGTTTTTTTTTTTGTCACCCGTTTGTTACTATTTTTTTTTTTTCTTTTTTTTTTTTTTTTTTTTTTTTTTTTTTTTTTTTTTTTTTTTTTTTTTTTTTTTGCCTTCTTTTTTGATTTCTTTTTTTTTTGTTTCTTTTTTTGCTTCTTTTTTGCTTCTTTTTTGCTTCTTTTTTGCTTCTTTTTTGCTTCTTTTTTTGCTCTCTTTTTTTTTTGCTACTTTTTTTTTCTTTTTTTGCTTCTTTTCTGCTTTTTTTTTTGCTTTTTTGCTTTCTTGCACTTTTCGTTCTTTTATTGTCGCTCTTTCTTTTTCGCCTTTTTTGCGCTTTGTTCAATTTGTGCCGTTTTTCCACCTTCCCGTACTTGTGCCACACTGAGAAACAGCATGAAATGAAAAATTTAAGGTTCCTCTGGAGTCTTTGATTGTTATGTAATCCAAATTATTATGATGACATAATTTTTCACTTTTTGTATTGCACTACACTGGTCTTGTAGATGGGAAACATGTGCGGGCATCGACTAGAAAGAAAAAAAAAATGAAATAAAAATCAACCTTCTTCCCGTTTCTTTCTTCTTTCTTCTCACTTTCTTCCCACATCTTCTACTGTAGATAGCTGTTTCTATTTATTTGCACACAAAATGGTCACCTCTCCAATGTTCGGCCCTGACGGGATCTCTAGAAACCACTCTCCTGTGAACGGAACCACCGACGAAGCTGAAGACGTCAGAATCTTGGGATACGATCCTTTGATGCCTCCTGCTCTGCTCCAGACAGAAGTGCCGGCCTCGAAAAAAACCAAGGCCGTCGTAGCTAAGGGCAGAAAAGACTCTATCAAAGTGATTTCCGGCAAGTCTGACAAAGTGCTCTGTATCGTCGGTCCTTGCTCCATCCACGATGCCACCGCCGCCAGAGAATACGCCCAAAGACTCATCAAACTGGCCGAAGAACTCGACAATGAACTGGTAGTCATCATGAGAGCCTACCTGGAAAAGCCCAGAACTACAGTCGGTTGGAAGGGCCTGATCAACGACCCCGACGTGGACGAATCTTTCGACATCAACAAGGGCCTCCGTGTCTCCAGAGGCCTCTTCACTGAACTGACTGACATGGGCATTCCCATTGCTTCTGAAATGCTCGATACCATCTCTCCCCAGTTCCTCGCCGATCTGCTGTCTCTCGGTGCCATTGGCGCCCGTACCACCGAGTCCCAGCTCCACCGTGAGCTCGCCTCAGGCCTGTCCTTCCCTATTGGATTCAAAAACGGTACCGACGGTACCGTGGGCGTCGCCTTGGACGCTGTTCAAGCTGCTTCCTACCCTCACCATTTCATGGGTGTCACTAAGCAAGGTGTAGCTGCCATCACCACTACCAAGGGTAACGAGAACTGTTTCGTCATTCTCCGTGGCGGCACATCCGGTACCAACTACGATGAAGCTTCTGTCGCCCAGGTCAAACAGAAGATCGCCTCTTCTCAGTCAGCAAACACCCGTATCATGGTTGACTGTTCCCACGGAAACTCAAACAAGGACTACAGAAACCAGCCCAAGGTGCTGTCCGAGGTAGCTCGCCAAATCGCCAAGGGCGAGGACAGAGTCATTGGTGTTATGATTGAGTCTCATTTGAACGAGGGCAAGCAATCTGTTGGACCTGAAGGCAAGTCTGGTCTCAAGTACGGTGTTTCTATTACTGATGCTTGTGTTGGCTGGGAGTCCACTGAGGTCATGCTGAGAGAGCTGGCTGATGCTGTCAAGACTAGAAGAACTTTATAATGCTGCTGTTTGATATATCTTATTCATCATTTAAGTATTTTTATGTTAGTGAATAATTGGTTGTTTTAAGAACGTATATTTTAGTCATAAATTTTGAGCCATGATATAAAAGAAGGTACAAAAGTATATTTTGGTCATATATTTTCAACCTTGATTATATATAAACGATCAAAACTACCCAAAATTATAGTTTTTCATAGAATCCGATGTAGTGTAATGGCTATCACGGTCCGCTCTCACCGGGCAAATCAGGGTTCGATTCCCTGCTTCGGAGATTTTTTTTTATTCACAGATAGCCTCAAACTAATCTAGACTGCTTTCGTTATCTCTTTCCTGACCTCCTGATTCACATGGCCAGTACCCCACGTAATGACTCTCTTGAAAATGACATAAGCTATAAAAATGACTCGAGTTGAAATAACTCACACTAATATAATCTACTGCCTTTTGACACTTTATAATATCACACGCTCTCCTGCAGTTGATTCATTGACACTGAACTTTCCAACCAAATTGCACGTGACTGCACGACTTCCACAGCGTGATGACCAAACAAAAATAAGGTTTGACAAATCCGAAAAAGAAATGTGTCATTTTTGACTTTCACCGTTTTTGGTGGGTGGCAAAATCACATAACTACTGTCATTTCGAGACACATGTGGTTACAGATAGCCCTAGCCTACAAGTTTTTTCACCATCAAATATCACAACAAGCCTAGTGAGGTGAATATGACAACATATTTGAATTTCCTGAAAGGTCTGCACTGATTTATTTTTTTTTTTTTGATATTTCTTTTCTTCCTTCTACCTTTTTTTTTTTTTCATTTCTCTACACCATCGACAATTCCAACTGCTATAAACACTTTCAGTTCAAAGACTCTTCTTCTTCTCACTGGTTCAATCCCGTGTCTGTTTCACTGCTGCAATTCTGACTGAAAACCTCCTTCTCCAGGTTCACGATCAACACTTTTGGCTTCACTTTTGGCTTCATCCTGCTTGAACCTGCTGAATCGTATTCTGCTGCTCGCCACCATCTCCAGCTGCTTTTTTGTTTTGGTGAACTTGACACAGTTCAAACAGTTTCCTCTATAACGCACTATTTCACGAAAAGGCCTACTGCTCATTATGTCTTCTCTCTCCATTGCACTGAAATCTGAATCTTCATCAGCCTCTAACTCTTCTGCTAATCATATCTCACATATCACCTCGTCTTCTCCTTCTACAGCGTCCCCCATATCGTCAAACACGCTGCCAAAAAGTGAAAAATTCCCCTTCCAGTCTCCCTCCATCATGGCTAAACCTCCCGTCCAAATCTACCAAAAACCGCTTTCGTCGCCTCCTGACCACCCCCATCTCCATCCTCCTTCTGCTTCAAAACCCTTCAATAGCGCCCCGTCGTCATCTTCTTCTAGCAGCCATCTCCACCACAATCAATCACATATCCCAAGTCCCCCCTACTCCTTCAATCCGCTCTCAGCTTCTACCTCGTCCTCCAACTCGTCTTCCTCCACAAACTTGTCAAAACACCAGCAGCAGCAGCAGCAACAGCTGCCCTCCTTCCCAAACTCCCTCAAAACTAATACCCAGAACCAGCTGCTAGTCCCGTCAGCTGCTTCCTCGTTTTCCTCGTCGCTCAGCCAGAACTCGCCAGGCCCTCTGAACACTAATTCCCCCTTGGCTTTAGCTGCTGCAGCCGCAGTCACGCCCGAAAAGCTGGCAAATCTACTATTGACTCAAGGACCCTTACCCATTAGACATATTACCTCTCATCTCTCTACGACTATTCCTGGTTTCGGTGATCTTTCTCTGAGTAAACAAAGAAGGCTTATTATCGCTGCTCTAGATTCAACTGACAATGTCAACCAGATAAGGTTTGATAAAGTTGGCTGGGGTCGGTGGGCAGCCAAAAAAATAGGGTCTTCAACCACTGGTGCGGTTTCAACGGGTAACATGTTGAACCAGACAAGGAAGCGGAGAGAATCTGCTTCTGCTCTTGCTGCTATGGGCAATGTTACGAAGCCTCCTAGTTCTCCTGTATTGAAGCCGCTGGATGCTGCTGGTGCTGCTGCTGTTTGGAGTGCCGAGAATGAAGACGATATTTCTGCAAAGAGCTCTCCTAGTTCAGCTGCGCTGCTGGCAGCGCACAAACAACGTCATCGCAGAAGAAGTAGCGTTTTGCGATCGAGGATGATGTTTAAGGACTTCAATGATGATGACGATGATGACGACGATGATAGTGACAATGAAAATGCGATTGTGGATGATGACGATGATGATCTGATTGATGACGACGATGATGACGACTATGCCGTAGCTGGCGACTTGGAATTAGATGGTTATGATAAAAAGAAGAAGGAGAGAGCATCAAGGAGAAGGAACAGTGAGACTGATGAAGAGGATTGGCAATCAATTGGTCCTGCTTCATTAAGAATGACAACTGCTACTCGATTTTCTGTTGATTCTCCGTCAATCTTGACGAATACAAGTACTACTGGCAATACTCCAAGTGCGAGTTATAACTCTTCTTTGAGGACCACTTTGATGGGAAGGGAAGAGGAAGCTGTTGCAGCTTTAGTACAACTTAGCACTTTCAATTAAACGTTCAAATATACATTTGGCTTTATGATTTGAATATTTATGACAAGGTAGTTCACGAGATTTACGATTATTTTTATTTTCCATCAATGTTTTCATGGCTTGATTTTTTTTTATTTAGTTATTATATATTTATTTTTAATTGATTTTTCAGTATTGTTTTTATTTCAGTTTATTATTCAGTATTTATTATTTATTTAGTATTCTATTTAGTACTCTATTTAGTACTCTGCTCAGTATTCTATTCACTATTCTATTCACTATTCTATTCACTATTCAATTATTCATTATCTTATTAGTTTCTACACAGAATAGCATTGTATAAAGCATTCATATTCTTCCAGCATTCATTGTAGATTCTTCAATAATTGAATAGCTGTTTCCAATTCACGAATAGCTGTTGATACATCTTCATAATTTAAAGCAGAAATTGCAAATTTGGCATGCTTTTGAGACTGCGAATAGATTTCAGATTCTGATAAAATTGTTTGAATCTGTGATTTGGTAATAGGAGGTCCTTGAGGTACTGATGAAGTCGATGGAGCAGGAAACCCAGAAGTTGCAGCTGATGGAGGAGACGGTGATGGAGCAGGAAACGAAGGAGATGGTGATGGCTCAGGAAATGTCGTTTCGTTTGGAGTTTGAACTTGCTGCAACTTTGATTGAACTTCGTCCTCCTCCTCTGCCTCCTTTTGTAACTCTGCAATCAAATCATCAGTCCCTAACTCATTTGGATCCTCTCCTGCTCGAGCCTTCTTGGTGATCCGCATAGCTTGCCATTTAGCATACTTGATCTTCTGCTTAAACTCCCTAATCTCTCGAGCCTCCTCCTCCAGCTCTTCCTGGCCATCTTGACCCCCATAAAACACATTCAGCACGTCCAAAAATGTAGCTGCCGCCAGAAACTTGGGCACCGTTCCTTTCAAACTGCACCGTCCTTCTTTCATTTCTGCTTCAGCCTTCTCCAAAACCCGATTGGCAAACACTTGCACCTGCCGCTTGGCCTCTCCAGGCTCCGCTTCATCCTCAACTACCCGCCGTACCTCGTCAGACAGCCCGGCCTTGAAAACCTCAATCTCATCCAACGCAGACGTAATAAACCCGGCTACCTCGGTGTCTGTTTGATGAAGATTCAATGAAAGCGCTGTTTGTATCGCATGTAATTGTAAATAGTACGATATAAGCGGCGCATGTGTCTTGAGCTCTTGACTCCTAAGATATGTGCTTTGAATCCGTGATTGCAGTACTGATGGTATCTCCAACATCTCAATAGCGTTAAGTAAGAAGGAGAAAGATCTCAAGTAGCCATCCCATATATATAGATGCCCTAACCCATGTTTAAACAACTTAATAAAATTTCAATCTCAGCATTCTTCGCGATTGACTAGCAGAAATGTCTTCTCTAGCAGATAGAAATGTACGTATTTGCTTGATTTTCACGTCTACCAAGACTGACGGAATGTCTACAGAATGACAAGAGAACTCCAGGGGAATGGCTCCCCCATGCTGAGATAGATGGCGAAGAATCAATCAAGCTCTCAGGACCATTGGCTTGCCGCGTAAAGCCAATTCTTAAATACAAACAAGCACCGCACCGATACAAGCACAGCTATGTCCATCTGGAGGAATTCAGCTTGCGATTTCAAGAAGCATTGCTACTTGAGGACCTTTTATTTGTCATGATGGGATGCGAAGGGAACTACTTGCGATTCAGCGACACTTACGACCCCAGTATTAGGTTTGACGCTTTACGAGGGCCCGAATTTCGAATCAACAAAGGTCTGGCGCCCGGACTCAAAGACGTAGCTAAAACGGTGGCTACGCTTGCGAGTCAAGCAATGAGTGTGAAGGCCTTTGTAGAGAACCAGAGCGCCAGAGAGTATGGGCTGGTCAACCATGCTCTTTGTGCCGGACTGCGAAAATGGGTGCTGAAAGATTATATGTCGCTGGTATCGCGGCTAGAGTATGGATTGTACAATGAACAAGAGTTTTCAGTGAAGCGGTTTGCTGTGTTGTGTGGTCCTATATCTCGACGAGTCCGCCAGGCGTTTGAGCTTTCACAGTCAATCCTACGAGAGAATGTAGCAAAGAGTGAGCTTGCAGCCAATACATATAGCGATTTGGACAAGGTAATTGAGTCGCTGAAAATTGGAGTGGGAGCGTCGAATTTGAATGAGCTTGGTTCATTCACTGGTGCAAACTCTACAGTGTGTAAGGGAGGTACGATTCTAAGAATACTATCGCAACGGCTTGCGGAGTATTCAGGTGATCCAGACTGTAAAGATCTGCTTCAGAATCTTTTGCAAGACGCTTCAAAACCGTACTTGAAAATGTTCCAGCAATGGATTCACAAGGGGTCTATTGTTGATCCTTATGATGAGTTTTTGATTCGTGAACACAGAAACGTTAATCTTGATAAAATGGATTTGGATGATGAGTACTGGGAGAAAAGATATACGGTTCGAAAGGAAGATCTTCCGTTAGAGCTGGCGAGCACTCAGGTTTATGAGCGGATCTTATTGACTGGTAAGTACTTGAATGTCGTGCGGGAATGTGGAGGAATTGATGCGAGCAATGAAGTCTCTGAAGAATACACGAGTATAAGTGATTCTAGGATAATGCAGTCACTGGCAAAGGCATACAATCACGCAAACAAGTCGCTGCTTTCATTGCTGATCAAAACCCACGACCTGCCTGCTCGACTCAAGTCCCTCAAGCACTACTTTTTTTTGGACCAGGCAGACTATTTTATCAATTTCATGGATATCGCGGAAAAGGAATTGGCCAAACCTTCAGTCAAGGGATCTAAAGCGAAACTGCAATATTTGCTGGACATGGCGCTGAGACAGCCTGGAAGTATATCAGCTAACGATTTATTTAAAGAGGACGTTGTAGTTGGATTGGTTCATACGGGAGTGACTGAATATTTATTAAAGATTGTGAGTGTCACCGGTATGGACCCTCGAGAAGCATTGAGCGTTGCAGGTGGTGATACGTCGTTAGAGAAAGGAGACAAGTCATTGGCATCGCTAGCTGGAGGAGGTGGATCTGGAGGGCCAGCAGCAGGATCTGGGTCTGGCGCTGGATCTGGATCTGGATCTGGATCTGGGGCGAGTGCAGGGTCTGGATCAAGTCGGTTTACCGTTATTCAAGGATTGCAATTGGATTTTAATGTGCCTTTTCCATTATCATTAGTGCTTTCACGCAAGACAATTTTACGATATCAGTTAATATTTCGACATTTAGTAGAGATGAAGCACATTGAGAGGATACTGAACAATTCCTGGGTAGATCAGAAAAAGTCCCGAGAATGGAATGTCGCAAGTGTCAATTTAGAATTGGAATCTTGGAAACTGAATGTAGCGAAGCTACGAACCAAAATGCTTTTATTCATTCAGCAGATGTTGTACTATTGTACTATGGAGGTTGTGGAGCCCAACTGGGCCAAATTTCAGTCCAATTTGCACTCTGCAAAGACAGCAGATATTCTAATGGACCAGCATGTTTACTTTCTTGACACTTGTATGAAGGAATGTATGCTGACGAACGAAACGCTGTTGAAATTACAAAACAAGCTGTTTGCGGCGTGTCGTCTGTTTGGAGAATATTTACTTTCGCGCGGGAAGACTACATTACAATTATTTTCAACTCCATCCTCTGGAGAGGAGGCTAAATGGGCGAAAAAGCGGCCGGTTAGCAAGAATGGAGATGAAGTCAGCGATAGTGAGCTGATTAAATGGTTGGAGGGCTCGCTTCAGCAGTATGAGAATAGTTTTAATCATCATTTAAAGGTTCTTATGGAAGCTTTGAATTATTATGCTGCTACAGAAACTACTGGATTGCTGAGTTTGTGTTCACAATTAGAAGTATCTGTGATTGATGGGAATACTGGGAATTGAATGGTAATGGTAATGGGAATGGGAATGGGAATGGGAATGGGAATGGGAATGGTAATGGAGTGAATGATATTGAAAAGTGCTAAGGATGATACTGAAGTTAGTTATGAGTTATGATACTGGAGTAATAATACTAAAGATAGTTATGATACTAGAGATAATACTAGAGTTTATACTAGAGCTGGTACTAGAGTTAATACTAGGGTTAATACTAGAATCAAGAATCGATACTAGAGTTGATACTAGAATCAAGAATCAATACTAGAATCAACACTAGAATCAAATCAAGAATCAAGAATCAATCAAGTGTCAAGAATCAATCAAGTGTCACTAAAATCCATAGGTGAATACATCACAAAACAGGGTAACATGTCACGTGCTCATATCTGGCTAAGGGTAAAAGTAAACAAAAACATCACCCGAAAAATAGGTTTTTATTCACCAAAAGTTGCCTTTTGTGTCCTGGAAAAAAAACTTAGCAACTATTAGGATCGCGGAGGTTGGCTCTCATATATTTCATGTATTTGGTCTCGGTGTATATAAATGACATTACAAAGTAGTATAACCTCCGTCAATGGTGATATCAGAACCAGTACAGTAGGCAGATGCTGGAGAAGCCAACCAAATAGCAGCTCCAGTCAACTCATCAGGATCACCCAGTCTTCCCAAGGGAGTTCGGTGCTTCCACTCGTTGAAAAGAGTCTTGTAGGAACGGTTAAGCGCAGTATCCATATAACCAGGAGAGATGGAGTTGCATCTGATACCGTGGACAGCCCACTCAGCAGAGAGAGACTTCATCAAGTGCTTCACGCCGGCCTTGGAGGCATTGTAGGCGCTCTGGGGCTGGGGCCAGTTGACAATGGTACCAGACATGGAAGCAATGAAAATCATGCTGCCACCTTTACCTTGAGCAATCATATGGCGAGCACAGGCCTGGGCGACAAAGAAGGAACCGTTGAGGTTGATATCAATGACACGTCTGAACTTGTCAGGAGGATACTCTTCAGCGTGGACCAAGTCTGCAATACCGGCAGAGTTGACCAAGATGTCGATAGAGCCAAAGGCTTCAGCAATTGAGTCCATGATCTCGCTGACCGAGTTTTCATCACGCACGTCGACCTTGTAGAACTGGGCCTGGACTCCGTAGGCGTCGTGCAGTTTCTTGATGGCGTCGAGGCCGAGATCTGTTTGAACATCTAAGATGGCTACGCCCCTGAGGCCGGCAGAGCAGAGGCCTTCGGCCATGGAGAATCCCAGGCCTCTGGCACCACCCGTTACGACTGCTACTTGGCCGTCCAGTCTGAATCTACTCAGAAAGTTTTTAGCTTGGAAGGGGGCATCTGGGACGGAAGCGGCAGCGGCCGCGATGTCTTCAGCGGTAGGATGAGGAGGGACCACTGCTTTTTGGGCGGTGTTATCGTGGTGAGTAGACATTTTACGGTGTAATTGTCGAGGAGAAACAAGAGTATCAAGGGCAATCGGGTTGCGATTTGAGTACGGATAGGTAGTCTTTTGGTGAGACTTTGTAGGAGGAGGATGGGATAAGTTGGGGGTTTGGACAGGTGTTTAGGTGAGAATGGAGGATGGTGAGGATGGTGAAGGGAGAGTGAGAAGGAGGAAGGAGGAAGAAGGAGGAAGAAAGAAGGAAAAAAATATGGAGGAGGAAAAAATTACAAGCAAGATGTTGACTTTTTTATAGTTTTTCTTTTTTTTTTTTTTTTTTTTTTTTTTTTTTTTTTTTTTTTTTTTTTTTTTTTTTTTTTTTTTTTTTTTTTTTTTTTTTTTTTTTTTTTTTTTTTTTTTTTTTTTTTTTTTTTTTTTTTTTTTTTTTTTTTTTTTTTTTTTTTTTTTTTTTTTTTTTTGAGGATGAGTGTAGTATCAATCTTTGCAAGGTAGAGTAATGTTACATAGTTCCCAGAAGGCTACAGTACAGTGTTCCGATCTAAAGTACCGGCCTTTAAGTGTACCGCCCTTTTAGTGTACCGAGTTCCGATCTTGTTTTGCTCCAGATTTTGTTTTAGATTTTTTTGTTTTCTTTTTTTTCTCTCTTCTTCTGTTTCTGTTTTTTTTTTTCTGTTTCTTCTCTCTTCTCTTTCTTTTTTCTCTTCTCTCTCTTCTTTTTTCTCTTCTCTCTATTCTCTCTCTTCTGTTTTCTCTTACCTCTCTTCTCTCTTCTCTCTTCTCTTACCTCTCCTCGGACCCCACTTTTATTACGGGACTCGGACCCCAACATTTCTGCAGCTTTTATGCTCTATTATGTCATTCTACTGCAAGTGTCGGTCTCTAACATCACTCTAGTCTACAGTAACATTGTACCTGTATCCCTCTCTTTCGAGCTGAAATATTCATTACTGGGTTGCCACAGAAACCAGGTGCCCCCACACTTATGAAATGTATTATGTCATTCACATAGAAAGACCCTCTGCACCCACAACCTCCTGAAACCTTCCTCGAAACCAAAGCTCGAAACCTTCCAAGAACTGTAAATCCAGATCCGACCGTTCCAACTTGGTACAGATCTCAGACTGATGTAGATCTCAGGCCGGTACACACCCGATACACGCCTTAGATTCATTACACGCCCTAGATTCGGAACACCTCAAATCCGGTACACTCGGAGCACTCGGAACACCCTCGTTTACACCAACTCATACAGACAAAACAGATTCATTATTACTCAAATATTAATTGTACATTACCTTCACCAGACACAGTCTGAAGTGCTAGACCATTTTATAAACATCCTCCTTCTTCATGACCTTTGTGGGCGAGTTTATAGGAGTGTCAGTTTCGTTCAGTTTGGCTATCAGCGACTCGCCAGCGACGTGTGTAGGGCCAAAACTAAAGTCGTCTAGTCGACCGAAACTCAGATTCGCCGGTAGCTGCATCAGCTCACCGTCATTAGCCAGTTCATTCTCGAACCCCAAATCTGTCGGCGAGTTTGAATAGTAGGACGAGATCTCAATGTCACTGTCTGTGCTATCAGACTTGCCGCTACCAGTATAACCACTGTCTTGGTTGGTTCTGCTGCTGCTCCGGCTGGTAGAACTGTCCCGGCCGGTTCGACCCATTTTTTCAAAGAATATATTGAACACTCCGCCTTTCAAGTTGAAGTGACTGGACTTTTCAGAATACTGACGAGAAAGTCTGATACTGGGGGTGCCTGCCCAGATACTACTCAATGGCAAGGAGATGGCCACCAAACAGGTCGCAAGCGCGTACACATGAGTGGCATCGTCTATCCAGAAGCTGATGAGCGTGAGAACGGACGGGAAGATCATACACTGGGCTCCCATAATGATGAGGATTTCGTACTGGCCAAACTGCTTGTTCCCCAGCAGCTTGCGCTTTCTATGGGCATAAATGAACTTGGTGAGCAGAAAGACCATTGCCAGCATACACGAGGACGCAAAGAGAATTTGGCACAGCGACGGTAGATGGTCGTTGAAAGCGTTTCTCAGAATCCGTGGCTTCAGCGGATACAGTGCGCTGTATATGGCTTGGGCAGTATACAAGAGGTAGAACAGAACAGTTATCACGCTTAGGTTGGCCGCGATTCCCGTGAGTGTGTATCGAATATATCTCAGCTTGCCTTCAAAGAAGTCGTCTGTAGCGACGCAGATTTGGTACACCAGGCTGATTTCAATGGAGATAATTAGCAGAGCTTGGACAAAACTCGTTGCGATGGAAATGTTTATTTCGTTTGCGTCAATGGTCGTAAACGTTCCTGTTACTACTGTCGAAAACTTGAAGAACGTCCCAAAGATGTTGAGTAAGAACAGTAGCGAGTGCACAAACATGAATATCAGAGAGGCCATGTTGACGAAGTATACGATTTTCCACCCACGCTGCTTGCGAATGTATGCGTAGTACCAGAATCCCACCAGCACAGCTGCTGCTATTCTGACTCCGAACAGTGTTGCTAGAAGCATTCGGTCTGCTAAGAATTGGTCGATTTCATCTATGCCAACCGGAACTATGCCTGAGTTTGATGTTATTTGAATGATTTGCTTTAGGAGAGCGGGATCTCCAATGTCATAATTTTCTTCGTAGCCCATTGTTTTTCAGTGGTTCTCGGAGGGATATCTTTATTCATGAGGTCTTTCAATTCAGTTTTATATCAAAGGTCAATGTGTGTGTTTTTTCAAGTGTTTCATCTGGTCAAAGTGTTTTTGAGATGTTGACTGAAACAATAATTGTTTCTTCCCTTTTAGGACTCGACAATGTTAACATCAACAGTTGAAGGCATTCTAGTTCTACACCAGGAACAAGAGGCTGTATTTCCTTCTAAACAGGATGTCGATAAAGTCTAAGCAGGAGCTTCAGGAATGGGAATAAGAAGGAATAAGAATGAATGGACGAGCGAGAACGAGCGAGAACGAACGAGAATTAACCAGAATTAACGAACCAGAATTAACGAACCAGAACTAACGAACCAGAACTAACGAACTTAGAAGACTGAAGAAACTCTGACGACTCTGAACTAACTCAAGAACTCAGAATATTGATCAAAGAAGTTCAAATTCGTCTATTATCCTCTGAGTGTCTCTTATCCTCTAATTGTCTGTTTCTTAAGCCTTTCAATAGAAACAGTACGTACGATCTTGTTTAACCAGTCCTGGATGCTGGTATCTCTTATTGCAACTTCGCCATCTATAAGTTATCTATAAAACTTTCAATCTGCTAAGATACTCTGTCTAAAATTAACAGCTCGTTCTATGCCTTAAACTATCTCAGCCGTACGTGTTGGTGATTTGGCCAGGCCTAATTTGGGAGGATGAATGAACGCTTAATATATTAAGTCGTTAAGGATGTGGAATTAGCATCTAAAACTGTAAATATATTAACAGCTAAAACTGAAATAAAACTGAAATATCAGCTTAAACCGAAATAAAACTTAAATAAAACTAAAATATCAGCTAAACTAAATATCAGCTTAAAAATCAGCTTAATATCAACTTAATATCAGCTTAATATCAGCTTAAATTTTAGCTAAAACCGTAAAACTATAAATTAAATCTGGAATTGACGATTTTGTGTAATTTTTGGCAACACTTTTGACAGTCTCCTATTAAGAAATTACAAGTATGTAGCTAGACATGTATTGAGCTAAATGAATAGAATCAGTCCGAAGTCCTCACATTCTCCTTCTCAACTTCACTCTCGCCCATTCCATATTGCGCACTTCCCTCATAGCCCGCGGGATCAAAAAATATAACGAATTTCTCTTCCTCAGGGTGCTGAACGACATCATCATGGCGAACTGTATCAAGCTTCACTGAAGGCAGATACTTGGACACATATTCTTTCACCTGAACGCTACTCGGCTGCCTTCGAGGAGGCGACACATGGCCTGGAAGACGTCTAGTGTCTGTTTCTGAATACCATTTGTTATTTGGATACCATTCTTCGTTGGTCGCAAATACTTGACATTCATCCTGCATTTGATCCTCCTCAGGAATTATGGTTACAAAGCCTGGATATTCCTGTTTATCCAAATCTGTCAAGATTTCTCGAGGGTCAGTCCCATACTCAAAGTCCTGGGCTCCTCTAGGTTTGGCGTCTAGCTCAAATTGGGCACTTGTATTCAGCGTGCTTCCCGATACTGGTTCGGCTGAGGAGGCACTCGTCTTGGAAGTGTTTAACGTAGAAGCAGAGTATGGATTCGGGGTCTTTGCGAGGTACGAAAATGTGTCGGTGATCAGAGTTGGACTGACCTCCGGGGCAGAATCGAGATTGTCATGTTCCTCTTGGTATTGTTGAAAAGAGTGGTCTGGCGACTTACATCGTTTGTTTCTAGACTCTGAAATTGAGTACTCCAGTGAATATCCTGATAATTTGCGTTTCCCTAGTGATTTCAAGTTAGCAAGACTCTTTACAATGTCTTGTTCACATACCTGTCTGTTCCATGGTGCAGCTTGACCATAAATAAGATACAAAGAAAACAAAGTTCCTAACTGTGAAAGAATATCAATAATATAGTAGTACTTTCGAATCGTATCAATATGCAAATGTATTCCTATATTCTTATGGAGTCTATCAGGGAGATCAAGAAGGATTTTAAGTCAAGCAGGAGGAATTTAGGAATTTAAGTCAAGCAGGAAAATGAAGAAGGATTTTAGGACAAGCAGGAAGATCAAGAAGGAAGATCAAAAAGTACATCAGATCAAGATGTCAAATTAAAAAGTATCTCTTTGGATCAGAACCTCAAGTCTTTGGATCACAAACTCAGATCAAGCAGAAATTCAGATCAAAAACCAAATCTTCACAAACTCAGATCAAACAGAAACCTCTGAAGTCTTTGGATCAATCCATTCATCCATATATCTACAGTCCACAGGATTGACTCTTGATCCATCGTTACAAAACTCAATTACCGGACATCTACCACATGGAGTCTCGGTATAAGGGTCCAAAACCACGCCCTCCTCTTGATCACTCTCAATCTCAGGACCTCCTCCACCAGCAAGCACGCTGGACCAGGTCGCTTTGTAGGCATACCCATTATCAACTCTCTCCAGCTTTCCATCGTACACCAGGACTTCACAAAGCGATCTGATATCACCAACAGTCAACTCGACAGAAGTGACTCCGCTATCAACTACAAAATTGTGAATCTTGCT
The DNA here is from genome assembly GCA_030566045.1 of Geotrichum geniculatum. Lineage (NCBI taxonomy): Eukaryota > Fungi > Ascomycota > Dipodascomycetes > Dipodascales > Dipodascaceae > Geotrichum > Geotrichum geniculatum. Next base: position 95,921 of record JAJMHM010000006.1, on the reverse strand, counting down.
CACTGTAGGATATCCTCTGTAGCTAGAAGGATAGCTTTCCTGAATGCCGACTGTAGGTTTAAATGCACTGGGAAACGACAACGAAACAACGAACCGCCAAATCACGTTGATCAAATTGTCAATGAACTCAGTATCAATTTCAGAATCAGTGAACCAGGGACCACCGCTCATTTCGACCGAGGGTTCAATGGACGAGAGCATGTAGATCTTGCGAGTGGGATGCTTGACGGACTTGACCTGCTTGATGTATCTTTGAGCTTCGAGCGTCTTCAAACATCTTGAAATCACGTTATGATGGAGGTTTGTTCTGTTGTGCAAAGTTTTGGTCCAGATGCCCTCGCGGCCAGACTCTTCAATGTGGAAGTAGATGAGCGCTTCATCCTGAGACATTGTTTTGATTCTAAAGGGGCATGTTAGATGAGAAAACATTGGACAGATGAACGAACTTACTTGGCGGCGTCGTCAAAGGAAACAGCAGCAAAGAGCAGAGTCTTTCCTTCAGTTGAGAGCTTCACAAGATGCTGTGTCTGTTAGTATTGAGATTAAATCATGAAATCAATTGACATACCGCATCAGTTAGCTCTTGAACGTATCGCATCATCTCGTTCACATTCTTTACTCGAATCAGATCCTGCAATTCTCCTTGTTTATAGAGATAGCCCGCAGGCTGAGCGTTCATCATTTCATTGTGAAGATCTGCTGCTTTCTCAGAGAGTCTTGCAGAAGCTGTAGTCATTTTGAGCAGTAAATGGAGATAGATGGGGATCAAGATGGGGATCAAGATGGAGATCAAGATGATGGAGACGATAGAAGGTGAGAAAAATCAAGAAAGATGAAAAAAATATTGGTCCCAAAAAATGAATCAAGTCTTAAAGTATATATCACATGATTATAAATAAATTTGAGAACGGGTAATTATCAGTCTTAACAGTTTTAGTAAAACATCCTCCAATCATAATTTAGGACAGTATTTTCTTGATGAATTTTCCACTACGCCATTAGCACTCCCATCTCTTCCCTTTCTTTACTATAACCCTCGATACAAACACCTTACAATGTCTCAAGTTTTCAAGCGTGGTCTTTCTACTCTTATTCCCCCCAAGATTGCATCCAGTGCCGTAAGTGAGCGAAGGTTCAATTGGATATAGAGGACTAACAGTGATAGAATCTTGGTTCTGCTCCCAATGCTAAGAGAATGGTTAACGTTGTCAATTTCTACAAGGCCCTTCCACGCGGTGAAGCTGTTCCAGCAAAGAAGGGATCTGGACTTATTAAGTGAGTATTGGAGGATGAGCTGTTTAGGCGATGAACTAACAAGAATGGTAGCTGGTACAAGACCAAGTATGTCGACACCGATTCTTCTTCTCCCCTTTTGCACTTGATTGTTTTCGGTTTGTTGTTTGGTTATGCTAATGACTATCACTTCCACCTTTCTCATGAGCATGAGCACTAAATAGTGGAATATAGAAGAATAAATATATTTTTAACGGTTTGATGGGTGTTATTTGTGGGTGGAAGGAGTAGTTGGAGATAGTTGGAGTTGTAGAATGTGTATGAGATGAGGTATGAGATAGGTGATAGGTATGAGGTAGGTGATAGGTATTGGAGATGTTGGAGATGTTGGAGATGTTTAAGTATTGGAGATGTTTAAGTATTGGAGATGTTTAAATACTGGAGATGTTTAAATACTGGAGATGTTTAAATACTGAAGATGTTGGAGATGTTTAAGTACTGAAGTATTCAACTTAACTTCAATTATCAACTCAACTTCAACTCAACTTCAACTGCTTAACTCAACTACTCTACTCAACTACTCTACTCAACTACTCAAATAGTTCCAAGCTTGTAATAGGTTAAAATAATAAACATGTTGAATGGTCAAAATTATTTGTGATTTAGATTGCCTAATCCGGCTGCTATATGGTACATGAATAACTATCGCATTCGTAATATTTGACAAGTCTTTGACAGGTTGCAAGCTGTTCAACGTCATTAATTAGATTTATCTGACAAATCCAGTTGGACGCCATTTATCTTGCAAGATGATGGCGAACCGTTTCAATTTCTTTCAACTTTAAAATTTCAATGCGTTGCTATGGTAGAAGGGTAGATGAAGATAATACAATACAATAGAATACAATAGAATATAATAATAGCATGAGTACAATGAATAATGAATACAATAACAACATGAATGCAAAAGGATAAAAACCATTAAAAATACAAGATAAACACCAAGATTACAATAAGACAAGTATAATAAATATTAATAATTAGAATATTATTAATAAGAATACATAAGATTAATATTGAAAACACAATAAGAATAAAAATACAACAATAATAATAAGAACAATATGAACAATAAGAACAATATGAATAATATGAACAATATGAACAATATGAACAATATGAACGATATGAACAATATGAATAATAAAAATGCAATAATAAAAAAAATAATAAAATATTAAAAATAACAATAAAAATAATAAAAATCATTATATATTTACTTACATCTCACGCAGGGCTGATTTGTAATTTACTTCATTATTAATACACAATTTGCATTAATCAAATACTCCTACAAACAGGACCTCAACCAGTTAAACTTTCTCTTCTATCTCAAAGATATCAGGATCCTCTGGTTTTTAAGTTTACCGTGTCATTAACAGCTGTTTTCTTCAAGTATAAATTGAAATCATCACGCTACTCTAATCTCAATTTTTCATCTTAATCTCTCATCAACACTCTCACAAACACAAACACTCCCACTAATAAACACAATCATGTCTGCTCAACGTCTCTTCACCCCCTTAAAGGTCGGTAAAAATCAGGTCCAACACAGAGTTGCCATGGCTCCTCTCACCAGAATGAGAGCTCCTAACCACACTGTCGGCGACATGCAAGTCGAATACTACAAACAACGCGCTTCCGAGCCTGGAACCCTCCTCGTCACTGAAGCTACCTTCATCTCTGAAGCAGCCTCTGGCTACCCTAGCGCCCCAGGCATCTACAAAGACGAGCACATCAAGGCCTGGTCAAAGGTCTTTGACGTCATCCACTCCAAAAAATCTTTCGTCTTTGTCCAGCTCTGGGCCCTTGGCCGCGCTGCTACAAAGTCCGACCTCGACTCAAGAAACCTCCCCTACGTCTCTGCCTCTGACGTCCCTGATGGCGACGGTGACACCCCCAGACCCTTGACCAAGGACGAAATCAAAGAATACATCGCCAACTACGTCCAAGCTGGTAAAAACGCTATTGCTGCCGGCGCCGACGGTGTTGAAATCCACTCCGCCAACGGATACTTGCTCGATCAATTCTTGCACGAAAACTCCAACTTGAGAACCGACGAGTACGGCGGATCTATCGAAAACAGAGCCAGATTCGTCCTCGAGGTAGTCGACGCTCTCAGCGCTGCTATCGGTGCCGACAAGGTCGCAATCAGATTCTCGCCTTGGGGTAAGTTTGGTGGTGTCGACCCTGGTGTTTCTCCCATCCCCCAGTTCTCCTATGTCATTGCTGAGCTCCAGAAGCGTGCTTTGGCTGGCAAAGAATTGGCCTACATTCACTTGGTAGAAACCAGAATGGTCATTGGCGCCAACTTTGAATTCGTCAAGGGCGAGGGCTCCAATGAGTTTGCCCGTGATATCTGGAAGGGTGTCTTGGTCAAGGCCAGTGGCTTTGAAAGAGATTCCGCCTTGGAAGAGACTGAACACGATGACAAGGCTATCATTGCTTTTGGCCGTCACTTCATTGCCAACCCTGATTTGGTCAAGAGATTGAAAGAAAACGTCGAGCTCAACAAGTATGATAGATCAACTTTCTACACTCCTGATAAAGTTGGTTATACCGACTATCCTTTTGCCAAATAATTGCTTGCTAGATTTCATAAATATTTCAGTTTTATAATTAAATCAATTGGATATTATCATGTTAAAAGTTGATCAATAAATAAGTTAATCAATAAATCTCAAGTTAAAGTTGATTATTTGTGACCACAATCTTACCTTTACTGGGAAATCACATGATTTACAACTAACATAATAAAACTAAATAACCCACCTCTTTAACAATTGCCTTGATGGCCAAGTTGGTAAGGCGCGTCACTAGTAATGACGAGATCGTCGGTTCGAATCCGGCTCGAGGCATCTTTTTAACTTTTCTCATTTCCATCACATTCAGCTCTACGCGCAATCTGCAGATCCATGCCCATTTTTGGATATTGTTCTGCATAAGGCCTAACTCTTGAGTGAGCCTTGTGTTAGCCGTAGATTTTAAAGTTTACATCATAACTGCAAAATATTCAGGTACAGTATATAGTACTACAGTTGAAAACGGGTTAAACTAGGGTTAGTGTTGAGACGGACCATGTTGACGAAAAAACAGTGGGGTTTCTTTTTCTTTTTATTTTTCACGGCATCTTTTTCTTTCTTTCTTTCCTTTCTCCTACATCCATCTCCATCCTCCACAGGCCCAGTTTCCATCTTCTTCAGCTAGTCCAAGGCAGCTTTTCCAGCCTTTTCTACACTATGAAGTCGTACAAATCACTGCTCAATTGGTCCAAAAAGAAATCAAAGAATACTTCTGATGGCGATGACAACAGCTCCCAGCTCAGCTCCAAAAAGACCGACCAGTCCAGTCACGATTCACCTCCAGCAGAATCTTCAACAACTCGTGGCAATAGCTCCAGTTTAGGCTGTGGAGGTGGCGTCAACCTGAGCAACTCCAACTCTATTGAAGGTGACGGCTCTTTATTATCAACATCGGCATCGGCATCAGCGACGGCAGCTTCTTCGTCAGCTTCACAAACCTTTGTAGCTTCTTCGTCTACAACAGCCCCAGCATCCAACTACAACTCGTCCACCCTCAAATCGTCCACCCAGCCAAAACCCTCTTCGCCGACCCTTTCCAGCACAGATCATACTGGCACCGTAGACCTGGCTGGACGACCTGGCCCAGATACCCCCATCACGCAGTCGTTTCCTTCGCGACCGTCCCAAAAGAACTCATATCTGTACAGGCCGTCTCAATGGGGCAATAAATCACCGACTCATGTTGACTCAGCGCCCACTGATGCGAGCTCCATAGCTTCCAGCTCGGTGCAATCCAGTATCTTCTCCAGAAGCGCAAAATCTACAGAAACGAGATCAACTGCCCCTTCCTCCCATCACTATAGCTCAGCATCCTCCAGCAAGCGACTGGACACGGGTTCAACGCTCATGAGAATCGTCGAGCCTACAGAGTACACTCCTGTTGACGAACACCTCAAGGAGCAACAGCGAGCCAAGTCCCAGCAGCGACAACAACGGCCAACTGCGCGACAAGGCGCCGTCGCCAACCCTGGATTGATGCCTGAATTACCTGTTGAAGTTAAGTTTTCAAACTCTTTGCCACAGGCAAGCGCTGCGTCTCCAGCTTCTTCGTCGACAAATCTTGCTCTAGACTCTTCAAGTAGAACTATTCTGCCGTCCGTCTCCAAACTCTCTCTGCACAGCCATTCCTCTGCCACTGCTTCTATTGATCCTGCTACTCCTACGACCGCAGCTACAACCGCAACCATTCCAAATACACTTCCTTCCACTCCATCTCCAACTACTTCTGCTCCTGCCGCTGCTACTCCTCCTCCTCCTCCAAAAACGTCCATCCCTCCCAAACAGCTGTCTCAACACTATACCAACCCTGCTACAGTCTCTTACGAAATAAAGAAGCTTGCCGACCTACTACTCACATATCTGGACCAAGCAAACAACGGCATCTCAGATAAGGTGATTTTGGTCGAGCATGCCAATACTAGCATCACCTCAACGATATCCGCGTTACAAAATGTAAAGCCAGATTCCATATCCATTCACTCCGAGCCCGCACTGCTAACCGTGGTTAAAGTAGTGCTCCATTTTGTAGATAATCTCCTTCGTTCCAGCTCGGTCCGTCGACAGAAATCTGTGCTCCTTCAAAACTTGCATTGCTTGGGCGTTGAACTCAAAATTCTGCAAGACATTCCGCTCAGCTCTTCTACCCAGACTCCCCATAACTTCGCCATAGGCTCAATCCCCGAGCTACCTGCTGAGCAACATGTAGCACAGATTCTACAGGTTGCTGCGAGCCATGGCTCAGATTCCACTTACGACCAGTCCGGCGCGTTCATCGCCCCGGTTCTCAGAGGCCTCGCCCCAGAGTTCTCTGTCATCTCGCTGATATTTGGCTATCCTGAATTGAAACCTGAACACCATCAACAGATCGCCAGCCTGAGCGAGATTCGGCCTGACATTCACTTTTTGTGCCATAAGAACAAAATTGCCGCGTGTGGCACGGCAGGATCATTGAGATCTCCCTATAGAGTCTCTTCTAACAGTTTGGCGCCGCCTATTGCAATGTCCATCTCCAGACAGAACGAGCCAAAGGTCAGCGGTACCTTGGGAGGTTATATTTACCCTCGTGTTGACAGCTCGGATCCACATATGGCTCAGTTTGCCAAATCCACCTTTGCCATAACCTGTGCTCATGTTTGCTTGGAGCCTGGCGAAAACACTGGAACCCCAATTGCAGTTCCTTCTACTCATTTGGCCCGCTGCTATAGGGACATGCTGCAGTCTCAAACAACAAAATACAGAACTGGATCTTTGGAGTATGAAACCTACAAGAATGCCGTCAATGATCTTGATGTAGAGCTCAAGAATGGTGGCTATTCTTTTGGCCAGGTAGTTTGGGGTGAACGGACTGTCGTTGGTAAACAGCTGTCTGACGTTGCCATTATCAAGTGTAACGATAACCTCACCTGTAAAAACTTCCTCGGTGACGATATTCCGTTTTCAGAGTACGACTCTGCTCTCATGTTTAACAATCTATACGTTCGCAACATTGTTTCGAAACCAACTAGAGGCCTAGATGTATTCAAGTACGGAAGCTCAACCAAGTATACTTGTGGTCAGCTAAACGGATTACGCATGATATATTGGTCTGATGGCCAGCTACAATCCAGTGAATTCATTGTTTCTTCTTCCAGCCCTGGGTTCGCCAATGGTGGAGATTCTGGTGCCTGGATTTTGCACAAAATGGACCAAACTGACAGTTCTATTCAGAACGCCACTGCCGCTGGGCCAAGTTTAGGTGTTGTTGGAATGCTACATTCTTTTGATGGTGAGCGTAGAGAATTTGGACTCTATACGCCCATTACTAGCATTTTGGATCGTTTGGAGCAAGTCACCAGTATTAAATGGGGTGTTGTTGGGATACCTGATGGTGAAGGATCACTTCCCGGAGGAAGTGATTCAAGTGAAGACGAAGTCGCTGCTAGCAGTGATGGAGACTGAATTATATCTTTGTATTATCATTATTTAACTACTCTATAGCATATCATTTAAATCTACTTTTTGTCTAAATCATTAATCTAGGGAGTTGCCAAATAAAAAAAAAACCGTAAAACTAAAACAAGTTGGAGATTCCGATTCAATTTACTCTAAATATTCATGTTTCAGTTAATTAAGTTTTTCATCTACCTTATAGAGAAAGGAATCGGTTTAAACCGAGGCGCCCTAAGAGGATTGTTTTAAGGTACTAGAACAAAGATCTGTATAGCAAATATTGTCGTAAATGCTCCTGTTGACTTGAATTGAACACAATAGGGTTAACCAAACAAATTGGCCAAAGGAGTCAATTTACACTGTGAATATAAATGATGAACAGTTAAGGAGACATTGACCTTAAAGTATCGAATTAATACTATCTAGAAACCAACCAATGTGATCATAATGGAGATAATTTTTAATATACTAATTAAATTGACAAGTATTCAAACTATTTTGGCCATGCCACTATAACTTACATATCTGGAAGTTACATTTATTTATACTTTTCTTAACAATTGTATTTTCTCAAGTAGATTCAAAAATAAATACAAAGGAAAGCTCTATAACACGTAAATAGCAAGTGCTCTATTCGACCTGAGTTCTCTGTGTTTCTGTTAGTAAATTTGCCTGTACCACAATGTCCCAAAAAGGAAATCACCAAAATGAAGTCTTGGTGATAACTATGAAAGTTGACATATTGTAATACAGCCCAATAGATTTCACTGTCCAAGTAGATCCAGCATGAAAAGAGTTAAACACATCAACTCAGGAGAAAAGGCTTCTGGGTCATTTGCCTGGAAGATGTCATAAAATAGTCAAGTCATGCTCTAATGGGTATAAGTTAGAAACTGAAATAAGATATAAGCGAATTTTCAAGTTGAAAAATTGTGGTTGATGATACAGCACTGAAATGATCCCCAGTTCTTCCTCAAAATTTATTTCTCTTTAAAATCAAATGATTTTGTTAAAAATTGGTATCATCACAAGAAATGACAATAGAAAGTTTTCATATAATTCCCTCTGAATTTGAAACTGTCGTAAGGAATAAATTGACTTAATCTGCAAATTTTTCTCCAATTTAACAGTTAATATTTAGTCTTAATCATTGCAGCCAATACTTATTCTTATTCTACAGTATATCTACCAAATACTTTTTATCAATTTACACTGAATATAAAAGACTAAAGATTGAGGCTTTGACAAACCACTAACCAACCAAGCTTCTTTAACTTTCAGTAATTAAAAGGAATGTATCAACCGCAGAAATGTTCAATATACAGATCTTATACTCTCAATGAGTTACCAAGAGAAGAATTGTTTCCAATATTCAATCTTGATTCATACGTACAATTAATTAATGACATCAAGATGTTTTTTTGAAGGCATCAAACATAATATGCCATTTTCAGAGAGTAATGAAGTTTTCATTTTCACCAAGAAAAACTTTTACATAAACTAACCTCAATTAATATGGGAGTTTCGGAACCAGCAGAGAGTAGTTTGAGAAAGGCACTGAGGAAAATACTTGATCAGCTAGCAAATAGTGTTAAATCTTATCTTTGATTCCAATTGAAAAGGTTGAATGCCGTCAATATGATTTCAGTGGAGGTTACTAAAACTGATAGCCATTTTTTTCATTTTCTGTTTCGAATAACAATAAATTATCAGCTAAATCAAAGACTGTTATCATCAACTATTCTAATTCAGGTTCTTATAATTATGAAGCAGCCAGGAAGTTCTATAAAAGCCAGGATTATAACAGTGTTTGTATAGCTCAGTGGTAGAGCGAAAGATTGCAAATCTTTAGGTCCCCGGTTCGATCCCGGGTGCAAACTTTAAACTTACGTTTTTTTTATTTTTTTTTTTTCAAATGCACGACAGAAAAAAAACCGTCTGGCTGAACTATGGAATCATAAATATTTATTCAAGACTCAAAACTCACTACTTACTCAAAAGTGGGTACTCATATTTTACTTATTGAGACCAATAATACTGGTCTACAAATCTGAGGTCTCATTCTCTTACTCTTTTTTTCTTTCCATCACCATCGCTATTGCTACTTTTAACTTTGAGTTCATCTCTTTTACAAACAATGAAATCGAAGCATCACGCCCTTGAGATTCACCTTCCCGAGCAGATACCAATAATCAAGCCTGAATCATTGACGCCAGTGACTGAATACCGACCACCCCAGATATTTGGTAGCCCTCAAAAAACATATGCCATGGAGCACCTTCTGGTTTCGCATCAAGATCAGAATAGTGATGATGAACAAGACTTTGATGAGTTCGACGGAAAACTTTTTAGAATTAGGGGCAGACGCAAACGTCAAAGCATCCGAATAAGAATCATCTGTCTGGGACTGGGTGTTGCAATTATAGCTTTGATCGTTGTGTCTGCGTTGCTGATATACGGATTGAAAGACAGAGGAGTGGAATGAAGTCTTCTGTCTGAATAAAGATCTCGAAATGTTTCAAAAACCAGATCGCAGATGGAAACAGCTTTCCCAGATTGCGGGTGGAAACAGCTTCCTTAGATTGGAAACAGCTTCTGTCAATGAAACAGGAGCGCCGCTGAACTCATCGTGATAGCAGTCCACCTCATGTTGTTCAAGCCAACCTTCTGAAATCAAAGTTCCTGGACTGGCTACCCCGATAAGCGAAACGAACTTTAATATACCGACATGTATTAAACAAAAGCTATATAGAAGTCCCTACAATTTGGATTTTTTCGTGCTTGCCATCCATCCAAACTCCAATTTCTTGTCTTTACCAGACTCTATAATGACATTCAGAACAGCTACCTGATTGCTGTTGATAGCATCTTTGAAAGCTACTGCCAATTCCTTCAAATTGTGTACTTCATATCCCTTGGCTCCAAATGCCTCCGCCATGTCATGATATTTAGTGTTCAATCCTAAAGCTGTTGCAGGCAAAGGAATGGTGTCTTGAGTCTCATAACGGGCTGGATCAACTCCATGATATACACCAGAGTTATTCATTACTACAAAGACCATTGGCAGTTTTGAACGGACAGCAGTATCTACCTCAACTAACGAAAATCCAAAAGCCGAATCTCCTTCAATTGCTACCACTAGAGCCTCTGGCTCAGCAGCTTTGGCAGCAATAGCGTAACCCAATCCAACACCCATTGTTGCGTTTGTACCTGCATCAAGTCTCGTACGAGGCTCATTTAAAGGAAACGATGATCTAGAAATGTCCATAGTATTTGCACCTTCAGAAACGTAAATGACTTTGCGAGTTTGCTTATCCAGAATATCTCTAATGACTTTGTAAACAGGTTGATATTTGAGAGGAACAATGTCATTTTGCTCAACTTTTTGAGCCTTTTCGGTGTTTCTGGTTTTCACGTCCAATAAGGCCTTGGGTAATTCTCCTTTACCTTCACCAAGGCTTTGGACACTCTTCAATGACTCGTGTAATTGATTAACAGCCAAGTTAATATCTCCAGCAATACCAATAGAAGCGCCGCCGGCGTTATTTCCCAGTTCTTCACTGGCAAGATCTACTTGAATGATCTTGACGTCTTTCCTGAACTTTGGAGCCTCGCCATAATGCAGGATCCAGTTGAGTCGAGCACCGAGTAAGAGAATAACATCCGCAGACTTCAACGCAGCAGATCTAGCAGCAGAAACATTCAGAGGACTGTCATCAGGTAAGACACCTTTACCCATAGGCGTAGGCAAGAATGGGAGCTTCACAGTTTCTTGAAAGCTGCGAATGACGTTCTCAGCCCTTGCGTATGCAGCGCCTTTTCCAATAATTAGTAGAGGGGACTTAGCTTCTCGTAGAAGAGCAGCAGCTTGCGAAATTCTCTCTGGATCAGCTCCAGTGCGGGGGGCCAAACCAGGAGAAGCAACCTTTTTGATATGGCTTTGGTCTGTCTTTCCTTGAATGATGTCTGCTGGAAGGTCAATATAAGTAGGGCCGGGCCGACCGTAGTATGAAACTCGATACGCTTTTTCAAGCAGAGCAGGCACTGCGTCTAGACTGGCAGGTCTGGCAGAGAGCTTAGTGTGAGGTGCGAGATATGACACTTGGTCCAGTTCTTGAAATGCGCCTTTTTCAACTTGATGTGTTTCGCTGGATCCCGCCAACAGCAGCAAAGGAAGATGGTTGGATGAAGCGTTACCAACACCAGGAATAGCGTGCAATACACCTGGACCACCAACGACGAGACAAACACCAGGGAGACCAGTCAGATATCCATAGATGGAGGCTGCATAGGAAGCAGCTTGTTCGTTTCTGAACGAGATGAATTTTATTCCTCGGCTGATACAAGCGTCGGCAACTTCAATAACTGGAATACCAACGATTCCAAATATGTGTCTCACACCCAGTTGTGCTAGAGCATCAGCAATAACAAAGGCTCCAGAGGTGACGGTTTTGTTTTTAGTAGACATGGTGATGCAAAGTTAAATGTAGGAGAAAGAGTTTAGTTCTTGAGAGGCTCCAGATTTGACCCCAGAATTTCAACATGAGCCCAAATCACGTTTTAATTTAAAAGCCGTACTGTCATGTGACTTTTAAGAGGGCTTTCGGATTATTTGTACCGAAGAGAAGAAACCTTTTCGAGAGCGAAGTCAATGGCAGGAACCTTTTATAAGGAAAGAATGATAGATATTTGTAGCAAGAAACTTGAAAAAACATTTACAAAATATATACATGATGAAAAATTAGAAAATAACCTCTTGAAGTTACTTCTTGAAGTCACCTCTATCACCTGAAGTTATCACTTGAAGTTATCACTTGAAGTTACCTCTTTAAGTCACCTCTTTAAGCTACCTTTTAAAGTCAAATATTTACAATTGTGAGCTGCGAAATCACAGATTATGCCTAACAAACACAACTGCCAGCCCAGCGAGGGAATCCAACAACATCTCTAATATTCTCTTGCCCAGTGATAAAAGCGACGAAACGTTCAAATCCCATACCGAATCCTCCATGAGGGAAGGTTCCATGCTCTCTCAATCTCAAGTACCACTCCAAATCTTCAGGCTTCATTCCATGCTTCTTCATATGCTCGACTAGTTTTTCATAACTCGACTCTCTCATACTGCCGCCGATTAACTCTCCAATATGCGGAACAACCAAGTCAAAGCATGCCACGGTCTTGCCTTGGTCTGAGCTATTACCAAGCATATAAAACGGCTTTTGCGAGGCTGGATAGTCAGTAATGAAAACAGGACCCTTAAAGTGCTCTCCTGCCAAATATTTTTCATGAACTGAAGCAAGACCGTCTCCCCACTGAGGAGCCTTTTCGCCGCCAAACACTTTTTTATTTGCAGCATACAGAGACTGAAGAGTTTCCACTGCTTCTGTGTATGTGATTCTCTTCCAAGGGCCCGGCGTGCCTGCAATCATATTCCATCTATCAAGCAGGGCTTGCTTTTCTGATTCTTCGCGCTTCACGGCAAGCAGATCTTTTGCGTGAGAATTCCCTTCTTCTAGTAAGGGAGATACAGCACTTCGAATCATATTCTCAGCAATAGCCATAACTTGATCTAGCTCATCAGCAAACGCGACCTCTGCTTCCACCATCCAAAACTCGCTTAAGTGGCGGTTTGTGTCTGAATCTTCTGCTCTGAAAGCTGGAGTTAGATTCCAAACTCTGGAGAGCGCAGCAGAAAACACTTCCAAGTGAAGCTGAGATGATACTGAGAGATAGGCTGTCTTTGCAGGACCAAAGAACTCAACGCCTTCTTTACCTCCGCTGATCTGGAATACTTCACCACCACCTTCACAGTCCGATGCGGTGATCAGAGGCGAGTTAACTTGGGTGAAGTCCAGATCGTCAAAGTATTTTGTGAACTTTGCAATTGACGACGATCTGTATCGCAAAACAGCTGAGCCTGTGTTTGTTTTCCATCTATACTCTGGAATAGATCGCAGAAACTCTTTTGTGTGAAACTTTTTCTGTAGCGGATAGTCCTTAGTAGCCAGACCTAACGTCTCGAGCACAGAAGCCAGAACTTCAACGTCCTGCTTGCCCTGCGACTTTTTAACATTTCCCACGATCTTCACGCACGCACCGGTCAGAAGGTTCTTTGCCATCGCTGGCTCCATCACGACGGGGACAGAAGCTCCCATTGTGCCATCTGAAATGTCGACAAAGGCGATATTTTTCGACTTTCTGACGCTTTTAACCCAGCCATGAATGGTAACGTCTTCGCCAATGACGGCGTTTTTGAAAAAGGCCTTGTTAGTTGGAGGTAGAGAAGAGTATAAGCGTCGAGCCAGCAAGCTGCCTCTGGAGAAGCCCTTCAGTATCATCTTTTGCTGCCGGTAGAAGTAACTTGGAGAATTTATTCAGGTTTACTTTTTTTGTCAAGACGGATATTTACTGAAAGTAAATTTGGGTATGGCTTTTGGTGAATCATTCAAGCGAGAATCTACGATTTCAATTTACGATTTCAATCTACGATTTCAAGAATCTAACAAGAATCTAACGATCTGACAAGAATCTATTGACAATTTCTCAAGTAAACATGAACGATATAAAAATTAAAGTATAAAGAGAAATTCGATTAAATGATTAAGCATGTACAGAAAAGAACCTTTTAAGGCTTTAAGGCTTGCAACGACCAGAAAATCTGGGGTACAAACTACACTCTCTAACGGTGAATCTATCACAAAGCCAGGCAAGAATACGCTCAGTACCCAAGCCATATCCACCATGAGAGAAAGTACCATACTTACGTTGATCAATGAACCAATAGTAAGGATCAGTGGAAATTCCTTCACGCTTGAACCCTTCCAATAGTTCATCAAGATCCTCAATACGCATGGAACCACCAGTAACTTCACCGACATTGGGCATGAGAACATCAACACTCTCAGTAACACGAGGATCATCAGAACACTTCTTCATGTAGAAGGATTTGATTTCCAATGGGAATCTGGTAAGCAGGATAGGAACGCCAATGGTGTCTGTCATTTTACGTTCAGCAGCTTCGGCAATGTCATCACCAAACTTGAACTTCTCGCCTTCTTCGTTGGGAATGCCATTCTCGTTGAGCCATTCCAAAGCATCAACATAAGCCATTCTCTTGAAAGGACGAGCAGGAGCAACAAAGTTGGGGTTGAGTTGCTTAACAAGAGGACCAGAGACAGGATCGTTGAGAACTTTATCGACCATACCACAAACAACAGTTTCAATATGGGTCAACAGATCATCAAAATCTAAGAATCCGAGTTCTGCTTCAATGTGGGTATATTCACTCAAGTGTCTTCTAGTGTGAGATCGTTCAGCACGGAAAGACTCTTGAATGCAGTATACATCACCAAGTGCAGGGACACAAGTTTCCAGATATAATTGGGAAGATTGAGTGAGATAGGCTTCTTCACCGTAGTAGTTGAAGCCGAATAAAGTAGAGCCACCCTCGACTTGAGTTTGGACCATACAAGGAGGAGTGACTTCAGTCAGACCCTGTTCTTCATAAACCTCTCTGATGGCTTTGAGAAGTCTGGCACGGACTTTCATGACGGCAGAAAGAGTATCACCACGGAGAGTCAAGTGTCTTTGATCCAAAAGAATAGAAGGGTCAGCGTTTTCCTGGACCTTGTTTGTGAAGGCCTCGTCGCCAGCAGGAGCAAGACCCACGATTTCATAGTAGTCAGCAATGAGTTCGTGTCCACCAGGAGCGGTTTGGCCTTCAGGAACAGGCTTAATGACACCGTAGATGGTGACGGTAGATTCAATGGTGAGAGTAGAGGTTTGGTAAGCGTTGGCCAAATCACCAGAAAGAACAGCTTGAAGGAAGCCATAACCGTCTCTGAGAACCACGAAAGCGACGCCTTTTTGAGCTCTGAGTCTGTGAATCCATCCACTGACCTTCACACGAGTTCCGCGACTGGCTTCAGCACCACTGATCTTGATCTTTTTTGCAGCGGGAAGAGAAGTGTCCTCCTTGATGGCAATGCTCTTTGTAGCTTCAATCTTCTTTGCATCTTCAGCTTTTTTAATTGAAGCTTGTTCAGCGGCCTTCTTAGCCTTTTCGGCCTTCTTTGCTAATCCGTCAGCACCCTTTTTAGCTTTTTTCAGAGCGGAAGGAGAGATGGGTTCGTAGGCCTCTTCTTTGAAAACGAGAAGAGAAGCGTTGGCATCGACAAAGAGACCGTAGGCAGGAGTCTTGAAGGGCTTGGACTTTGAACCGTCGGCGGAGGCTTCATCGAGGCCGGAAGCTTCGTTGATGTAGAATGTAGGGCCAGAGATTGCGAGGTCGCTAGTTTTCTGTTCGAGTTCGGACATGGTGAAAGTGTTTACGAGAGTAGATGTGGTTCAACAGGCCAATTCAGCAGGAATTCACGAGTTTATATAGGCAATGTAGACGATGATTCACACTTGATTCAAAAGGAGATTGGAAAGTTGGCGGGTGGAATTTTTTGTACAAATTTTTATTGTTCTTGTGTAACATGGAGAGTCTCACTGTAAATTTCAGCACGAATAAATATACTGATGCGGCTGGGGTGAATCATCATGGAATCACAGTCAGCAGAAGGCACGATAAGTGTTTAGGCTTGACGAAGGCTGGAGATGCTCAGATTCATGCGAATAAAAACTCAATCTTTGTTCTAAGTGTCTTAGATCTAGGGAAAGATATTAAGAATGGAGTAGATACTGATATTGAGATGCTAAGATTGAGATACTAAGACTAAGATACTAAGATTGAGATACCATGATACTAATATTGAGATACTAAGATTAAGATACTAAGATTAAGATACTATGATGCTAATATTAAGATTCTAAAATACTAAAGATGAAATAGATGGCAAGCTCGAGTTGAATGAGTTAAAAGACTGGTCAAGTTCATGAATCAAAGTTGAACAAAAACTGGATCATACTATATATAAATGCTCCGAGTATATTGACAAACTCAAGCCTTGACTCTTGTCAAACACCGTTTCAAGTTTCCACAATGCCTGAAGCTCTCTCTTGGAACACTATCGTCAATGGTAAAAACTTCAGCGCAAAGCTGAAACTCTTCGTTCCATGAAGCGCTAGCATAGGCTCCAGTAACACTTGAAAACTCTCCTAACCCTGAAAAACGTCCTGCTTAATCTTGAATAGGTATTTGTGATTCAGGTACAGAATTAGCACAAAATGTAAAACCAAATTAAAGTAAGAAATGGCCATTCTGAGGAAGATGAAAGGAATCAAGAAAATACACATTATGAGGAAGCTGAAAGGATTCAAGAAAATACCCATTCTGGGGAAGATGAAAGGATTCAAGTTATGTAATCTTCTTTCTGGGGAAGATGGAAGGATCTATTCTCTGGAATGATATATAGTTCGGTCCGGCCAGTTTATCGATTCTCAAACTTGTCCAAAATCATGGGAATTAAATTTTGGCAAAAAAAGAGCACACTAGTGACTGCTGAAGTGGATTCTGTTCAATCGCCCAAAAGGTTTTCAAAGAGCGTGAAGCAGAGGGTTCAGAAGATTCTATTCAATAGGAAATTTGTCAGATACGAAAAAGACGTTGATAAAATATTGGAATACGTTGAAGCGACGTTCAATAATGGCAGATATAACTCAATAAGGCATTCAGTTGGAGACTGTTCTCATTCAATGTCTGACACTTCTAGTAAAGAGCTTTGGACCACTTTCTCAGATTCTGCTGTTCTTTTGGTAGCTGATGAGCAATCAAAGAGTTTGGAGGGTCAACCAAAACGGCCAAAACGACGATTCTATAAGTCTCATGAGCTCAAAATTGCTATATTAAACTCTGTGCAAGAATGTAGAGAGTCATTAGTTGTTAAAAAGATCTTTCGTATTACAAAATCAAATTAACAATAGTTCATTGACAATGATCATTGTAGAATATGGACAGCTCTTCAGACCAAATCAAGCCATCTAAATACAACAAAGGGTATCTTCTTGATTCCTTCAAGGATCAGTCTACAATATCTTCCTTTTTGATTCATTCAGCATGCTTAACAAGCCAGATCTATTCAAAAAAAAAAAAAAAAAAAAAAAAAAAAAAAAAAAAAAAAAAAAAAAAAAAAAAAAAAAAAAAAAAAAAAAAAAAAAAAAAAAAAAAAAAAAAAAAAAAAAAAAAAAAAAAAAAAAAAAAAAAAAAAGTTTCGAGGATATTGAAGCTGATAATAGCACATGAAGGTTATCAAAATCTGGTTTCGTTAAGCAGTACCAGTTTGAGTGAAGTTTAGAAGGCATAAGGAATCATACCGAAATAACAGTTGGAAGACAGGTCCCAAAAATCCAATTGCGGTAAGAGAAATAAACCAGCTCTCCAGAAAAGAAACATTCAGTACTATTTCGTATTCTACCATATGCAAATCTGGGATTCTCTGCCAGCAGAATACACGCCATAAGAACAAGCAGTCAAATCAAAGAAAAGATTCATCATGGTTTATCAATTGCTAAGTATGAGAAGCAGGAAGATTTCTATCGGACTCATGAATATAAAAAAGCCAACCGCAAAACTCCATTCATCTACCTGTAGATACCTCAGAATCAACATGTCTATACTTTCAGATGATTCCACAACAATATTATCTCATGATAGTCTAGAGAACCAATATTTCACTCGTACCTTTGACAAGCTGAACCTAAACCCAGAGCCAGGTCCAGCTCACAAACCCATTCTAATGACTTTTCCCAGCTGAACATGGAGTATGTCAAACAGACCTACCTTCAATTAGAACACCAGGAGTTTACGAAACCCAGATCATCTCTATGGCAGTATTCAAGGCCGTCAGACTGTGCTGAGGAACACCACCAATAGATTATACCATGCTCTGAGGTCCAAAGCGAGTACCAAAGAGATGATACGAGTGTGGTTTGATTACAAGGTCAAATTGAAGGAGTCTCTAGTGATTAAAGAAACCTTCTATATCTCCAAAGATTAACTGTTCGCCTACCACTTACAGATCCAAGCCAGGACTCTCTCATAAAATCATTGGTTGTGCAAATATATACAGATATTTAAGACTTGGTATTCAAGCCTAGAGTTTCAGCGAATTTCATGAGCCTACAGAGAATGTTAGTGTGACTAGTGGAATGCTTTTGACGAACTTACTCTGCTTGATCAAGTTGGATTCCTTGCTCATCCATTGTTGTTTTCAATTTGACAAGTAAAGCTCTCAACTCAGAGTCGGACATAATTTTCATCATGGCCATCATACCAGGCTGCTCGCCAGGCTTGACATAGTTCTTAGCTTGCATCATTTCGGCAATATCCATCATGATCTTCAAGACTTCGGGTGAAGATTTGATTTTTTGCATAGAAGGAGAGCTATTGAAGACATCTTCAGGATTTGGCGTAGAGTAGAATCTCTTATTGACGGTGAAGACGCGAGCTGGGCGAATTGCGATGGAGCGAGCAACAGAAACTCTGGAAACTTGTCTTAAGATTGATCTTGCAAGCATTTTGGTGTTGGATGAGTGGAAGGGAGAAGTTGAAATATTTCTGGTAGAAAATATATTTTTATGGGCAAAGGGTTAGTACTAAGCAAATATAAATACAAGCAATATATAACAAGAGAACAAATCGCACAATAGTTCATCTCGGATCAGTTTGTCAAAAACAGTAATGTCCTTTTCGTCTTTATCCAGTGAACCCCAGAATCCGCCCTTAAAAGGCTTCATCTTATTCATTTCCAAGAAATAGTACGGCTCATCGCCAGAGACTGATTGATGAACTTTGCTTTTCGTAGATTGGGCAAGCTTCTCCGTAGCTAATTTTACCCTCGAGCCAATATGGGGGGACTTGAGAGTGATCTCTTCTGTATCAGGCTCCTCGGTAATAGGTGCGCTTCGAGTAGGCAGCGCTGAACGAATTGAAGTTGCAGTGCTGTTACCTCGGGTGCTCGTCGTAGCATCATAGAAAAAAGCATCGCTCGACTCTGCAGAATGAAATGACTCGGTATCGAATTTCGATGAATACCCAGAAAACATGCTGAATGAAGGCGATGGCGGTGGAAGCGGTGGCGTCTTGCCCAGTTTTGGAGATATATGGAGAGCCTTTGAAAATGCAGTGGCAGTTGGATTTGACGAGGGAGATGAGCTGATGGAGTTGGCAGACTTTGTAGATTTCAATGAAATCGAGGATGCGGTAGTAGCTACACTGAACTGAGAGTTATGGGAACTTGTCAGTTCACTATTATTTGAAGAATTCGATCCTCTAGAAGAGCCCAAATCAGTCTCTTCATTGCCAACTTCGTCTACAGCGTCCAGAATTACCTCAGGAACGGGCTCTTTCACAGATTCATCGTTGATGAGGTTGCCTTCAGAATGAGAATCAAAGATTTCAAATACTTTTTCAAATTGAGGTGTAAAGGGAATGGTTTCATTGTCGCTTGTTTTGATCAAAGTAGGACTCATTGGCCTAGCAGTAATAGAACTCAATGTTCGAATAGGTGATTTTGATCTCTCGCCCACTATCCCTAGAGCGTTGTCTTTATCGGATATAGTAGATCTTATAGATGCGATACGCGACAATACACTTTCCTGTCTCGAAGATGGGCGGGTGGCTGTTTTTTTCTCAAATGTGTTTGACATGTATCGAGGGCCTTTCAATTCGTCTCGATATATGGCAGTCTCGGAGGGATCATTTGGTAAAGACTGTCTTGTGTAATTTT
Source organism: Geotrichum geniculatum (assembly GCA_030566045.1). Classification (NCBI taxonomy): domain Eukaryota; kingdom Fungi; phylum Ascomycota; class Dipodascomycetes; order Dipodascales; family Dipodascaceae; genus Geotrichum; species Geotrichum geniculatum. The sequence goes on along the minus strand of JAJMHM010000006.1, from coordinate 75,946 downwards.
CTGTAGAAGGACTTGTGTAATTTGCTGTTGGAGGTCTTCTTGGAGACGAATTTCCTGCCAAAGAAATAGGAGAACGATGTAGATTTTCTTGAAAAGGCGAGGTAGAGCGCTTTGTATAAGATGCAGTTGTAAGCTTGTCTTGACTTTCAGATGATGGAGTGACAAGTTTACGAGTCGGTGAAGAGTTTCGTGGAATTGGCGATGCTCTTGGAGATCTGTTGATAAATTCACGAGACGGTGAAGAAGATGCCCTTGGTGATTTGTTCAATTCACGAGACGGCGCAGATGCTGTTGGTTCTCGAGACGGTGAAGAAGATGCTCTTGGTATTTTATTCAATTCTCGAGACGGTGAAGAGGGAGATGCTCTCGGGGATCGAGCAATATTTTGTCTGGAACTTGAATTTCTAGTAAATTGTTCCAGCGCATTTGTGTCCTTGGTATCTCTGAAGGGTGAAGTCGATTCTCTCTTGAACAAATGGTTTCGCTGTTCAACAATTTTCAGTTCGGCAGAGTATTTTTCTTCTGTGTCGATACTGGAGATGGCATTTGTGTATAGATTTAAGCCGTTGTCAGCGTTGTCGAAAATTATTGGGGACTCTTTGAGCTTTCTTGGAGATTTCAAGGTCGGTGATGTTTTGGGTGACTGGCTCAACAACGCATTTTCTTTCTCTGCGGCCCTTAACCAAGCTGGTTGTTTGATATTGTCGGGCAAATTGATGGACTGTTTCTTTTGAACAGGACTTGAGAATCTAGACTCGAGCGTGGGACTTCTTTTTGGAGATTCAGGATCCTTATTAGGTATTCCCAGAGGAGTTTTAATATTCAAGTCATTCAAGGCAGGAAGAAGAGGTAGTTGTTTAGCGTTTTCATGTGCCTGTTTGACGTTGAAATTAGGTGAATCAAAGTAATCGGAAGGAGTATCAGATAGAACTGGAGAGGGAGATATCCAGGAAAACTCATCATAAGGGGCTTCTTTTGCTGGTGACTTTGGTTTAGGCCTGGCTTTTCTAGATGGCGAGGTGTTCTGCACTGGAGACTCGAATTTGGCACTTAGGAGAGAAACCTGAGAGGAACGCGCCAGTTTATTCATTGAGATTTCCGGCGTAGTTTTCAAGGGCCGTTCGACAAAAGTAATTGGTTGAGTAGGAATGATGGGTAGGTTCTTCAATGCAATGTCGAAAGAGTTGAGGGATTCCAAGGAAGAAATGGAGCTGTTTGTGGGCTTTCTGGAGAGAATATTTTCAGCGTTTTCAAACGTGGAAATGAACTTTTGGACGGGGCTTTCAGGTTTCTCTGTCAAAGCCTTGGAAGACGGAGTTGAATTTAGGTCTTTGGAGTTGAGCACGGCCATTGGTTTAGATCGCACCGGTGATATGGGACGAGTAGGAGAGGGAGGAAGTCTTGCACCAGAAGGTCTTTCGACGGATCTAATCATTGTCAATATAACCAAGAATGGGCAGATATAGTTTGACGTCGGAATGAAGTTTATTTGTAGTTGATATGGTCGGTTTGAGGAAAGTACAAACAAACAAAATATAGTTCCAAGGACCTGATCAAGAATAGGATTTAGGAATAGGATTTAGGAAAAGGATTTCAGGAAATTTCAGGAATATAATGAGAAGCAATTTCAGGAATTTCAGGTAGAATCTCAGGAATTTCAGGAATCTCAGGAATCTCAGAAATCTCAGGAATCTCAGAATCTCAGAATCTCAATAAAATGAATCAGATCTTTCGAGTGGCCGGAACAGTAAAGGCAACCGTAGAAAAAAGCCTTGGATTAAGCTAGATGGTTAAGCGAAACCTTAAGTACAAGGAAATGAACAAAGAGCACTGACTGAGGTGGAATGAGATACACGATCGAAAAAATCACGAAAAGCAGACTACACGATCGAAAAGAAGGAAGAAGAAGAAAAGCGACGGAGTAGCAGATTTTATCTGTGAATTTTTGGCCAAACAAACATAAACAGAAAAAAAGTTTGTTCCAGCCCCTATCGCCAAATAAAAGACCCACTCGTTGAACCAGAATTGTTGTTTATGCTGGTTAAGGATAATCAGTAGAGTTCTGTTTACAAAGTGCCAGAAGAGGTAACTAGGCGGGCCATTGGGTACATTTATGGTCTATTGAATAGCGAATTGTAGACAATGAAGCTACCGGAGAATGTTGAAGAGATCTGCCAGAGTGTAGAATGCAGTTTAAAGATGCTACCAGAGATGGATGAGGTTGGGATTAGGTAGAAATTAGGAATCTAGGTGAGTCAGGAACTAGGTAGGGTCTAAGTAGGGTCTAAGTAGGGTCTAAGTAGGGTCTAGGCAGAAGTCAGACAGAAGTCAGGCAGAAGTCAGGTAGAATCTAGGTAGAACCAGCACAGGACCTTTCATGGCTAAACAGAGAAAATATTAGTTCCTCACCGCTGGCAAGGTGCCTGAAAATGGATCTAAAGCGTAGCGAATGTATGAATCTGTAAGCAAATGGTGACCTTGAGAATCTCAGTTCAAGAATTATTATTTGCAATGAACCAGCCCGTTTTTAAGTTTCAATCTTCAGGAATCATCACCAACCACCATCAATTTTAATCTACATGGCAAAGTATCAATGGTAAGAGGAAGAAAGAGGAAGAAAGATGAAGAAAGATGAAGTAAGATAAAGAAGGAAAAAAAAAAAAAAAAAAGTGAAATATTCAAGTTACCCGGCCTGAAATTTCATAAATAGTCCACTACTTTTTACCACAACTTTTCATCCATCTCGCGTTAAGGCCTCTGTACTTGCTCTTGTGCCTGAAAACAATGGAGTCTCCACGCTACGAACAGAATTATAATGAAGAAGCAGTAAATCCTAACATTCTGGAAATCCCACTGTTAGGCGATGAAGCTGTCACGCTGGATTTGGTCAACGATTTGGCAGAAGATCCAACTGATCTCTGTGTGCTCCTAGAAAATGAAAAGTGCGACAGAGAATACTGGCTAGCAATTGGCGTAAGTCCAAAGATCCCGTTGATGAATACCACTAACTGATATAGACGGCTTATGCGCGCAATGGTCAAGTTGATACCGCGATTGAAGTCATCACCAAAGGCTTAGAAGGTAAGTTATGCCGCTCTGTTCTTTTCATACACGGTCTAATCACTGAACTCAAGCGTCTGTCATTAGAGAAGAGAGCGACAAGATCCCATTCTACTCTTGTTTGGTCTGGCTCTATATCCGTCAAGTCAGAGAAGCTCCATCTACGCTGACTGAAGAAATGGCTGCAAAGGGTCTCAAGACGAAAAGCGAGTACCATGCTCTCGCTACCAGCTATGCAAATAAGGCCTTCCCTCTGGACCATACTTGGACTGTAAATGTGCTTGCGCGTGGCGCTCTCAGTGGTGTCATGGGCGATTTCGATAGCGGACTCTCGTCTTACGACTCGGTTCTTAAACAGTCTGGCAACGCCAATCTGTTCGCCAACCTGGGCAAAGCTCGCTTCTTGTACCACAAAAAGAACTACAGAGCTGCCCTCAAGCTCTACCAGTCAGTCTTGCGCAACCGTGTGAATTTCACCCCGGACCCCAGAATCGGAATTGGCTTGTGCTTTTGGCAGCTCGACCAAAAAACGCTGGCCCTTGCAGCCTGGGAAAGAGCTTTGGAGCTGAATCCCACTAGCGTTCCCGTAAACACTCTGCTCGGAATGTATTGGATGGACGACGCTGTTAAGAATGTGCACAGTCCAACGTTTGTCGAAACCTACAAGAAAGCAATCAACTATACTCAAAATGCATACAAGTTAAATCCAAACTATCCAGCTGCTGATTTGATTCTCGCCAACTATCTATTCTCCAAGAAAGATACGCAGTCCGTCATCAAATTGGCGGATAGGGCTATCGCCTATTCTGACGTTGCCGCCGTCATCAGCGAGGCTTATTTCTGGATTGGAAGAGCCCACCATAGCGTCAATGACTATGAAGAGGCTCTCAGATACTATAAATTGTCTGAGCAAAAAAACCGGGCTCAAATATTGCCTAGAATCGGTAAAGGACTCGTGGAGATGGCCCAAGGAAGTCCTGAAGCACTTCTCACTTTTGAAAGCGTCGTTACTGATCATCCCAAGTCTACTGAGGCACTCTTCCTTCTCGCATTGCTCTATGTTCAGCGCTCAAAGCACGACAAACAGAAGAAGCTCCAGGCAGTGTCGCTGCTCAATAAGTTTATGCGACTGTGCAAAGAACAGGACGAAGCCCCTCCCCTTGAAGCATTGCTGACTCTGTCCAAGCTCACAGAAGACAAAGATGCGGATACATCGCTAAAGACGTTGAACGAGATCATTCAGCTACTCAGTTTGCAAGATGTTCCTGTATACCCCGAACTGTACAATAACATTGGAGTGCTGCACTATGGCAAGGGAAGTTATGAATCAGCAAGAACATTTTTTGACAAGGCGGTAGAATCGCTAGCGGACTACCCTTCAAAGAGCGATCTCAAGATCACAATTGACTACAACATTGCGAGACTTGAGGATGCTAGTGGCAATACCGAGACGGCTCTTAGACTTTACGAGGAAGTGCTGGAGAAAGTTCCCGAATACTTGGACGCGAAGATCCGAACGACATATCTGCTGCTGGCTTTAGGCAAGCCCGAGGGCGTCTTAAAGGTCAAAGACTTGATTGAGCAAAATCCAGGAGACATGGAGGTGCGGGCACTGTACGGCTGGTATTTGAAGAGATCAAAGAAGGCATCAGCGAAGAATATGAGCGAGGATGTTGAGCAGAGACACTATAAGCATTCTCTCGTGCAGCATAACAAGAACGATACCTACTCGCTGATAGGAATTGGGAATTTGTATCTGCGCGTAGCGCGAGAAATCCGGGCCAACAATGCGGAGGAGAGCGAGAAGAAGGAAAAGACATATTTCAAGGCAGCGGAGCTATTTCAGAAGGCGCTTTCGATTGACAGTTCGAACGCGTACGCTGCCCAAGGGATTGCGATTATCTTTGCAGAGACGAAGCGGGCCGAGCTGGCGCTCCCGATATTTGGCAAGATTCGAGAGACGCTGAATGACATTTCGATATACATCAATTTGGGCGACTGTTTTGTTGAGCTCAAGGAGTACTCCAAGGCGATTGAGTGCTATGAGATTGCGCAGCAGCGGTTTGGCAAGGAGAACGATGCACAGCTGATGACGCTGCTGGGACGAGCGTGGTATGCGCGCGGGATGAAGGAGCGAAGTTTGGTGTCGCTGAAGCAGGCGCTGACCTACTCTGAGACCGCGTCGGAGCTGGCCCCGGACAACATGGCGTTCAAGTTTAACGTGGCGTTTGTAAAGTACCAGATAGCGAGTTTTGTGCAGAAGTCGCCGTTCAATATGCGGACTATTGCGGAGATCAAGCTGGCTACGGAGGGCTTGAAGGAGGCGATTGAGTCGGTGAAGGAGGTTTCCAAGTCCAAGTATTCGCCGTACCCGCCGGCGGACTTGGAGCAGCGGGCGATTATGGGGGAGAACACGATGCTGAAGCAGCTGGAGCGGGCGTTGGAGGAGCAGCGCGACTACGAGAGCAAGACACAGGACAAGCTAGAGAATGGGCGGAAGATACGAGAGGCCGAGAGGTCGAAGATTGAGGAGGAGCAGCGTAAGAAACGGGAAGCCGAGGAGGCGCGACAAGGGAAGCTGGATGAAGAGCGACGGGTGCTGCAGCAGCAGGCACGGGAGTGGACGGAGCAGCAGTTGGCGGCGGCGGCGGAGGAGGAGTATGAGCGGGAGAGTGAAGAGAAGAAGGAGAGCAAGAAGCGGGTTCCACGGGAGAAGAAGGTGAAGGAGGACAGCAAACGGAAGAACAAGAAGCAATTTAAGAGCACGTCGGACGTTGAATCATCAGAGTATGAGAGTGATGGACAGTCGGCGGTGGAGGATTTGTTTGGGGATGAAGAGGGATCAGCTAAGGAGACGGGAGACGAGGGAGGTATGGATACGGGAGACGATGGTATGGAGAAGGAGAATGGGTCGAATGGGGTGAAGAGAGGCAGTTCGCCAGAAGACAGGAGTTCTAGTAAGAAGAGACGGGTAGGGCATATAGTTGATGATGATGAAGAGGAAGCTGTCAATGGACATGAGGATTTATTTGGAGAATCTGGGGTACAGGATGAATTGTAATATAGAAAATCGTGAGTATAGTATTGAGTATTGTGAGTAGAGTGAGTATAGTATTGTGAGTATAATATTATGAGTATCGTGAGTATCGAGTGTTGAGTATAGTATTGAGTATCGAGAGTATAGTATCATTAGTATCATTAGTATCATCTGTATGATCATTGACCTACTTAATGAAAATCGTCATATTGCGCGCTTACTAAAACAGTTGACGACGCACGGCTGAAGCCATTAGGTTACTATTACAAATACAAAAAAATAGCACCGAAATTCCGGATTTCTAAGCGTCCACGGGAATTGGTGAAACTTTTTTGTGAATATATTTCATTGACTTGGACTTTATCAGTAACGTAAATTTCAATTTGTTCTTTGAATATTGTTTTATTATTTGGTTTAATATTTGTTTGAATATTTGTTGGATTAACATCAGCTTCATTAGCTATATTTGACGTCAACGGTAACTAACGGTAACGTCAACTAACGTCAACTCAAACAACTTCAACTCCAGCTTTAACTCCTCCAACTCCAACTTAAACTCCTCCAACTCCAACTTAAACTCCTCCATTTCCTCCATCTCCATCTCCAACTCCACCATCCACCACCATCACCTCATGCATAGTAATAACCTGAGCTAAAGCTCCCTCAGTAATGAATGAAACTTCACCAAACTCCGGTACCAATCATGAACTCCAAAAAAGCCCAGACTCCAAACAAGAATCTTCTCAAAAGCTCTCGCAAGAGTTCTCACAAAAGTTCTCAGACTCCCAGTCAACTTCCATAGCGGAATACATTGACAAGTGCTGCTCCAATAACACGGGTGGCTGCTACAAACTAGAAATTCCCCAGATTCTACCCTTCGACCAAGTATGACCTCTTCTCTTCTCTCCTTCCAGCACTCTCTAACTCTCCAGACCTTTAAAATCAAAGTCGGCGGAAAAACTTTTGAATTAAGGTAAGTCTCCATATCCAGCTTTCCTGCTTCTGCTAACAGCCTCTCCTAGCGGTGCCTCGCTCTCTTCAGACGGTACGTCACCCATGTCCGGGCCATGTCCCGGTCAATGCTCCGTGCCCCTCTAATGCTCCGTACTAACCCCTCCAAAGCTCCGTCCTACTTCACAACGCATTTCCTAAAAACTATCGACCTGCCTCCCGCAGAAAGAACCCTCGTCATTGACAGATCCCCCAAAGTCTTTGAATCCATCGTCGCACATCTCCAAGGTAAGCCCGCACCCGTCCTCCCTCCAGCACCCGGTCCTAACTCTCCTTAGGCTACTTCTGCATGCCAAAAGACGACGCCGAATACGTCTATCTCCTCGCCGACGCAAACTTCTACCATCTCCCGGCCCTCATCAACCAGCTCTCCGCCTCTGAAATGTTCGTTCGGGTCGGCTCCCGGTCCTTTCGCATTCGCAAAAGCCTCTTCTCAAGCCCCGGCGACTCCCCAAACCTCTTCACCTTCGGCGTCTTCGGTAATTGCCCTTCGGGTCCCTGTCTCGAACCCTCCGGCTCCCACGAATTCATCCGTCCCCAGAGACTCGCCCCGCCATCCATCCCAAACCGCAGCGGAAAGCTCTTTGCAGACCTCCTCGAGTTCCTCGAAGGCGCCCCCATCGAGATCCTCAGCGAAGACCACCGCGCCAAACTCATCGCCGACTGCAAATACTACCGCTTCAGAAACCTCGAACAGCGTCTCCTCGACCACTCCATCAGACGCAACCGCTGCAGGCAAACCGAAGAAATCACCATCAACGTGACCGACGTCCAGCGCCACAACGTCCAGCTCAAGCCCATGCGGCTGGGCTACATGTCCATGTTCTACCAGCGGCCCTTCGTAGACACCGGCTCGCCCCGCGAGCTCATCTTCCAAATCAACCAAGACGAAGACGCCGCCCTTATCAAGTCGCCCCCAAAGATCTGGGAGGTCTCCTTCTACGACGACACCCGCGACCTCGTCCTGCGTCTCGTCAACTCCCTCTGCGAAAGGTACAAGCTCAAAATCAACCTCGGCGCCCACGGCTTCGTTGTCGACGTCGAGGACGCCGCCATACAGATCAACGGCAAGCTCATTAACCCTCTAACCTCGTGTACCGAACAGCCCGCAGACGCCTGCGGGTTCAAGTCCGATGCCAGCTGTTCCGAAGAACAGCCAAAGAAACGCAAAATGGGCCCTGAAACCCCGTTACAGATGGTTTGTACAAAGAGCCAATGGCGCATCAAGGCCTCGGCGCCTGCAGGTCCCGATTCACGCGGGTTATTGACGTTACAGCTAGTCAGGGCAGAGTGCTTCTGCGGCCAACGGTATACCAATTCGGTCCGCAAGTATTTAGGTGACCCCCCATCTTGCTAGTATCCTTGTTTTCTTTTCTCATTTTTACCGGTTCTTTCTCGTCATCACCCGGTCGGTCCTTTCTTATCCTCGCCGGTCCTTTCTCGTCATCACCTGGTCGGTTCTTTCTCATTATCACCCGGTCGGTCCTTTCTCATTATCACCCGGTCGGCCCTTTCTCATCTTCACCCGGTCCTTTCTCATTCTTGCCGGCCATTTCTCACCTTCACCCGGTCCTTTCTCATTCTTGTCGGTCCTGTCTCATTCTTACCGGCCATTTCTCATTCTTACCGGCCCTTTCTCATCTTCATTCGGTCCTCTCTCATCCTCTACCAGTCGGGTCCTTTTCACCCATAACCTTTCACCCTTCACTTCCCATCCTTTACCGGTTGGGCCCTTTCTCACATTTCACCTCCACCTCCACCGTCGCTTGTTCTCTGGCCCGTCCGCCTCCCCGCTGTTACACATTCCCCATTCTGCGCTCGGAACTTGATCTGGACGATCTCAGTGGATATGATTCGGTGGCAGGCATTATGCTGGTCACTTAAGCAGAGTTCCATGTGCGAGCGTTTGAACTTTCATCTTGTTGTGTTGAATAATGTTGTTGCACATATTTTGGTCATGCTCTCCCCCATCCATTTGCCCTTCGTTGTAGGCAACCACAGACACTTACGCGAAAAAATCTCGTGTAGAAAAGGGTAAACAAAGCACTGAAACCAAAAAAGAAATTGTACAGCAATATCGCTAGCTAACAGACCTTCTTTTGGCTTTTTTTCCAATTGGTATCTACTTTCGAAAAAGAAATAACTGCCCAATGAGATGAGATCTTGTGATAAACCCAAGATTTTAAACGCACTTGGACACGCAAATTAAGCACTGAAACTCATGTGACCTCCGCAGACGCATTTGCATTTCTCTGTGTTGTGCCATAAAAGTCAACAACGGTGTCAGTGTTGCTGTCAGCTATTTTCGCAGGCGGTCAATTCAAAGGCAGCAATGTAAACAAGCCAATCATGTCTACGGAAAATATGAGACGCTTGGGACGTGCGGTTGCTACTATGAGCGGCCATATGAACGGACCCGCGGTACTATGGCAGTCGACGGTACATAGCAGTATATATATATAACATGTTATCTTGACAGTATGCTACTATTTATTATCTTGGGACAATCCCGCATTGGTCTGTACGTCATGGTTGCTGATTTCCTAGACTAGGCCTGGACGCTGTGCCTGCCATTTCATTTGCTGTGTGATGGTCCTATTTTTACTTGATGCTCTTTTCTTTTGGCTCTAACTAGCGCCAACAATTATTCTTTTTTCGGGAACACCATGGTGTTTGTTAACAAGCAATTATCCGCTTTGGTGCTTCATTTCTTAGACGGGAAAAGATTACTGGAAATATTAAAAAAGAAATCATGTATACAGCCATAGTGCCAATCTATTCTGTGTCGCCTGGAAGGTGGTACGGTCGGTGTAATAGACACGAAAAAAAAACACCTCCTTCGGTCTGTTAGTATCTTGGTTGGTTGGCTGGCTGAAAAGTCAGTTTGGCGTAAAGTTTGGTGGGTGGACCGGTTGGCTGGTTCAGGCAGAAAACTTTTTTTTTCTTTCTTGTTTTCCTACTTCTCTTTTTCTTTCTTCTTACCACACACTTTCTTGACACTCCCTTAGAATCACCAACTATACAGAAACTTTTGAGCGTCTGTTTCTGCCCATCGTCGTCGGCATCTTCACCATCAGCATTTCCTACGTCGCTTACTTCTTCGTCACTCGTTCGTTCTTGTTTTTCAACCTTTGCAATTCGCTTCATCTTCGTCCTTGTTTGAGAAACCTCCATCTCCAACGCACCGACTTCTTCTTGATTGACCGATTGACCTGATATCACTATGGAAATTAAGTCGCAGTACAGCTCTTCCCACTCACATTAAACTTATCTGCAAACTTCCTATACAATATCGCTCCTTCTTAAACCAGTACGCATAAATTTCATTTTCACCTACTTTAGTTTTTTTTTTAATTTCTGAGCGCTCTTCTCCTTGCTGCTCATTTTGCACCAGTCTTCTTACTTCTATCCACTCATTTATCGACCCCGTCTAAGCAGCCATGTCGGCCACTGAAACTTTCATTGAGAGCAGGAAAAACCAAATCCCTACCGATTTCCACTTTCCGCTCCGTCCAGACGTTCTCAACGGCCACCATCGGCACGCTTCTGTACCGAACACCCCCACTACTAATAGAAACAGCTTTCACTCGCGGCAGTACACTGGAATCGAAATCCTCGACCTGCCCGTTAAAAAGCAGCAGCCTCCTCACAGAAAACATGCTCACAGAAGATCCGCTGCCATCTCTCACGACTTTGGCATCGATAACGCAGGGCTGGGCCTTGCTCCTTCGTTTGACAAGTCGTTTGACAAGTCGTTTGACAAGTCGCTGGACAAGTCGCTGGACAAGTCGCTGGACAAGTCTTTCGACAAGTCTTTGGACGAGTCTTTGGACAAGTCGCTATCCTTCACCAGTCAGCCCTTGAAGAACCCGTTCCCCATGGCCGCTCAGGAATCTCACATTGCCAGCCTAAACGAGAACTTCGACTCCAGTGCGGAGCTGGACACCTCCCCGAGACGAAAGCCTCGGGTTCAGTTTGCTTCTCAGGTCACAGAAATTAAAAAGTCCGTCTCCTCTAGCCTTGACGCTGGCTTTGAGCCACTCGTCCTGCCACATAATATGGAAACTGACCCGCAGCAAGAAAACCTCCCTTCTCCTACAAGCACTCCATCCCAACAGCATAAGAAGGGCAAGTCTTGGACTGGGAATTTAATCAAATTTGGAAAATCCCAGAAGTCGTCTGAGCTACGTCAACTTCAACCCCAGGAGCCGACAAAGTTTGCCGCAGAAACGGATTCTGCGCGCAAGATTCTGGAAACTCCCCTATCAACGAATTTGAACAGTAACAATAATGCATCTACACTTTTTTCCAATTACAGTTTCCCACAGCCCCAGTCTCAGCCCATGGTCAAATCTTCTTCTTTTTCTTCGCGATCCAGCTCCTTTATCAATTCTGAGCCTGCCGAGCCATTGATTGACTTGGATGTGGCCCTCAGTCCTTTTAAATCTTCCTCTCACAGAAGAACAGAATCCGCACCGGAATCTCTATTTGCGCCAAAATTCACGAAACCAGGCAACACAGATTTCGCCATATTAGAAGAGGAGGAAGGAGAATTCACTACTCCGACGATAGGACAGCAGCCGGCTGCTTCGACTTCTACTACTTCTCTGAATTCTATTTTGGCGAGAGACCGTGCTAGAGCCGCGAGAAATTATAATTCATTGAATATTCCATTGAACAACTTGAACAACAAAAAAAACAATTTTTTGACAGTACCTACGAAACCAACTGCTCTTACTACTACTACAACTGCAACAAGTGACCATGACGACGACGAGTTAGAGCCCATGGCTATTGTCAGTATTGGTGTTGACGGAACTGAATCAGATAAATCCGGGTCTCCCAAGGCTGCGTCCATTTATCCTGAAAACAATGTATCTTCGTCTTCAGCAGCTGATACGAGAACGTCTACAGAGTCCTTGTCCTCCTTAACAGAGTCTCAAAGTGAGATTTTTGAGTTTGGAGAGCCAGAACCAGTAGAACAAAAGTCTGATCTTATTGCACTCCCACCATTTCAAGACCGGTCTACTCCATCACCGCTAACAGTTCCTTCAGTTCCTTCAAAAACAGTAGGTCAACAGCTCCCAACTCAACTTTCGCAGCAACCAAACAGACCGAGAAAAGCGTCTAAAGCGTCATCATTTCATTCGCGACGTTTCTCGATAACCTCTTTGGCTTCATTGGGGCTTACCATGAGAGGTTCGAGTTCTGGAGAGGATAATCGAAGTGTTGGTAAGAGAGTCTGGGGATGGGTGAAGAAGAAGGCGAAATAAATAATTCAACTTTGTTATATGCGCACATACATTTTAATTCATTTACGTCTCATTTTAGTTACTGCGCGTCTAAAAAATAAAATTAAGACTCAGATCACGTGATATGTAGAAACAAGATGGGAAATTAAATTTGGCTGCAAGAAAATAGTGGGCGGATGATTAGATTGATAAGATGATTCAATGATTCCAGGAGTTCAAGTAACTCAAGTAAATGAGTTGAAAGTAGATAATTAAAACAATTAATATAAATGAAAATTTATTTACAAGTTATTTACAATAACAAAGTTAAGCAATAGCACCTAAACTTAACAATAAGATCTGAGCAGCCAACTGCAAAGACCAAAAGCCTACTTTTTTCATTCGTAAAGCCCGAGCTTCGTCGTCCACAATATTGGCGGCAAAAGCATCGTAAATTCCAGCAGACAAATCATCCATCAGTCTCGAATCATACAACGTCCAACTACCTTCAAAATCATCAAAATTTTTGACAACTTGACACTGAATTGGAATATACGTTTCACGAGAATTGATATAAGCAACAATTGGCCGAATAAGCGCGTTGTTGATCGATGTTAACTCATTGGTAAACAGCGGAACAACTGCTTTCGAATTGTTCAGCTGGACTCTAAAATCAAATACCACATACTTATTTGGCGATGGAGCATTGTCCTGCTCGGACTCTCGTTGAGACACAAGAGCTTTAGGATCGTCATTATTCACAGTTCGTACTGGCTTGGACAACATTGATTCCTTCCAACTGTCCTTAATGTCGCGGACAACTTGTGCTAGATTGATATTCTCCTCGTCGTCTGGGAACATGACATCGGCCATCATATCGACGTTTCCTGACTCTATCCACCCCAAAGGCCCTTCCAGACCAGTGTTCAAATGGTCGATATTGACGCCATCAACACGAAGCCTATTAACTTTCTTCCACGGGCTCTTGGTCTGATTCATTCCATTGCTGCTAACATGCTCAACCTGCTTTGCGTGGATAGTAAACAGCGAATTGTCATATGTTCCAGACATATTATTAGCAGACAAAATGTCGTAAAAGAGCCAGTGCTTTCGCAGCCTGGGTAGATCGCAGGTGAAGATGCTCACTCTAAAGGGTCTGAACGATTGCGGATGGTGCACGGTTACAAGAACATCCTCCATTTTAAAGTTTTCAATTTCAAAGTCGCCAGTCTTGTGCACATTTTTGTAATTGGTTGGGTCGTCGTTCAAGGCCCATCTGACATGAGTACGGTCTACAACTCCACGCATGCCCTTGACTTCAACGTCTTTAACAATGCCTGTACCGTTCATCCATTTGGGAATTGAGAGTGTGACCGAGATAGTATCGATTGTTAGGTCGAACTGCGTGTAGTTCCCGTCGTCAAGGGGCACTAGACTGTCCTCTTTGCTGGCCAGCTCTGCGTCGGCAACGGCCTCAGCCTGAGATCCCTTCCTTACTCGATGATTCCCACGGCCGGGTCGCCTCGAAACAAAGACTTTATTGAACGAAATGACGCCGTCGTTCCAATGGGGGACAATGGCATTCTCGAACACGACTGTCAAGCCTGTTTCTTTCGTGATGATGTTTCCAATTTTCTCAGCAATGTACTCTTGAGCAAAGACGGTGTTCATTGTGAAGAGCACCAGGGAAAAAAAGGTCGTCGTTCCTACCAAGATCCAAATGATATTACCGACGAGGAACCAGCTGAACAATGCACTGATATCGTCAAGAGAAATTGGCCGGACCTGTCTGAAGAATAACCATTTTATTCTAATCCACATTCTTCCGAAAAACGAGCTGGATCGCGCAAGAAGCTCCTCTCTGGCGAGATGGCGCTTGAGCCTGTGGGAGATGATGGTGTTGGTAGCTGGGAGCGTCGTGCTCGAGGATTCAGGAGTCGTAATAGTTACTGTGTTTTGAAGCTTCTTTGCTGGAACCAAATTGGTGCTAGAATGGCTGTTATTATGCTGATCGTTAGATGGAGGTTGGGTTGATTGGAATCGTCGACTGGTTTTCATGAGAATGAATGCGCTCGACGTAGCAGATATCGCTGTCGGCTCCTCTACAGCATTGTATATGAGTAGCATTGCAAGCCCAGATCGCTTTATATCTCGTGTCCGGAAGCCCGTGGTAGTGGTGCTGATGAACCGTTTTGTGCGATTAATATGATTTAGATTGAGCTTCAACAGGGAAGAAGCCTGCGATTTGGCCAGGAGCCCAGCGAATGACCATACTGACTTTGCGGTCATTTATCATTATCGAGAATAGCCTTGATGTGTGTGAGAGGGAAGGTCTTCTGCGTAAGCGAACGAGGAAAACTTTTTTGTAGGCCTGCTGAGCTTCCAGACCCAAAACCTCTCTAGACCGTAAAATACGCAGAGACAGTCTGGTGTGTAGAACGAGTCAAACGGGACTAGCATGGGACCTGGATTTAGAGCTCCGCCGAGAGAAGATGTTCCGTCATGATATGGGTGTGTTCCGGGTGGTAGAGTGGTATGTTGCAGGGTCCGGTAGTTCCGTTTTGCATTTTTCATGAGGAATTCGGGTTTTGATAGCGCCGTACTGTTTCAGCGATGACATTAAATTTTGAGTCCCAGTAAGAATTTTTATTCTTTTCTCTTACACAACAGCAGGGAATATTAGAGAGCTATTCTACGATTTCTATAGAACTATAGTCAACGATACAGTCAACGATACAGTCAAAGATATAGCTAACGATATAGCTAACGATACAACGATACAGCTAACGATACAACGATACAAACAACGATACAACGATTCCTATAACGATTCCTACAACGATTCCTACAACGATTCCTACAGTCAAAGGTATAGCTAACGATACAAACAAAGATTCAACGATTTAACGATTCAACGATTCAAACAACGATATAACGATTCCTATAAAACGATTCCTATAAAACGAAAACGATTTCTAAACTCATCACAAAGAATCAATGGAAGACGACAACACGATTAGACAACGATTGCACGATTCTCAAGAAGAACCTGACAAACTGGAGCCTATAAATGATATGTTCGAGACACGAGCAACGAGAAATTCCGGTACAGCAGCTTCGAGAAGAACCGATTCATCTGGCGCTTCCAGTTTATACGGAACACTACTATCAAGAGAACCTCAACAACCCAATGACCTAGCAGTGATGAAAAACAATGAGAAGCTTGATATCAGGTATGTGCTGAGTCTTGAAGCACCATCTTAATACTAACTCTCGAGTAAGAGGTATGAGCAGAGGCTATTTGCTCCAAGAGCAGGCACTAACTTGAAAAACTACAGCTCAGCAAAGGACTTTCGAAGGAGCATATATTCGAACAGCGCTAGGACAGCTCTCGTTTGGTAAGTATCTTTGGCTTCATTCTCGACTCTTTATTAACTGAAAGCAAAGCTTTGGTCATATTGAAGATCTTCTCCCCAGAATTCATGCCTATTGGAACTGTCTTCACAGTCTACGGAATTCTGCTACTAGTGATTGCATGGTACAGAAGAATTAAGCTGTCAAAACTCTTTCTGAATGACCATCCAGACAATCAGACTCCTTCGGAAGAACCGCTCTTCTACTATACCAGTGGGAATTCGGTATTGTTGTTAACTGGATTGACAGTGGCCAGTTACATTACCCTACTCGTCTTGTTAGGCCATTTGTAACATCGTCAACTCTTTACCTTCTCTGCTTGAAACAAGTAGAACAGTCTCTACGGGCGTTTACTGGTATTAGCGTTATAGTTCGAGGTCACGCTGAAATCTGGGCTATGCTACAGAAACCTTTATTTATTGTGCTTCAGCCCAATTCCCAAACGTTTTCTCACCACCATAAATTTCAGGTTGTCCAGCTCAACTCCAAAAACCAGCCTCTACCAAATAACTCCAGCACTCAGACCCATGGGACTCGCAAGTAAACTAGCGGCCATCCAAGCTAACCAGCCCAACAACATGAACTATCCCCAGCAACAAGGCCCCCCCGGCGGTGGCTACAACAACCAGAACTATCAACAGGGCGGCCCTCAAGGTGGCCCCGGCTATCCTCCCTACAACCAGCAGGGCGGTCCTCCAGGTGGCCCTGGCTACCCTCAACAGGGCGCTCCTCAAGGCTACCCTCCTAATCAACAGCAGGGCGGATACCCTCAACAAGGCTATCCCCAAGGTCAAGGCAACTACGGGAACCAGCAGCAGCGTCTACAGCAGGGTCCCGACCCCAGAACCGTTTTCAACTTGCTCGAAAAGTACATGCGTCAAAATACTCTGGAAGCTTTCTTCAACGCGCAATATTTACAAGCTACAGCATCTAGAATCGCTCCTCTTATCCCCCAGATTGCTGCTTCCTGGAACATTCCCATGGAGCTCGCAATGGACTTGACGAGACTCGCCCTTTATGACATTGTCTTCTATGTCGACGACTCCGGATCCATGGAGTTTGAAGAAAACGGCGAACGCATTGATGATCTTAAACTCATCTTGCAAAAGGCTGCTAGCATTGCCGGAATGCTTGATGAAGACGGAATGGAAGTCAGATTTATGAACAGTCAATTGACTGGAAACAATTTGCGAACCAACCAAGACGCTTTGAACTTGATCAACCAAGTTCAGTTCAGAGGTCTCACTCCTCTCGGTACCAATCTTGGCCAGAAAGTCGTTGAGCCTCTAGTCTTTGACAAAGTCAGACGTCAAGCTTTGAGAAGACCTTTGTTGATCATCACTGTTACCGACGGTGAGCCTACTGGCGAATCGCCTAATACTGTTACCGAGCTGGTCAAACGTGCCAAAGGCATTTTGAGAAACTCTCCGTATTCTCCTGGTGGATGCGCTTTCCAGTTTGCACAAGTCGGAAATGATGTCAAGGCCCGCGCCTTTTTGGCCAAACTCGACAAGCACCCCGAGGTCGGCAAGATGGTAGACTGTACCAGTAATTATGAATTTGAACAGGATGAAATGGCTCGAGCTGGTGTGAATTTAGATCCTTCTACTTGGTTAGTCAAACTGCTACTTGGTGCCGTTGATCCCAGTTACGATTCTCAGGATGAGTAAACAATACATATAGTTGTCAATTGGTAATATGTGCTTTAAATACCTATGGGTCTCGGTTCCCACTCCCAGTCCAGAAGGTTATCTTTAGCAGTGGTATCGTACAACGGTTTAAGGCCTTTTGGTAGTTTTTCATTTAATATAATCGCAATGTACTTCTTGTCTCGAAACCAATTGCGAGCTGGGTCGGTTGTGACCATATGTTTGATCCATTCGAAAAACAGGGGATTCGAATGATGAGGAATGAGCAGGAGAAGTAGTCTGTCTACAAATCCTGTTGACGCTAAGCTTTGAAGCAATGGCCCATATAGTTTGATTCGAGTTTCCACAGGCTTTCTTTGAAATCGTTAGACGTTTTAATATGAAAAGAGTGTTTTCAATCTTACCCATCCGTTGGAATCAGAACATTCTGAGTTAGAAATACTTGAATTAGCGATTCCTCGTCGATAGCTTGTAGTTCCTTGAACCTTCCCAGCAACTTTGTGTCAACACTTGCATTCTCTCTTCTTGTTCTTCTATATTCTCTTGTCATTTCTTTGATCCTGCCATCTTCAGTCCGGAGATTTGTTTTAGGTTGTTTGCGACCTGTTTTCAGTCCTATATACTTCCAATAATTATCCCATAACCATGATCTACACAAACCAGCCATTTTCCTTAAAACATCTAACGGCGGAATGCCATCTTCATGAGTAGCCCAATGGCGAATCTCAACAAAGTAGGCTGGAAGTCCAAGCACCTTTGCTAAATGGTAGACGGGCATGGTAACTTGTGTTTGCATTTGGTCTACCAGCCCATTTACAAACCGTACCAGCACCATAGAATACTCCATCTGAGAATCTGCTAGCTGGGCCTCAGTTATAAGATACGTGATTTCAACTGCGTATGGTAGTTTTGGCCCATGGATTTGATATGCCTTTGCCTATTAAACAATGATTAGTAGACCTACTAATAGAACTGACCATCGCGTACCTTTGAGATTGCTTCTTGTCTAAGGTCCTTCAATCCCAACCTGTCAAAGTAAAACCATTCTTTCAGCTCTTGAAGCGCAATAGCTTCATTTTCCCAAGGAACCAACTCCATTCTAACCAACTACTCAAAGCAACTCTTCACCTTCTTGGAAGTAATTATTATTGAAAAATATTTAATCACGTGATATAAATATAGTCAAAGACAGTATTTTTTAGTGTTACGGGTATCTGAATCCACTATATTTCCTATATAACCTTATTGTTTGACATTAGCGTTTAGAAGGTCTGTATTACCATGAAAGAAACCAGACGTTGAAATAGAATGCGAGGCTGCTTGCCAGTATCAGACGAGCTAAACAGCAATTCCAACATTGAATGAAAGAAAAGAACCTTAGAATGCAAGATGGTATGACAGTTCAGTACCGTCCTGTTAGTATGGGCATGACAGTTCAGTACCGTCCTGTTAGTATGGTGAAGGCATTGTGACATTAGCAGTTTCAGTGGGGTATCTGACTGGATCAGGAGCTGGAGCTGGAGCTGAAGCGCCGGCATGGTCAAAGTGAGTTCGTCCGTTGCGGAAGTCTTGCCCTAGTTGATTCTCGACTTCGAGTATATTAGGATCAATGTCGGTCAAGGCTTGGAGCGCTTGATTTTCGTTCAATACGAGAGCGACAATACCTATTGAGACTCCAAACTGGAAGACGACCGAAGTCCATCCAAGTCCCGCAGGCACAGGACCTCGCGCAACCTGGATTGCATTGTTGGAAAAGTTGGTGAGAATGGACCTCGCGGTGTCTACCGACACTTGCTGCCAGACGAGAGCTACTAAGGAGAGGAAGCAGGCAATCAGCGTAGAAAAGGTAGCAATGAAGTACAAGTTCGGGGTTTCGAGCGTTGCTGCTGCCAGAATCAAAATTGATATAAAGGTAGCGCACACTGATATGATGAACACCACGGGCGAGATAATATTAGAGCGAACTTCATTCATCATATGAATGGCGTTGAACGGATCGAGTTCAGGCCGACCTCGAACGATATTGGAGATCATTGTGACGTTCTTACTGCAAAGCCATTGAGGCAAGCTGGAGTTGAACTCTCTCGCATTGAGACAGGTTCCAAAGTATCCAATTCGCAGAGCTAGATTGGTATTGTTGGCGATGGAGTTGAAAGTAGCGTACGCGCCGTCGTAAACGACGCCATTACCAGTTAATGGAGATCGCGCGTAGCCGTCGTACTTGAACTCCAAAAGATAGTTGTTAGCCATGCCTGTGGAGCTGTTATTGCAGCTGGCAATAGCTACACTGGACAGAATGATGCTGACCACCAGAAAGAAGATGAGCAAGTATTTGTAGGTGAACTTTCTGTTCAGTGCGACTTTGTCGATTTGAATGTGCGTTGACGGGATGGTCATGAAGTTTGGAATGAAGTTTTTCAGAGCCATTGGACGCTGTTGCCTTTTGGCGTCAGGATTCTGGTATCCCATAGCTGGATCAGTGAACTTTTCTGGATCACGATCGGTGATTGATTGATTGTCGAGAGGTACTCCGTTCATGGTGAATAACTATCACAAAAACTTACAAGAGTATCTCAATAGAACACTCACAAGTGAAGATGTAGGAACAATCGCAAGAAGGTGGAAAAGAAAAAGAAAGAAAGGAAGTCCAATATACTTTATAACATCAGATGCTACCAGAGAAAGCGTCCTAGTGTTTGCAGCTTTTTCACCATGCTGCTTGATATCCACCGTCAGAAAATGAAGTGGTGAGCTTCTGTAGTGCGAATGAAACTTCAACCACAGGACTAACTGTGCAGTATTGAAGATCCGCCGAGGACTTGCCCGGGCGTGATCTAGCACTGTAGAAGGGCTTGAGAGCGTTGTGGTTTTGTGATTTCGTTAAGATTTTAAGATTTGTGATTTTGTGATTTTGCCAGTATCATCTAAATCTTGACTTTAAATTGGAAAGAACGTCTTTGTTAAGAAGAAACGAATCTTATTTGCTTGTTACATTATCTCGATGCACGCATTTTATAGGTTTCTTTGCTTAAGCTTTTACCGAATATCTGCGATTGACGTTAAGATGGCTGAATCCAGAAGGTTGGAATCTATTTGGGTATCACCAAAAATCAATGTGGCAGGTGCATGAATCCAGCTTCTACAGTCAACTTATTTGACGAGTGTGTTTGGAGACCGAACTGGAGACTGGCCTGGAGACCGAACTGGAGACTAAGCTGGAGACTGACCTGGAGACTGACCTGGAGACTGACCTGGAGACTGAGACCGACCTGAAGACCGACCTGGAGACTGAGACTGAGCTCAAGACTTAGACCGACCTGGAGACCAAGACTTACCGGAAAACTGAATTGAGTTTCAGCAGAAGAGCATTGTAAACTGCTGGTATAAATACATGACTACACTGCTACTTGAAAAATTTGGAATACGCTGCCTTTTCACCATCTTTCCTTTTGGCCAGCTTCTGCCTGGCCATATTAAGCTCTGCCGTAATAACAGCATCTCCAGGCACAATAGCTAACGCAAATTCAAAATCCTTTACTGCTTCGCTCTCGTTTTTCTTCTTTACGCTCGCCATTCCTCTTCTATAAAGTGCCTTGGCCTTTTCCTGGTCGGTGATGCTGGGGACATCCAGAGCGTATTCCGCAGCTTTGTATGCCTGAGTAGTGTTGCCAATTCGTAAAGACACAAGAGCAACATTCAAGTGTAGAGCGACCTTCAACTTCAAATACTCCTTTGAAATCTCGGGGTGGTCTGCGGGATCAGGCATATATTCGTTAATATATCGCAAAGCCTTTAAATACTTCTCGAGCGCAAGCTCTCTGTTGCCAGATTTGAGGACGGTCGTTCCAATCTCTTTGATGTCCTTTGCTGCTTTCAAAGCAGGCTCGGGATCGTTGCTATCGCGCTGCACCGAGGCTTCATCGCCAGGGAAATCTTCGTAGCTATCGTTGGTGCCATCGTTGAGTGTGAATTCAGCCAGGTTTTTGAGTCCCGCAGGAACTTCACCGCAGTCCGAGACAGTCACCGCTTCTGCGGGCTTGTCGCTGGGACCGGTCTCTGTATTTTCGACTTTCCTAATGACGCTCTTGCCGGCTACCAGCTTGCCAAACACTACGTGCTTTCCATTGAGATGAGGAGTTGCCACCGTAGTGACAAAGAACTGGGATCCATTGGTATCAGGCCCAGCGTTGGCCATGGACAGCAGAAACGGCTCGGAGTGAGTTCTTTCCAAAGATTCGTCTTTGAATTTTTCACCGTAGATGCTCTTGCCTCCAGTGCCATTGCCTGCTGTGAAATCACCACCTTGGATCATGAAGTTCTTGATGACCCGATGAAACTGCGAGCCTTTATAACCAAATCCTTTTTCACCAGTGCAGAGCGCACGGAAGTTTTCTGCGGTTTTAGGGACCTCTAACGTATGTTAGTTATACCGCCAAAGCGTACAAGAATGCTGCGATCTTACCATCGCTGAACTACCAACAGTTGTTAGGACAAATCATTTTGCGATATATTGAAAGACTTACCAGTTCAAAAATGGCTCTTCCAATAGGTTTACTGCCAATAGAGATGTCCAGATAGACCACCGGTCTCGCAGGAGAATTGATGAGATCTTTGATGTCCATAATGATTCTGGTTAAGAGTAGGAGGAAAGGAGAAAAAAATTGATAAAAAAGACCCAAAAGATGTTCCAGATTGAATCTTATGGGCATTGCCCAGTTTAACTCAAATCTTTAGAGCCAGTTTGTGCCAGCCTTATGAAAGCACTAAGCGTTCATTCCTCATTGCCAGTGAAAGGATTTCCTGGAGCGGTTTAAGGATTTGGAGCTGGTCTACTTAAGGAGCTGGTCTATTTGAGAGACCTGACGGAATGGCGTCACGTGAAACCCATAACCTGTTGGAAGAAAACTTTTGGCTGAAGAATCTTAAAATGGAGATTCTAAAGGTTCTGGAGATTCTAAAGGTTCTGGAGATTCTAAAGGTTCTGGAGATTCCAAAGGTTCTGGAGAGACGTTCAAAGATTCCAAAGGTTCTGAAGAGACGTTCAAAGATTTGAAGATTTTCAAGATTCTGAAACTTTCAGTTCCAAAGACTAAGACAGTTTCAAGAAGAAGAATGTTACGCCTGAGAACACTGTCTAGTAGACGATACTACTCATCAAATACAATTACTGTCGACTCAGCTCGTGCACATTGTTTACAGTTGTTGGCAGAACAAGATAGATCGTCGTACATTCTTCATTCCTACATTGCACCACCTGCTCGAGATGCCTTTGTAGCAGTTCGCGCGTTCAATATAGACACTGGAAAGATCGCAGACACAACGTCCAAATCTCAGTTGGCCAAATTCCGATTCGAGTTCTGGAAATCGACAATTCAAAAGATCTTTGCTGCTCAGTCTGTTACTGCTGTTCCCCAAGAGCCGGTAGCAGTGTTAATGACACATTCATTGCTGAGCGGGATCTCTTTGTCGAAACGCTTTCTAATGACCATTATCGACACTAGAGAATCGCATGCCCATTATCCGCCATTTAGAACTCTGGATAGCATGTGTAGCTATGGCGAAGGCACTCATTCGCAGCTGAATTATCTCTTGCAAGAAATGCTATACTCGGTTTCTCCAAAAACCACTGCGTTTCTTGACGAGTATCCCCAGATTGCAGAACAATGCCATGATGTAGTCGCTCATATAGGGCAAGCAACAGGAATTGCGTCTATGCTACGAGGGTTTGGCTACTATGCGTCGAAGGGATTTGTCCCATTGCCTGTGGACTTATTGTCACAAAAGAATTTATCTCAGGATTCTGTTTTACGGTATTTGGCAGGTGAACAAGAAGAAATCGCTTTGAAATTAAGTGATATTATCTTTGAGACTGCTACTAGGGCCAATGATCATTTGATATCAGCGTCTACATTACTGCGAGATGTCAAGACTTCTTTACAAGACACACTTCCAGATGCTATATTAGTTCCAGCTTTGGCTTCTATACCGACCAAGTTATATTTGGAGAAGTTGGAGAAGTATGATTTTAATATTGCACATCCAAAATTAATGAAAAAGGGTAATGATTGGAAGCTTCCATATAGATCATATAAGGCTTATAAACTACGAGCAATCTAGTATATGAAGAAGAAGAAGAAGAAGAAGAAGAAAATAATGAAAAATAAAATATTTAAAAATAAAATATTTAAAAATAAAATATTTAAAAATAAGAAAATAATGAAGAATAATTAAAAAATAAAAGAAAAATAATGAAGACTAACTTTTCACATTATATTTCTTAATACTTTTAATACTCAACTACTATATCCTTATTATAAATATTGAAAAAAATGTTAAAAAAAATAAAATAAACATTATAAAAACTATTAAAAAAAAAAAAAAAAGTCATTTACAAAAAAATCGTTCATATTCATTTGGCATTGGCTTTAAATGTCAGCAACCTTCTGCCCAAATTTCCAAAACAAATACTGGAAATAAAATAAGCACTTGCAACCCAAACAATCACAGAAATATATACAGGTGAGCTCTGATCTGGCAAATGCGAAGGAAATAAAAGAGCAAAGAATGACGTTCCAATAATGGCCACAGCAGATGATAAAATAAATCCGTTTCTCGTAGCATCCAAAATATACCACAAGAAAGGATTAATCAACCCCCAAAGAAGAGCAGCTTGCATTGAAGATTCCCATTGAAGCTTTCTAATTCCATAGGAAATGCCTAAAAAGGCAGCAATGGCCCGAATGATGGAACTCCAATCAGCACCACCTTTACCAGAATCAAGACCAGCAGAGGACCAAACCCAGTCAACAAAAGGAAGTAAGAAGCCCAAAAGAATACCTTGTGCACCCCAAGCCAAAGAAAAGTACAAGAGGTTTCCAGAAATAACAATGTTAAGAGTGTCCAAAGAAACCGAATGGTTATCTTTTAAGTTTCTTGCGAGTTCACCGTAGGCAACTCCAGAAATGAAGAGCGCAATGACTCTGGGGATCAGTGTCGCGAAAGACAGTCTTACTACAGAGTCATTTGAAGAAAGAGACGGTAAGCTCGGGTGGTTGTTATAGTTTTGAGCAATTCTTGGTTTCCTCTGATTTTTAGGGACCCGAGAGCTGATTGATCCGGATTCCAGAGGAGTCGAGGAAGTAGCAGAAGTATCACCAGCCAGTTCGGCCAAAGAGACCTGAGATCCAAACACGCCGCTGAGAGCTGAAGCAGTGAGATTCATGTATGATTTCGAGGGTGTTCCTGATTTATAGAAATCGTTACGATTTCTCGGAGGAGCTACTGACATGCCGAATAAGAAGATAATAAGCAGAGATCAAAAAATGGTGAAGAGTAAGAGTAAAGAGTAAGAGTAAAGAGGTGAAAAATAGTCAATAGGGAGAAAAAAGGTGAGAGCTGTCAAAAGTTATGGACAAAAACAAAATGGGACTAATCTTTGAACCATGTTCTAAATTTCAAGTCTCAAGTCTCAAGTATCATATCATGCGACTTTTTGATCTAGTCCGAAAAAAATTGGGTGATTTCGATTGCCTAAACAAGAAAATCTCATGATGTAGGTAGTAATAAGCTCCAGAAAGGAGAATTGTGATACATGATGCCACTCTGGTGAACGGTTAACTACAAAGGCGAGTCAACGTTATAAAAATCATCAGATTTTGTGGGGTGCGACAGTCTGTGTTTGGTTTTGTTGCTGGTTATCGTGATGTATAAATAGTCCTGGTATTGCTCCATCTTTGTTGATATTCAATTATTAAACCACCGTCTTGAGCTTCAAGCGATTTACCTTATCCCGTCTTATTATTATTTAAATCTTCGCAAAAATTCTTGAAATATGTTTCCATCTGCCTTTCGTCTTTCGACAGTCGCAGCCTCCAAGTCTGCCTCCAAGGCAGGGTTCGATCTTACTGGAGCCATCATCAAAGTTGCCAGTGTCGGAGCAGTTGGCACCTTATTTATTGGCTGGCCAGCCTTCATCCACTCGCTTGAGTGCAAAAACAAAGGCGCAGGCACCGTTCCTATCCCCGATACCAAGGTTTATTAACCATTTCACTTTTAATTCCTTCGCATCTTATATATTTTGTTTGTGTTTTTCTAGCTTTATTCTGTTTGCCTTGAACTCTTATGCTATTTTATGTTTCGGTGTTTTGTTACTTGTCTTATCAATAATATGTGCTATATAATTTATTTCAAGTGATTCGAAATATTTTATTGAAAATTTCATGTTTTTCTAAACTTTCAAACTTTTCAGGTATTTTTCAGATATTTTTCAAATATTTTTCAAATATTTTTCTAAACTTTCCAGATATTCTAATATATTTTTAATATTCCCGTTGAAAATTGATGGAAATGTTTGATACATCTAATCCAAATCGTCTAATATATAATTACCCAACTTATCTTGCTTGAGATTTTCAATTCCATATTTGCGAATTGCTGCTTCAACTTTTAAATCATAATCTTCTTCTTCTTCCTCTTCTTCTTCTTCCTCTTCTTCATCCTCATCCTCCTCATCTTCTTCCTCTTCTTCCTCATCAGTTTCATCATGATCTCCAATCTTCAAATCTTCCTCTCCTCCAACATTATTTCTACTCTCCTCTAATGCTTTTTCAAATTCTCTAACCTCTTTCTTATTGTATCCTGAAGCCTCCATCAACAAATCTAAAGATCCCTCTCTCTTAACATCTCTTTCAAATCTTGGATAGTCTTCAGAAACATATCCTAACTTCTTCTCAAAAAAGGATCGAATACAGTTCACATCTCTCTCAAAATATCGAGCTGCGTCTTGATGCGACAATGAAATACATTGCGGGAAATCAATAACAACAATCTCATCCTCAGGGCTCTCGAACTTTTCGCGAATCAAAATATTAAACTCATTAAAATCACAATGAATCAGCCCTTGGTTAGCCAACCTCACTATGAAGTTCATCAACGTATTGTACAATCTACCGGGATTCTCATGAGATCCCAACTGTCTCATTGGGAAGCCATCAATCAGTGACATGACAATGGTATGTCTCGTTTGATCAATTGGCACTGGAACTTGAAATCCATTCTCGTACAACACCTTCATGAAAGCAAACTCCTTGACGGCTGCCAGTTTCGACAAAAACATCCAGTTCAGCCCTTCTGAACTTCCTCTCTTCAGATAGTCTCTATTGTTTTTCACAGTTCGGAACGAAACTCTGCCCAGTCTATGAACCTTCAGCACCAAGGAATTGCCTTTAGGATCAGCAACTACAAAAATATCGGATTCTTTACCAATACCAATCTGATTGCCTAATGAGAATATCGTGTTTTTCTTGGTGAGTGTTTTCAGTGCTAGGTAGTCATATCCGTGATATGTCAACTTGTATCCATCATATTTAGCATGCTTCACTTTTGCAACCAGCTTCACTTTGGCTAACTCTGCTATAGAGCGTCGGGTGTTTCGTTCACTTCGCAATCCTCCTAGCTGGTGAATAACTTTGATAGGAACAAGATCGTAGCTTTTGGTTCCTTGCTCAAACTATTGAATCTGTTAGCATCTCATCTGGTCCTGGATTATCGGAATACGTACAGCAGCGAGAACTTTGAAGTCGTCTGCGGTCAAGTACCGCATATGAGTCAAGTCTAATTTCATTTTGAAGCCTGTTGGTGATATATGTGAAGGATTAAAAAATTTTTGAGCTGGGACAAATGCTCCAAAATATTGGGACATAAAAAACATCAATATATATAGGCACCGACCCTTAGATGTTCCGACCCGTAGATGTTCCGAACCTTAGATGTCCCGACATTCCCGCATTGGTACCCGATTCCACAGCATGTATCGTCTGTTGTTGTCTGTTTACACTAAACATAATATGTTTCTTCTGTCTTGTCGTTCTCATGCCAACCTGCCCGAAGTGAATCAGAACCCAGGCTTTGAAAAAACAATTGAAATAAACTGGCCAAGGTATACCTGATTATCTATCTCAAGAAATCCTTAGCAAAGATACTGTGCTTAAACAATATCCTTCTCGGGCTTGTAAGGCTTGACACTCACCTTCTTTTCTGATACTTCTTGACTTTATTTTTTGGAACTCACAGTACCAGCTTGTTACGGTATTAATCGTCTACCTCGAGACTTGATTCAAATATCGTGAACATTGTTGACGGAAAATGCATTCATCAAGCCGTCATCTACATCGTAGAGGCGCAAGAGTACGTCAAAAATCAAATCTTTCACTCCTATCGCAAGATGCTTCATATTGGACTCTGCCTGGAAGAGATCAAATCTTCTTTCTTATACTATGCAGATTCACGGAACCGTTGGCAATGACTTCAATAACCCCATATCTCTATTATATGGTGAAAGATTTTGGCTTCAGCAGAGCTTCTACGATCTCGGTTATGGTAACACTACTAATATCGGCTTTCTCGCTGGGCGAGGCCATCTCTGGTGTGTTCTGGGGCCGTTTTAGCGACGTTCGTGGTAGAAAGGCCTCCATGCTACTCGGATTGTTAGGAACTTCGCTTGCAACGCTCTCTTTCGGCTTATCGACAAACATTTATATTGCATTGTTAAGTCGAGGTCTCGCCGGTCTATTGAATGGAAATAACGCGGTCATGAAGACAACCGTTGCTGAGATCATTGGGGATAAAAAAGAGTACCAATCTAGAGCTTTCGCCATCGTTTCAATGACCTTCAATATCGGAACTATATTGGGTCCTGTAATTGGTGGTCTCCTTGCCAATCCAGTAAAAAGCTATCCTGGATGGTTTGCTAATGATGCTGGAATCGCTAAAAAGGTATTCACCAAGTTCCCATATCTCTTACCAAATATTGTAGTGGTAGGAACTCTAGTTCTCGCTATTCTATTCACAATGCTATTCATTGAAGAAACAAGCAATTCCGCAAAATCAGTCTTCCCGACTTACAGAGACAAAGGGTTAAAGGTTGGTGATAAGATCAGAAGTGCTCTTAACCTTCCACCTACGGAAGATCATAGAGCTGCTCCTATTTTCACAGTTTCTAACGATACTGAGAGTTGTAACACAGGTTCTACTGAATCTAGTACCCCAATAATAACCGATGCTGTCAAAATCACACTCTTGTGCTATATTCTTCTAATGATCCACGCGCCTACCTTCCTCCAGCTGTTTTCATTGTATTTGTCAACACCTCTTGATCCATCCGCGCCTCTCGCTGGTGGCCTTGGTTGGTCCTCCGCTAAAATTGGCTTCTTGATGTCTACTCTTGGAGTAACAGGTGCTATACTTCAACTTGCCATATACCCGTCTGTTTCAAATTTCTTTGGCAATGCTCTCATTCACAAAATATCTCTTTACTTTTTCCCAGTTGCTTATTCCGCTGTTCCATTTCTATCTGCTCTTCCTGATCCCTTTGCAACTATTCCAGGAGCAATTGTTATTTTGGGTCGAGCGTTTGCCTTACCTCCAATGTCCATTCTGCTAACCAACGCTGCTCCTTCTCGAAAAGTTTTAGGAACAATTAACGGTATCGCTCAGAGCGTCACTGCCACTTCAAAGTTCCTTGGACCCTTTATACTGGGGAACATGTATTCATTGGGCGTGAGAGTAGGAGTTGTCGGTTTGGCATGGTGGTTTATGGCTGCCGTTGCAGTATTTGAAATCTGGGTATCCAGTTCTTTAAAGGAGTGGGCAGAGTGGGATAAAGACTCTGAGGATGCGGAACAGGATCCATTGCTGAGAACTGTAGGACCTACCAACTATACAGAAGATTTGACCTTCACGGGATAGAGAATGGCTTACTATTTACACTAGTGTTCTTCTCTCCTTTTCATCTTTCATAGGTATGTACAACTTTAGATAAAATGTATCTATTCCCTCAGATTATTCCTTTTGTTTCGTAGACTTGAGATCGATGATATCTCTTTTCATGTACTCATACCACCAAACAGTAGGCAAAACGGTTCCTGCGTGCCATAATGAATGGGCATCAAGATGATTTCCAATGGGCGGGAAGTCAAACAACTCCAGGGACATTGCAGCAGTAATTGACAATACAATAAACATGGGCCAAAGTCTCCAGCTGTTGTTCTCCTGAGGTGAAGCAGCACAGGCTTTATTGTAAGAAGTTATCGAGAAGTAAATCCAAAGAACGTTTTGTAGCAGTCCGACAACTACATTTGCGAGCATGTTGTAGGAGTATGAAAACGTTATCAGGGAAAGATATCCAATATGAGCCAAATATGCGGAGACACAGATGAATATCAAGATGTTTCTATAGAGTGCGCGATCAGGTAGATCAAGTCTAAAGGTGCGAACTGCAGCAGTGAAAAACCCGTAGCTGATTGTCAATCCAGCAGAAAAGTAGTCAAGACGCTCAGTGAGCATAAAGTCTCGTACATGGAAGACCGAAGACCAGATCCAGGCATTCATACCAACAAAAGCAAATCCAGTATAAACATAGATCAGGAAAGCTGGGATGGCTTGCTGGGTCTTTCCAGCTTGAGTCAGTTTCCGGATCTCAAGCAGCCCAAAGTAATGTGGAAGGAAGTTCAAAATTGAGAAGAAAACTGAAGCAGGCTCCTGGACTCCAAGAATTCTATCGAAAGGCCATTTTCCATGAAACTGTTCAATTGACAGACCATGATATATTCTAGATGCAGTAACTAGCTTTTGACAAGTATAGTCGCAGTTTTGGGGGCATGTCCAGAGTAGTAGTCGAAGATGAAGAGGTAGAGTATAATCTTCACTCGAGCATTTGCTAGCTACGCAATTGCTCACGCATTCTGTAAATTGAGGAAGTCTGTCACCAACAGATGCTGAAACTGGCAGTGCCAGTAAAATCAAGCCAACAGCAATCAGCACTGTTACCGAGCGAGTCTGTTGCGTGAACATTTTGAAGGATTATTGAGGTTCCTAGAAGGTTCCTGGAAGGTTGACAGCAGGATATATCTGAGTATTTCAGTTGGGTTGGGGTTAAAAATTACGCGTGGAGAATATCAATATATGAATATATCAATAGAGAATATCAATAGAGAATATCAATAGAGAATATCAATAGAGAGTATATCAATAGATAATAAATCAAGTAAATATGTTGAAGAATATAAATATCATAAATTAGCTTATAAGGTATGCTTATAAGTTATCATAGCTTATAAAGTGTTTTTGAAAGCGATTCGCAGTTGTTTCAAGAATAAATTCAAACGACGTGAACTATTGAGATTGTTCACAATAGGCTGAATTATATCGTCTTGCAACTCAGGAATACACTTGACTACTCGATAATCTGGATTTGAGAGATCTAAAACGCAAGAAAAGCATCTGTTGTAGTCTTTCTCATCAATATTTGTAAAAACGAATCTGAGAATATCTTCCTGGACACCTTCTATTCGAAGTCCTAGCGTTTGTTCCCAGAAAAATACTTCTGGCGATATCTGTGACATTTGATCATTCAACACTTTGCGTTCCTTCTGCTGAGTTTCTTTGGTCTTTCTAATGTTTTCCTTAACTGTATCTATCTCTTCGAGTAGTTGGCGCTTGATCTGAGCCATCTCATCCTGTTTGGCCTGGAAACTGTCAATGGCTTCTTTGCCTTCTTCAATCTCCCGTTGACGAGCAGCTCTTACTATAAACCAAAAATTAGCTAAAACCCATAAGAATTAAGCTCACGTACAATTGAGATGCTCTTGCTCCTTCTTTCTATACTCTTCAATGTTTGCAATAAGAGTCTTTTGCGATTCTATATATATCAGTGTCAGATGATAATCCTTCTAAACATTCAATAATTTACCTCTCAGCTCTATCAGTGACTTTGAGTAGCTATTTCTGTCTTCAAGAATGCTTTCTCTTCCTTTTGATATATGTCTGTCGAAAGAATTCAAAAAGAGATCCATTCTTTCTTTCAGTCGATCAAACCCAAGGTCAAACGCTGGAATTGAAGACACATTTGACGCCCGGGCTGGAGAACTCGGCTCTTGCACCTTAGCTACAAATTTACTATTATCGTCGGTCATGGTAAATGGATACTTTTATCGCGTCGAAAGAATTTAGTATATATACATCTCAGTTTGGAAATTAAACCTTACCCTGAAATATATTTTGAACTGTACAAAAAAATTTCAAGCGAATTTGTTCCTGACTTCATTGACAACCCACATGGACATAATTCAATATGGCAAAGAAAGCTACAAAGAAGGATAAGGAAGCCAAAAAGGCTCGAATGGCAGAGAAGAATGCTAAAAATGTAGCTAAATCTGATTCCAAGTCGAAAAAGATGGCCAAAAAGATGGGTGGTGAAGAAGAAGATGATATGACTATTGACGAGATTTTGGCAAAGTACGCTCAAGAGCAAGAAGAATTTCAATCAGTTACAATCACAAACTGCGATCCTCCTACACGAAGGGTAAACGCTACAATGGTAGCTTCTCCAGTCCAAGGGAAAAACGAGTTTTTCATGTTTGGTGGTGAGACTATGATAAAACAGAAGCAGGATGATTCAGGTGGAATCAAAAAAGGTAGCACTACGAACATGGCAGCCTTTTATAACGATCTGTATTCCTACTCACTTGATACTGATCAATGGAAAAAGATCACTTCACCCAATTCTCCTTTACCAAGAAGTGGCCATAGTATGTGCGTTCATCCCAGTGGAGTTATTCTCATGTTTGGAGGTGAGTTTTCATCTCCAAAGCAAACCACTTTCTACCATTATGGTGATACCTGGATCCTGGACCCTCAATCAAAAGAATGGACAAAAATCGAAACTAAGAAGGGACCTACAAGTAGATCTGGTCACAGAATGACTTATTGGAAGAATTATGTGTTGCTCCATGGAGGATTCCGAGATCTATCTACAGCCGTTTATCTTAACGACTTGTGGGCTTTTGATGTCACTTCATACAAATGGCACCAAGTTGAGTTTCCTCCAACTCATATGGTTCCAGATGCTAGGTCAGGACACAGTTTTGTGCCATCGCCAGAAGGTGGTGTTATTTGGGGTGGATACTCCAAGGTGAAAGCTGGAAAGGGTCTTCAAAAGGGTAAAGTGCACACTGATTCATGGCTCCTTAAGATGAAGCCTGATTTAAAAGGAGTAAGATGGGAGCGAAGAAAAAAAGCACCATTTGCTCCTTCAGCTCGAGTTGGATGCTCAATGGTTTACCATCGAGGCCGTGGTGTGCTATTTGGTGGTGTCTTTGATACAGAAGAAACTGAAGAGTCTCTCGAAAGTGTTTTTTACAATAATTTATATGCATACCAGATTGAGCAGAACAAGTGGTTTTCACTATCTTTGAGAGCAGCTAGAAAAAGAACTGTGCAAACAGTTATATCAAAGAGTCAGCAAAAGAGTGAACGAGAAGCTGATCTGGAAGCTAACTTATCAAAGCTCATGGCTGAAAATCTTGAAATAGAGGAAAAAATACAGGAAGTGCAAGATGAAGAAGAGGAAGAACAACCGAAAATCAGAGAATATCCAATCGTCAATGGTTTACCGCATCCAAGATTTAATGTTTCTTCTTGTGTTGTGAATGATACTTTATTCATCTATGGAGGTATTTGGGAGAGAGGTGAACGAGAGTTCCATTTGGACAGTTTGTACTCAGTCGATTTAGGTAAACTTGACGGACTCAAAGTGTACTGGGAGAACCATGCCGAGCTGGAAGAAGAAAACGAGGATGAAGACGAAGAGGAAGACGACGAATATGACGATGACGATGAGGAAGAAGAGACAGACAGAGTGCTAGAATCGGAGGAGGAGGAAGAGGAAGAAGAAGAGGAAGACAAGGAGCCAGAAGGTGAGCCAGATCCGAGACCTTGGTTACCTCATCCCAAACCCTTTGAGACTCTGAGAGCATTCTATCAACGTACACAAAACGAGCTTATGAAATGGGTTCTGGGTAGCGAGCGCGATGCTCGCGGTAAGGATTTAAAGAAGAGTGTATTTGATCTGGCTGAAGATCGTTGGTGGGAAAGACGAGAGGAGGTACGTGTTGCAGAGGATCAATTTGAAGAACTAGGTGGAGTTGATGATGTTATTGAGAGAGATCCTGCAAAGACAACCAAGTCTCGTAGATGATTCAATTTAAGTCTAATATACTGTGAATATGGAAAGTACAAATGGGAGATAGCCATGAAGAATGCAATACGGTAGAGCTCACCAGTCACTGTAGGTCTTTTTATCTTTTTTATCACAGTTTTCTCCTCCGCAATTGCAGCATTCACCATTAGGGCCCTTGCCTTGACGAGGCTTTACTGAAGTCGCTGGATCTGCTTTGAACACCCGCTTAGGAGAGGTAGGAGAGGTAGGAGTTGGTCTATTGGCGGTGCTATCAATAGAGATTGGAATAGGAGAGCTTAGCTGATTCATGGTTCGAAATGTTGATTGAGGATGTTGATTGAGGATGTTAATAGTAGTCGATTGACAGTAGGACGCAGTTGATTGAGAGTAGAATGATCGCCAGCGGTCAAGGAATAATGTCAATGAAACAGGAGTAGCAGAAGATGGTTCATGCAGATTTAAAAAAAAAAATTAAATCTGAATTCTAATGACAAAGGAGAAATCTGAATACAAATAAACCAGACCACTTTTTGCGAGTGGTAAACACTGTTAAACTCGGAATAAACGAGCCAATAACATTTACGTATGCGGTGTACCTTCCATTTTAAGTATATCAGATGGGTCTATCTGTAGTTGACAGGACTTTGACAGGAACGTAGACACAAACATGCAAACCACCGAGAAAGCCCATGATAGCATGTATTAGATTGCCTGGTTAGAAAGTATATTAACAAAAAGTGCATACTTTGTATAAATTAAGTATTAGCTAGACAAGGCCGACTGTCTTATGTAAATGACGGATCGTAGATATCTTCATAGCTAGTACCGTGCGTGTTCATGCTATGATGGCTGTATTGGCCCAGTTTGGAGAAAGTCTTGATTTGCTTCCGTCAGTAGAATGGATCAAGTTATCCAGGTTGACTCTCGAGTATATTTGCCAGTTTTGAGAAGATTCGATAATAACATCGGGACTATAAAAGATGATTTTACCATCAACAAATTCCGCTGGTTTGCAAGTTAGTTTAAAGTTTTAACGGTTTCACAGGGCACACTTACAGTTCATGTTTTGGAATCCTGACTGCTGGATTCTCGACTCCACGATGGTGGTGAACTCTGGCCAAATATGATATTCTTTCGGTAGCGTGTTGCTCATATCTTCGACAATGAACCGATATTCGCCTCGAGGTATCGATACGCCGCCAGTGAGCTTCACTCCTTCTAGTCTGCTTTTAGTCGGTTGCAAGAGCAGCAGAAATTCTACTCCATGAGAATCGATATCAGCCGTCCAAATGCCACGCCAGGGAAATTCTTCTGTTGGCTTCAAAAATTCAGGGTCTATTTTCCAAAAGGTTTCTGTGACCAGCGAAGAGGCCAATGCACTGCTGAATGAAGGAAACTTCTTGAGTCTGAACAAGTTCGGACTTGGTGGCGTCGAGCCTACTATGAAGTGGCCGGCAAAGTCGTTATGGCTCACATTTCGAGCTCGCTCAGAGCTGGGGATGGTGAATGGCGGCCATAAGCTCATGCTTCGGTTTATTCGTTCAGGTCTCAGTGAAGCCACCCTCATTACCCCAAATATTGCACCTCCAGTCCTGGGATATATCCACATTCCTGACTCTCTATCATACTGAGTAGAAGGTCCTAGTTCTAAATAAGGTCCAAACAAGCTTGCCTTCACCAGTTTTATCTGGTTTTCAATCATTCGATGCATGTCTAATTCTGATTCTATCATGTCTTCTTCATTTGCCGCTCCTGTCATACCAACTCTTAACATTTTGTAGAAACTGATTTGGCCAGATTCAGAATTGTATTTCGATATAAAGACACTTCCAAACTGTACATTGTCTCCAAACCATAGTGAATTGTGAAGCCAGAAGAAGGGATATAGTTGTGAGTATAGCTCATATGCTGAACGGTATGGCTCTGGAGAACAAATGTTCAAATCATTGATGAGCTTTTGCCATACCACATCGCGCTCCAGAACTATCCTTTGAAAACGCTTACATGTCAATGCAACTGCAATTACTGATGGTCCCGGTAGACTGCAAAGTATATCGTCAATTAACTCGAGAGGAAGCTGTAAAAAGCGGGCACTGGAAGTCATTTTATTTAACCCATAAACGGATGTGCGCAAAGTGGTCTTGAGAGTTTGCGATTGTAAGACCTAGGAGCGTTGATGCTGGATATCGCTCTGCTGGAGATGGAGATGGAGATGGAGATGGAGATGGAGATGGAGATGGTGATGGTGATGGTGATGGAGATGGTGATGGTGTTGTTAATGGTGATGGTGTTGGAGTTGGAGCGTATTGTAGGTGATGGTGTTGGAGATGGTGTCGGTGCTGTTGCAGTTGCTGTTGTTTGTGACTATTGCAGTTACTGTTGCTGCTGCTGTTGCTGCTGCTATTGATGCTATTGATGCTGCTTCTGCTGCTGCTTCTGCCACTGCTTCTGCCACTGTTGCTTCTGTTGCTGCCACTACCACTGGTGTCGTTCAATAAGCACTGGAACTGCTAGTTTACAGTTGATGAAACCAGTTTATGCCTTTGTCGCTATTGCTGCCACGATGTTCTACGGTTTCTACTGTCACTGCCGCTGCTGCTACTACCACTGATAGCTATAATGCTGATGCTGATGCTGATAATGATGCTGATAATGATGATGAAGGCGAAAATAAAAAGTTCGTTAGAAATTGTTGTAGGGTAAATGTTCTGGAGCTAAACTGTGCACCTAAATGAGGTCGTTTTTGGCTTCAAACTCTGTCCACCGAGACAAAACTCGCCCGTTTCAAGTTGTTGTGTTCAGCACTTTGAAAGCTCGTTAACAATGGCCCTCGTTGTAGATACTAAAGCCAGATGATTGTTGCAATTCTTAAGCTTTCACCTACCAGTTTTTTTTTTTCGTACGGAGCCTGGGGAAGTCTGAACAAAGCCTGGGACAGTCCTGAACCAAATTCTCGGGCGGTTGCCAACTACGCTGCTGCCCTTCCGGCCCAGACTAAATATTTGGTCATGTGATATATAGTATCACGTGATATACAACAACAAAAATGGCGATGTTTACTTTATAAATCCGCAGCTATATTGCTACGATTCGACCTTTTATACTATTCTCTAACAGCTTCATTCAGCTCATACTATGGACTCCTCATCTGACTTTAAAAAAACGAACTCGATAGTTAGAATACTGTCTTTAAACACATGGTAAGGGATATATACGTCCATTCCATATAGTACTAACCATTATATCCAGGGGTCTTAAGTTTGTATCCAAGTTTCGAGAAGAGCGTCTCACCGAGATTGCTCAGAGGCTCTCTGCCTATGGCGACAGATATGACATTGTCGCCCTGCAAGAAGTTTGGGTAGAATCAGACTACGAACGGATCAAGGAACTTACCAGACACCAGTTCAAGTATCGCAAATACTTCTACAGTGGCATTTTGACCGGTCCTGGACTGCTGGTTTTGTCAAAGTGGCCCATTGACTATGCCTCCGTTTACCGATATCCTCTTAATGGGCGCCCGAGCGCTTTCTTCAGAGGAGACTGGTATGTTGGAAAATCAGCTGCTACTTGTGTTATTCGCCATCCCCAGAGAAACATTGAAATCATCAACACCCATATGCATGCTCCATATGGTCCTGGTGATGCTGCTTATACGTGCCATAGAACAGCTCAGGCTTGGGAACTAGCCCGTATGGCTAAGCGAGCATCTGATTGCGGGCATCTGGTTGTTGTTGTTGGAGACATGAACTCAGTTCCCGGAAGTTTAACTCATCGCCTTTTGAATCTGGTTGGCAGGCTCTCTGACAGTTGGCAAGACCGCCATGGCGAGTTCAAAGGAGATATTGGGTCTTTGGCTCCTTCAGATCAGATCATCATGGCTGGAACTACATGTGATAGCCAGCTGAACACATGGAGAGCTCAGAGAAGGATCGATGAAGCCTGTCGACTTGACTATATATTTTATGATAGCTCGTATGCTACTGTCGATGACGCTCGGGTGTCTTTCATTGACCCCATTCCTGGAATTGGTTCAGTCTCAGATCATTTCGCTGCAGAAACTGACCTGGAAATCAACAGTCAAATCGTTCCTAAATCACAAGTGAACAATGATGATTTGCGCTTACTATACACTGACATTCTAGAGCTGATTGACCAGTATAAAGGAACTAGTATCATGCAAGCGAAGCTTAGAAATTATCACTTCATCTTGTCGTTCATTGTTGTTATTGCTTTACTTATTGCTGTCTTTTGGGGAGCTATTGATCGTGCTTGGGTAGGCTTTTTGTTCATGCTTGTCGCAGTATTGGTTGCACTTACTGGTCTTATTGATGGTCTTATTGGATTCTTGTTTGGAAGATGCGAAATGCGAGGGCTACGAGAGTTTGAGAGTGAAATCGAGCTCGCTCGTCATGTACTAGATTAATTACACTTATTGCATTTTCTCAACATTATTTTATCTGCATTTTTTTGTTTTTTGAATCAAGTATTTGCACGTATTAATATAAGTCTTGAATTTAATCATTTTTATCATTATTGTCATTTTTATAATTCTTCAATCATTTTTTAATCATTTTTGTCAAATTTAATTTAAATATTAGAGATTTTTTTAAAAAATTTTAATATTTGTGATTT
Organism: Geotrichum geniculatum; assembly: GCA_030566045.1. NCBI lineage: Eukaryota > Fungi > Ascomycota > Dipodascomycetes > Dipodascales > Dipodascaceae > Geotrichum > Geotrichum geniculatum. The sequence goes on along the minus strand of JAJMHM010000006.1, from coordinate 37,897 downwards.
TTTAATCATTTTTTTTTTAATATTTGTGGTTTTTTTAGAAATTTTTAATATTTGTGATTATTTTTTATCATTTTTTTGATATTTGTGATTTTTTTTAATCTTTTTTTTAATCTTTGTGATTTTTTAATCTTTTTTTTAATATTTGTGACTTTTTAATCTTTTTTTCATGTTTTGTGTTTTTTATTTTAATGTTTGTGATTTTTTTAATATTTGTGATTCTTTAATATTTGTGATTTTTTAATCGTTTGTGATATTTTAATCTTTTGTGATAATATTTTGTAATATTATTTTTGTATTATTATTTTTTTGATTTTTAATTATTCTGATTAGTATGAAATAAATTCAAATGAACTTATAACCGGCATATGTAGAATTGATTATTTATTGAGTACAATCTGACGAGATTTTTCTTGATTAATGCCCAACAGTGTAGAATATTGCCTTCGGCTTGATTTACTAAATCTTGTGACAATCTAAACACTTCATTTTGAGCTTGAGGCTTCCATGGCCAAAAGCCCGGATAAACCCAAGTTTCGGTGTTCTATGTTCGGAAAAAATATACCCAGTTAGCAATATGGCATGTTTGGCTTTTTTAAGTTGATATAGGACCCTTGGAAGATCATCTTCATATGTTTAGTGAATTTAAACGATATGTTATGGAATAGCACTGCAAAATTTCGAAATGTCATCTTGCACATGGCTGTTTCATTGAGTTTTCTCATCAGGACTTGTGATATATTGACAGTTACTGCTCGAAACAGTTTCTAAGGAATTCGCACTCGAGCAAACATCTTAAAGCAACCTGATTCACTCGTCCTTCACATGAAAATGGTTCATTAGAAATGGTTTTTTTTGTATTAATGCGACCGCTCTGAAACATTTGTAAATTGACTCTGAGAGTTGCTCGCTAACGCTGGAAATATTGAACAGCTGCTGCCCGTAGAAATCCATTTAGAGTACTTGTAAACATCTATTCCATAATGTTGTAGGCACTCATACTTGTAACAGTTCACTCATTTAGTTATTGGTAATACTGAAAAATAAATAACAAAATAATCTGTAATACTTCTAAATGAACAGTTATTGAAGCTCACAATTAGCCGTTTTTGACCGCATTTTTTCATATGAAAGTAGCTAGAGCTCTCTCTGGATTTTCCTGAAATTAAACTTAAACCTTGATTCAGCGAGATCTTTCACAAGCCAGTTAATATCTTCTAAATCTTTTCTCGACACATGCTTCCTTCTAGACTTCACTCAAATCAAATTTGAAAGATGGCAGATATATATGAGAGAAACTCCTCGAGGCATACGGGTTCTGCAATCAGTCGCTCCAGCTCTCAAGATTTGGCCAGGCAAAAACAAGGATCCATCGATACTTTTCTACAGCTGCTCACTAGCTCTATGAAGATAACCTCAAGCACAGAAAGTGACGAAGACGAGTATGACAAAGAAAGCAGCCGACAATCACCATCAGATCAGGAAGATAAATCACCTACAACAGCAATGCCGCTACCTTTACGGTCCGTCAGGGAGCATACGACGTTCAAGCCGACGGATTCGTACTATGTTAACTTGACCGACGAAGATCTAACTGATCAAGACGACTCGATAAAAGAATTCATTAAAACGACAGACCAAAAAGTCCAGTCTCTAGACGACTTGCCCAGAGCAAAATATATCAAAAACCTGCTGCATAACAGCTCAGAAGACCAAGTCTTCCTGGCAGGTAAGTCAGTGTTTTGTTTCTTTCAGCGCTCAATCTAACTCTTTGCTAGATTATCCGTGCTGGCTTTTGAAAAATATCCTGCTCGAAGGTAAATTCTATGTCACCTCGAGGAATGCCTGGTTTGTAACTCATTTACCGGAGAGGAATGGCCAAACCATCTTTTCTGGAAACTTATCTAAAAAGAAAAAGTCCAGTAGCAGCTTCAACAGATACTGGTTTGTTCTCAAGCAGGGAAGTTTGTGCTACTACAATTCTCCAAATGAATCCTACTTCCCAGCGGGAATGATCGATCTCAAGACTTCAGTCAAAGTTGTGATCGATAGCGACTCCGAAGAAAGCTCCAACTCTTTCATTTTCCATCTATATACCGAAGACCGCAAACACACATTCAAATCAGACTCTAAATCAATAGCCCACGAGTGGATCCGAGCCCTCAACAATGAAATTTTTCGCACCCATAACGTTGGCGACACTGTCGAAATCAAAATTCCTCTAGAAAGCATCATGGAAACTGAAGACAGTAAGATTTTTGACATTTTCGACGCCATGAAGCTTAAGGTCCTGGAACCCTTTGAGACCGACAACATGACCGACTATGTGCTGGCGTTCCCTAAGTCTACCCTCGGAAGAATTCTGCCAGCACTGGCGCTGCGTCGTGCTAGCAGAATTGTCAATAACAAATCTCACTCCCCGGCGGACTCTTCGTCTTCCCGAAGTGCGGTAGGCAGAGTGCGAGACTCGACCTTTTCCGAACAAACCAGTCCTGCGAGCATGTCTCCTCCTGCAACGCCTACCAGATCACAGTCTGCTATGGCCCCCACCTCTCCTGGCCCGTTTACGACCATTGGAAAGAGAGTGTCAAAGACTCTAAGTCATTTTGTCTCATCGAGATCAACCTCTCCGACAAGACTCGAGGACGAAGGGGTCCCTCTCATGGAGCAACTCGAGGAGCATGAAAAACTGAGCATCAGCGGTTCTTCGACGCCCAAAAAGAAGCACAAAGCTTCCAATATAGTCGGTGGGTCTTCAGTGAAGCATTATAGCACCGAGGTTTTCGATGAAAGTGATAAGTACCTGGTTTCAGGCGAATCGCTCGTTAAGAGCACTAAAAACTTTCAAAAACACTTCTCTTTCGATGAATCGGAGGAGCTAGTAGCCAGTTATCATGCTTATATTGTAAAAAGCATCTTCACCAGTGGAAAAATATACATCAGCACCAACTACGTTTGCTTCAGGAGCACCTTCCCAGGCACCAAAACTGTCATGATTGTTCCACTGAAAGATATAGTTAGCATTAAGCCGGACTCTGGGTATATTTTATGCTCTCATAGCTTGCTTCTCATTCTGCAGGATGGCCGAGAAGTAACGTTTGATTTCTCGTCCGTCTCCATGAGAAAAGATGTCATTGATACCATTTCGAAATGCATGACTGTTAACGAAAAGCGTCCACCCATTGAAATGGCTATCTCTGACCATGAAAAGCAACTTCGCAGTGCCCGCCTGCTCACATATCATGACGAAGTAACTTCTAATGCTGCGCGCTCGGAGATTTATAGCACAGGAGTCGTTGAGACTTCTTACGATATCCCTCTGGGTAGCAAACCGGCTCGGCCTCTCAAGTTCACATTGTTAACTATCGGATCCCGAGGTGATGTTCAGCCGTACATTGCACTAGGGCTCGGCCTGATGAAAGAAGGTCACTCAGTGCGTATCGTTAGCCATTCGGAATATCGTTCGTGGGTTGAGAGCTATGGAATTGAGTATGCTGAGATTGCTGGCGATCCTGGTGAGCTTATGAAGCTGATGATTGAGCATGGAACTTTTTCTTTGGCATTTTTCAAAGACGCAGTCGCCAACTTCAGGTCCTGGATAGAAGAACTTCTAGACACTTCGTGGGTGGCTTGTCAAGGCAGCGATATTCTGATAGAGAGTCCAAGCGCAATGGGCGGTATTCACATTGCTGAAGCACTGGGCATCCCATACTTTAGAGCAATGCCTATGCCTTGGACGCGAACGCGATCTCATCCTCATGCTTTCATGATGGCTCCAGAGTTCAAGAAGAGTGGATCATACAATTATATGAGCTATCTTCTGTTTGACAATGTGTTCTGGAAGGGTATAGCTGGCCAAGTTAACAAATGGCGAGTTTCTAAGCTCGGGCTACCAAAAACCAGCCTGGATGCTCTTCAACAGACCAAGGTTCCGTTCATGTATAATGTTAGCCCGAGTGTTATGGTTCCTCCAGTTGACTTCAGTGATTGGATTCAAATCACCGGATACTGGTTTCTGGACGAAGGAGCTTCTTTCGAGCCTCCAGAGGACTTGGTTGCCTTCATCCAGAAAGCCAAAAAAGACAATAAGAAACTCGTTTATATTGGTTTTGGGTCGATTGTAGTTCCCAAGCCATTAGAACTGACAAAGGCTGTTATTGAAGCTGTTCAGCAAGCCGACGTGAGATGTATCCTTTCCAAGGGCTGGTCCGACAGATATGGAGCGTCTGACAGAGATGTTCTTGAAGTAGACCTTCCTCCAGAGATCTATCCCATCAAGGCTGCTCCTCATGACTGGCTCTTGCCTCAGCTAGACGCTGCGGTGCATCACGGTGGCTCCGGAACCACTGGAGCAAGTTTGAGAGCTGGATTGCCTACTGTTATCAAGCCATTCTTTGGCGACCAAATGTATTATGGCGACCGTGTCGAAGAACTGGGAGCCGGTATCTGTCTCAGAAAACTTACAGTTTCACAGCTCTCCAAGGCCCTGATTGAAGTAACTACAAATGAGAAAATCATTAGTAGAGCAGAGAAGCTGGGCAAACAAATTCGCAGTGAAGACGGCGTAAGCACTGCAATTGCCTTCATATACAGACATTTGGCGTATGCCAAATCACTGATCAAACCTAGGACTGGAAATAGCGGACGGGAATCGTTTGACATTAGTGGAGGAGCTAGAAGAGACTCTGTTTCGAGTGTCGAGAAGCTGACTGAATCCGTAGAAAATGACTTTAAAGCTCTGGAAGCATCATAATTTATCTAATTTGTGCACAATGACTGCTTTCTTTCGTTGGCACTTAACAGGACAGACAATAATATTCCAAATACCTACGCTATATGATAATTTCCTATGCAAAATGGATGCCGACTTTGTGGAAGGCGTAGAGAAGCTTGAGGAAGTCGGTCTCATCGAGCTTTCCTGCACGCTGTTCACCGAGCCCAGTGTCCGTGAGAACTTGGTCCACCTTATCCTTCACTACCTGAGCCAAATTCATGTCCATGTCAATGTCCTCTCCACCTTGAGCTTGTTGAGCTGAAATGTAAGACTTGTAGTTCTTTTCTAAAATGCCCATGACTGTTGACGATTTGAACCCAGCAGAGATTGTTCTGTTTTTTCTCACGAAGCAAATACGCAGAAGCCCGTCCCATTCGTTGAAATCGACTGGAGGACGGGGAGTCTTGACTTCGATACGGACGACTGAGGATTCAACTTGTGGTGGTGGACGGAAGTTATTCTTTCCAACTTTCATAACATGAGTGATTCGAGCCCACATCTGAGCATTTACCGACAAACGACAGTACAAAGCTTCACCGGGACGTGCCAACAGACGGAGGGCAAATTCTCTTTGAAACATGAGAATAGAGACCCGGGGAGGTCTAGGCATGTTGAGCAGCTTAAACACCAACGGCGAGGAAATCTGGTAGGGAGTGTTTGAGATGCAGATATCGTGATATGGTAGCTCGGTTTTGATACAATCACCAAGCATGATCTCCAGTTTTTTCTGCTGAGGTGTGCCTTGAACACGCTTTGTTACTTCTGAGGCCATACGAGGATCCATTTCAACGGCGATAACTTTCTTTGCCTTTTCCAAGATTCGCACGGTCAAGTTACCAGTGCCTGGACCAACTTCAAGAACAGTATCGCTTGGACGAATCTCTGCTTTGTCGACAATGCCTTGGGCAACCAAAGGATTCTTGAGAATATGCTGACCGAATCCCTTGTTCATGGTGAAGACGTTGACTCCCTTCTTTGCTGCGGTTTCAGCAGAGGCACCAGCGGCCATTGCTGTACTCACATTGCGAGATGGTTTGGCTCTTGCAGCTTTTGGCATCTTGATGGTTCACGATAGGAAAGAAGGTGAAAAAAAATAATTTTTTATCAGGTTGGGACAAATTGGGACTTTACAAATGCCCATCTTGGAATACAAAAGCAAACCTCCCATTCTTCTTAACATCTACAAGTTATAGAATACAAGTTTTAGAATACAAGAATACAAGTTATAGAAGATTACAGATATGTTCAAATCTATTGGAAACATGTTTAAAGGCTCTGAGGATCGCGAGCCACCGCAAAAGCTATCTCTCGTTTATGGAAAGTCCTCATATGCCTTGGAGTTCACTGAAGACGATTATAACGCTGAAGAAACACCAAAAAAAGGAGTAACAGTGCTATCGCTGAAGTTTATCGCGTCGCGGATTCTGACTCCAAAAATCTTGACAAATAGCAAGGCCAATGGCGGTTCGCAGAATGCTGAGTCGGGCTCCTCTGGCTCTGGTGCCAAACTGATCAACCCAAGTAACTTTACGTTGATACATCGTGGTAAAAAGCTAACGGAAGACAAAAGAGCTCTTGTCGACTACAATATCAGAGATGGAGATAAAATTCTGGTGATGGTTTCAAATCCTGAAAGAGTTGCTGCCGCCGCTGCTGCTGCTACGAGATCAACCAAGAGTGAGAAGAAGGCCAAAACTTCAACAATGGCCGCCATACCAAAAGGATTCCCAAAGAAGACGCCAGAGGAACAGATTCAAGAGGTCCTGGACCAGGTCGAGAAAGACATTGCTCCAATGGTCAACCAATTTGTAGAGTCACCGCCTGCTGGCCAGGAAGCCTTGAAGGATAAACATCATAGAATATCTGAGTATGTTATGAGACAGGTATGAAGAGTTACATGGAAGACTAACAGCCTTTAGGACAATTTTACAAAAGATGTTCCAGATGGATGGGATAGATGTTAGTGAAAGCGCTGAAGTTCGGCAGAAACGTAAAGACGCTATTAACATCATGAACAAATATCTAGCTAGAATTGATGAAGTATATAACCCGGAATCCAGCCAGGAGAAGCTATAGCCAGGCAAGATACTTATGAAAATAGCACTTCATTGTCAATAACAATCTCATGTCCGAGCTGTTTTTCAGCCCATCCCCAAAGCTTTATGATGTCCTTGATTTTGGACTCTCCTCGTAGCCCTCGTTTCTTCAAAAGTGCCGAGTTAACGTCCTTTGCAACGACAGCTCGTAGCTTGAGGTCCAGCAGCGGCATCTTTTCAACGCATAGTAACGCCATTGTGTCTTCCAAATCTTTCAAGTGCTGAGAGTTTTTGGCAGCCCGTTTTGACAAGAATGCAGATGCAAATTGAAGAATTGGTTCAATGTCTTTGCTCGAGAATTGGTAGTCTCGAGAGCGATCTGGCAAGTTTCTCATGAGTTCGATCAGTTGTAGCTGTAGCAGCTTGAAATGCAAATCCGAGTCCATATCCAACAGTTCAGGTTCAACGTCGTTGATCTTCTCAATGGCTTCCTCGACCTTTCCTTCGTAAATCAAGCTCTTGATAGTCATTCGTTCTTTCACAGAGTTGTCATCACCTTGAGGATCTCCGGTTTCCTGGTCGGATATCTGTACTTTTGCTTCATTGGCAAAGTTGATGGCGGTGTTTTGGTAGCCTTCTATGATGAGATAGTTCATTACTAGAGAATCCAAGTCTTTCTTTGGGATCTTTAGCTCGCTTAGTCGGTTGGCCCATTCTTTTGATGAGTACTTTTTAACTTCAGTTGGGCCTGACATTATGGAGAAGGTATTTGGAGTGGCGGAAGTTGGGTAGGCTGGGGTAAACAAATATAAGTACAAAAAAAATCAGGCACAACACTATTAAGACTATTATTTTCTAGTTTAAGCTATGTTTCTGAATTTTATGTTGAAGCGTGGTTTAATTCGTTTAATCTGTTCAGTTTCTGGTATAATCTGTTTAATCTGTTTAATCTGTTTAATCTGTTTATTCTGTTTATTCTGTTTATTCTGTTTAATCTGTTCATCTCTGTTCATCTCTGGCTCATCTCTGTTCAATCTGTTCAAACCTCTGGTTTAACCGTACTATTTGCTTAACAGTCTCCCAATCATCGTGCTCAGCAAAGTCCAAAATAATGATTCCACACTCAGTTCCTACTCCTATTATACCCTTACGGACGTAATCTGCGACTCTTGTAGGCCAACACTTCCAGTTGAACAAATTGGAGCCGGAACAGTAGTTGAGAAATAGCTTTTTGATTTCATTGTTGTTTTGATCCAAAACCAATTGACTATGGAACTGAACTGCCCTTTGGATCTGGTCATTAACGTATTTCGTTTTTGTAGCAAAGTCGGCAGGAGTCATGACTTTATACCAATCTTGAACTACAAATGAGCCATAATCACCAAAATAAGTGTTATTATCCCACCACGAGGCCGCAAAGCCAAAGGTATGTCTACGAGCCTCGTCAATGAGTCCAAAGCGTCGAAACAGAATAGCTTTTCCTCGAACTCTGCCCAATTCTGGGATATCGTCGTCCAGGTACCATTTGTCTTGATAGGGCGTGATATAATTGTCCCAGATCAGATCAGGAAACTCATCGTCTGTCCATTTACCTAGACCTTCTTGTTTCATGGATACAATGACGGTTTCTGAGGGATGCTCATCGAGGAATTGGAAAATATCTCGAAGCACTTGAGTTAACTTGACCGGTTTGACAAGTCTCACTGGAGTAGCACCATGAATTAATTGCAATTGTTTTCGACCAATATACGTTCTTGCGAGTCGTAGATCAATGAATCGAATGCCATTTTTCAACTGCTTTTTGACAGAGCTTGCTTGACATTGCACGCTGGGTAGTGAAAAGTACGCTGCAGCAGAGTTATGAGTTCCTGGAAGTGAAATCTTTGATATTGGAGTTTGATCTCCGATTCGATTCATCCAGCAGCTCAAGTTATCCATTTCAAATAAGGTACAGAAATGGAGGTTTGTTTATGTTCTGACAAGATATTTGTAAAAAATGTTCATTGAAACGAGTACAAATTATAGGAAAGTATATTCCAGATATACCAAATATTAGATTAAAGCAAAACAAACAAAACCAGAGACCGTAAAGTGTAGAGATCAGTATAGATCAATCGTAAAGATCAAAATGAAGCAAAGTGTAGCAAAATGATGAGATGATGAGATGAAGTAAAGTGTAGAGATCAAGCAATAACACAATACATATTTGTAGCATCTTTTTCAACTCCGTGTTGTGAATAGTCTTTGTCTGTCTAAAGTTAGTATGAAAGATGTTTAAGAGGTTTAATAGACTTACAAGAACCGTAATTCATTGTGATGTATTGAAATTTGGAGTTTGGAGTTTGGAGTTTGTAGTTTGTAGTTTGGAGTTTGTAGTTTTTAGTGAATTGATTGTGTGGATTGATTGTTTGAATACTGGATTTGAGAGGAATTTGTGTTGAATTTATAACTGAAAAAGCTGAGCTTTACCGATACAGAAGGAATAAACCATTTCGTTAATATAGCTGGAATGCTGGATGTTGGCTTTTGTGTTTCAGTATACTGAAAATTTAGTTTGGCGTAGTGAAAAAAAGGACCTGGGCTATTCCTTTTTGGGACCTGACAATCACAGAAACAAAGCTGGATATAGTTACGAGATTGATCGAAGCTTTATAGATGGGCAATTGAAACTAGCCGTGAAGGCAAAGTAGCCATGAAGGCGATTTCAGGTCAATTGCAGACGTGGTATTGAAACAAACCTTGGAGAATATGTATCTGAAATACTAATACTACGTGGGAGCTTAAAGATTGAGAATGAAGATTGAGAGTGAGAACGAGAGTGAGAGTGAAGATTTTGAGGAGCTTTGAGACTTTTTAGAGCTTCGAGACTTTTTAGAGCTTCGAGACTTTGTAGAGCTTCGAGGTTTTGTAGAGCTTTGAAACGTGAAAAGTTTTAAAGATTGAAAGGACCTGAAGCCTCTACGAGCAGTTGTCAAAGAGTATGAAATGTAAATAACGCTGAGCCTACAGGATAGACTTTGGTAGTAGTCTAGACTTAGTCTTCTCGGTAGTATTTCTCGGTAGTATTTTCATCTGTTGAAATGTCAATATTAAGATCCAAAGTATCCAAAATACGTGCAGGTCTACATGATGAAATTACTTGACTAGACTTTTTTAAGTGTCGACAAAGAGATCTAGAAGTTAATTTAAATATCGCGTAGTGGGATACTTCAATATAGCTCGAGATGGGCACCGAAATTAAAGTTAATCTCATTCCTCAGGACGTCTATTCAGCAGAGACAATATCAATCCAGAGGAAAAAGTGATTTCAATGGAGCATAGATCATGATATAATTCAATAGAAAATAATTCAATATCTCAATACAATACCTCAATACAATACCTCAATACAATACCTCAATACAATACCTCAATATACAACTCAATAGACTATTTCAATATATTAATAGTCACAACTCACATTAAACCATTAGACCGATCGTAATACTTCTGCAATATGGCATGTGTACAATAGTCTTCTGTACATTTTGATATCAATTCTTTCTACCAAACCGTTTTCTCGAATCCAACTTTAATCTTGGTTACCGTTCTACCAAGGAGCAATTGCTACATAGGCCTTAAATTAAAGTGCTTAATAGTTCACGATGGTTTCCGAAAACTAATCCTGTTCTGCTTGCTATAATCATCATTCTTCCTGGAATGTTCATACTCTATCACCTTCCTACTCTTCATACTATAATACTAATGCACAGTCCTTGAATTCTTCCTTTAATTCTCAGGCTATTCTCAGGTTATTCTGAGGTTTTTCTCAGATTGTTCTCAGACTTTTCTCAGGTTACTCTTGTTATCCTTTCCCCAAGGCAATACGCCCATCTAGATTGGAATTATAATCAAATACATATTATCCAAATTAAATCGTTATATTTCAAGTGCCTCTAGATATGGCTTCATAATGTGGTGAAGTATTCTCATATTCTTTCAAGAAAAACTTGCTCCTATGTGTCTCCATGAATCTCAAACAATCTTCAACATGCTCTCTTAGAGCCCCCACACTCTGTTGATCCATATTCGTTTGTGCAATCAAGGCTGGCAGCGATACAAACAATCTCAAAAGGTGCTCCGGCCCATATACTTCACTCATTGGTTTATTTGGATACTTTTTCTTAATGTTCAAATACTGTTGTCGCTCAAATCGGTAAAGCAATATATTCCCAAGCGCTCGATCAAAATAATGTTTAATACCAGATATCACTTCATCAAATATCTCGGATTCTGCTGATCCTGGGGCTTTTTTCGGAACTGCTTTCGTATAAGCATCAAGAACATCAACTACTGTGATATCTCGCGGCAGAGGAACAACCTATTAACCAGTTAGTAAACTAGTCAAAAGACCAAAAAATCAACTTACTTGGTGCTCTTTTGTCACAAATTCCCAATCGTCAACTAATAACGACTTCAAAGGATCTGGAACATATAAGCTAACTTCTTGTCTTCTCAAAAAATCATTTTCTCGATCAGCATCTGTTTTGGCTCTTTTCGATGCACGGTTATTGGCACTATGAGACGAAGCATATTCATCACCTTTCAAGCTTTCTCGCTTTTTCCTCTCGCTTCCTTTCTCAGCCAGAACAAAACTAGCATCTGAACCGCCATACACTGGAGAATCGGCTCCCGATTCAGACCCTCCTGGTCCTAGCCCCATAGGACCTCCATCGACATCCAAATGGACAAATTTCTTCTTATTACTGGCAGCCAATGCCATTTGCTTCAGCTCCTTCTGAGTTCGCAAGTTTTCTTCGTTCCACGACAGTACTCGTTCATCCATGACCCATTCATCCCACGTCGACTTCCAGCCCTTATAATGGACGTAGTAAATCAGTTTTTGTTTCGATAATGACGCGGATTTTGCTGCTTTCCCACTCGCTGCACCCGATGGTAGTAAATCCCGAGGTAAATCGTCTGGCGGTCCATCTGAAGACTGTTGTTTGTCACTCCCTGATAATCTTGTGTAGGTCTTGTTTTCTTCTGGGTCATATATTCTTAAGGGTTTCGCTTCGTACAGCATAGGTCCATGGAAAGCTAAGCATTTTGTTGGAAATGCTGGTGGTGGCGACATTCTATCAAATGTCGTACGGAAAACGGTGATATTATGCAAAAAGATGAAGTATGGAAGTGTCGACTATATTAGGTGAACGTCGAAAGCTGTATGTGTTTGCAATGATGTTTGTAAATGGAAAATTCAGAGTGGAAGAGAGAAAACGATGTTTATACATTCTTGGTCACGTGAATTTGTTTTTGTAATTCGGGCTTGAATACGATAAATTCAGGCCGAGGATGGAGGACAAAGTTTTATGTTTAAAGGGAAATGGGTCTGTTTTGGAACTTGTAATAAAGACTGGCTATTTGATTTATTAAGACAGTATGTTGAGAAAAGGTAGATAGAAGTTACGGAATAGTATTCTGTTGGTGATTATTATCAAGGAAAAGTTCAATTATAACTTTGAGCTCATGTCCATGAAATATAAATTAATAAATGGTTTTAGCAATTTACAAGTATTTTGAGAGTTCTCGAACTGATGGAACAAATTTTGTGATTTCTTTCAATACGTCTTATCATCATCCTTTGATGAATTTCGTCGCTGCTATATCAATCCTTTTGCTTATGTTGGCGAGGTGTGTAACGAAGAGGAGCAGTTTAAAAAAAGTTGATAAATAAATGAAAGTTTTAAAAAATAAGTTTTAAGTAAATAAAAGTTTTAAAAAAAATTTAAATATTTTTTTGTCTATATCACAAAAGACCAAAAATATATAAATAAAAAAAGTAGTGAATTTTTATATAGAAAAAATAAATAAATAAATAAATAAATAACCTCCATATTCAAGAAGAAGAATTTAATTCAAAAAATGAACGATCTTTCTGAATCAATTCTTGCTCCTCTCTTCATATATGCATCCTGAAATGTTGCCTTGTTACCAATGTTCAGCGGTTTTGTTGAACCTGGAGATCTCAATACCGACTTTAATCTTGCTCCACTATATGATACACTTCGTCTTGGTGTAATTGTATGTTTGAATGGACTTTGAGGTGGTGAAGTGTTGTTGGAAGAAATATCATCAAGATCGGACAAAATATCTGATTCTGAGTCTGATTTTGCTAAAGGATCTTGAGCAGATGAAAATAAGTATTCATTTTCAAATTTTGGTTCATCTCTAACCTTGGAGTGAATTCCAAAAAATCCTTGGTTATCAATAGATACTAACTCGGGGATATTTTTGGCATTGTATCCATTGTGCACTGGCATTTTAACAATTCCTAGCGCCAGAAATTCTTTCTGGTTTGAAAAAATTGTAGTGCAAGGAGCTTTTGGGTTTTGGTTATCCAGAAAATAGTTGTAAGATGGAGTATCATTTTCATTAGCCATTCTTTGACGATATAATCTCCATGAAGTCGAAGGTAGCCAGTCATCAACAGTCTTCGAAGGAATGCCTCCAGTAGTCTTGGAACGTTTGAGGTTCGAAGCTCCAGTGTTAAGATTTAAATCTGGGGTAGGCATTCCAGGCATGGAAGCTGTGCTTTTTCTATCCTTCTTTCTAATCGTGCACTTTTCAACATCCCACATTCTAACAGTTCCATCTGATGATGCGGAATAGCAAGTATTCTTATCTTCAGGGGACCATTCAATAGAATTGATACTGTCATAGTGGCCTTCAAGGGTAACTAAAGGAGATCCAGCACGGATATCCCAGATTTTAATGATGTTTGTGTCATGAACAGAAGCAAGTTGATTTTCATCTAATGCTGACCATTTAACATGTGTGACAAGAGTAGAATTATCATGAGGAGGAGCAAGCATAGAAGGGTTTTTGAATCGCATATCCATAATACCTACACCTCTATCAGTGCCAAAAGCGACAATTCCATTTTTTAACGAAGAAACATGGTGACGTCTAGCTCTCTTTGCTCGTTGGACAGTAAGCGGAGCGTGACCACGAGAAGCATCCCAGATATAAAGATGTTCATCATAGAGAGAAATAATTGAGGATGCAGGGCAGCATGTCCAAGATTTGGGTGACAAATACATGCTTTTGATGCGAGTGCTATTGGTATGAGTGCGAGAAGATTTGATATGAGGAGCATGGTTATATCTAGAAATGATTTCAGCAGGTCCATTGTTAGCATAAGGATCGGGGAGAAGCACTAGATTGACTAATCCGTTGGTATGGCCAGTAGCAATTACATTGCCATAACTGCTCAGAGAATGCTTTCCTGATACCCAGGCTAATGAATGGATACCAGCAAGTGAAATAGTTTGATGGTGTGTTAATACTGGAGATGACTGTGTGCCGCGAGTATATGGAATGGTGTCTGAGAAAGAGCCAAATGAAGTTCCAGAAACTGATCTTAAATGTTTTTGAGACTTTTGCCTTTCCTTTTCATACATTCCAAGAATGTCGTCAGTTGAATCGTAAAAGATTTCAGTTCCATCATCGTCAAGATTGTTGGTTCCATAGTTTGATGGAAAGTTGTAAACACCATCTGTTGGATACATCTTGTCTTCTTCTGGGGAATTGGCTTCATAAATGAACAGATTATTGTCGCGGGAACCGCTCGCCACGGCGATAAGAGGGTCAGTTTCATGGCAAGCAACCGCTGTTAAGTGGGTTTTTTGATCTGGTACCTTCCAGTAAGCTGAAGAAACGACGTTCCTGGAACTTAACGTATATTTTTCGTCTAGTTGACGAGCAGGATCATTTGGGGATGTGAAGGACATTTTGTGTATAAATTTGTGATTTTTTTGGTTAAAGAGTGTATATAGTTGAAACTGTTAAAGAATGAATAGAAAAAAAGTTGGTTGAAAAAAAAGTAATAGTTGGATATAAACGAATGGATAGCGAGTCAAAAGAAGACGAGATTTGGACTCGGTTTATATATCTTTCATATTAATTCTAGGGGAGCAAAGATGGAACTTCTTCGCCGTCATTCTACCTGACAGAGTATAAGGACAATCCTTTACAATTGTAAACCTTAACTCTATATTTTCGGGGACTGAGAATATAGATTAAGCTTGTTGAGAATCCTAAGAAACGTTTAGCTGGGGTCTTGAAATTTATTAGACTTATATTTTTGTATCATTTCATGTTGAGATTCAATTGATTCAGCTCATCGTGAAGTGTAACAACTTTTTATCTGATTTGAAGGGATTTTCAAACTTTCCATCAGGAGCTCAGATAATTCATTGTTGTAACAATTTTAATAGAATAAAGAATAATCGTTGCATACCCTTTGCCGACTGCCATATCGAGGAAATAGAGCTTTCTTTTTCTGTACGACTGAGGGGTATATCTGGAAGCTCTGTCAAAGCAATGAATACGATGTGTTGACTAAATTTTAGAGATAGTGGAAAGTTTGAAACTTGCAGAAATGAACAGTATGAAAATCAGCGAATATCAGCGAGTATCAGTGAATATCAACGGTATGGAATGGATGAACAGTGATGAATAGAAACATGCTTTATTTTAAGACCTAACCAGCACTGACATTTCTCATCTGTATTATAACTTAAGTTAGAACCTTCTGTCCAAGTTTTGGTAGAACAAAGATGTATTACGAAATAAATATACCATCAATATTTGCCCACGCTTGCACCAACCTTTCCTTCTATGACAAAAGCAACTTTCAACGAACTGACATTTGATCATGTTGACAAAGAAATTCAAAGTTCAAATGTTGGGCCTGGTCCGTGATAGATGAACTCTAATGAGCTGAGCTCTGATCAAAACTCTTGTCAAATTTTATCGTGGTTAGAAAAAATTTCCTAATTCGTTCTTGTGATTTTTGTAACTCTGACTAAGCCCCAAAGAACTTTGATACGAATTTCTTTCGAGAGCTTTTAACGTTTGCAAACAAGAAGTCAATCATTCTTTGTTTGATAGCGCGCTGAAGGTAAAAGCAAGTCAATAAGCTGACTTGAAAGTTTTAATAACGTTTAATTTATGATTGTAAATTATCAAGTCCAAGTTTTGAGAACAATGAATTAACGTACCTATTTTTAATATTTCAATTGAGTACAGCTGGATCGGAACCGGGCTTATGAGAGACCCGGGCATGTGAGGTCGGAACAGTAAAACAAAGAAGAATTTCCTGTTATACCGTGAACCGACTTCCGTGTCGAAGAGGTGAGAATAGAGCAAAAAGCGGGAGGGCTAACCGAGAGGAGAGCCCAAACATTTACAAAGAGGATATCAGTGACGAGCGAGGTCAGTTAGCCTAAGAGTAGAAGTAAACAGTAAGAATAAAAATGAACAAAAATGAACAGTAAAAATAAAAACAAACAAAAAAATGAACAGTAAAAATAAAAATAAACAAAAAAATGAACAGTAAAAATGGACAGTAAGATTAATAGTAAAAATAAATAGTAAAAATAAATAGTAAAAATAAATAGTAAAAATAAATAGTAAAAATAAATAAAAATAAATAGTAAGAATAAATAGTAAGAATAAATAGTAAAAATAAATAAAAATAAATAGTAAAAATAAAACAGTAAAATAAAAGGTATTCATATCGTTGAATTTGTTCTTAAAAATCAAACTTAACAATCAAAAAATTAATTTAATAGAATTTCTGATTTTTCATTGAAACAGATTTCACCATAATTGGTGATAATGATTCTACATAAACGACAATTGGGACAATAAAAACACTAGAGATATCTAAACAACAATGGGTTTAAATTATGCCTACAACCAAATAAATAAATAAATGACTATGTAGAGACTTAGATTCTCAACTCGCCCATATGCAAGTCCAGCTTGCTGAACAGGGTATCTGTAAGAATATCAGATAGCTTATCCTCAGGGTTAGTCTCCTTTGCAGTATCTTCATCTTCCGAATCGTCGTCAGATTGATATGCAGCTAGTTCAGTCAACTCAGGTACTTTTGACTTGAAAATTTGAGTATTTGGAAGGGAAATGTAGTTATGCTGTTGAGAATCTTGAGAAGGAAGAGCTTGAGGCCAGTTCATGAGCTGGTCTGGATATGGGGGTAAAAGATTGACGAGATTAGGAGCCATGCGAATGGCTTCAGCAGTGATGGAAGGAGGACTTGCGCCAGACCAGGTGCTTATTGACGAGGTAGCAGGAGAAGGCATTTGGGAGGTATTAGTCTGGGTGGGATGGCACTGGGTTGGCGCGAGAAAGTCCGGGACTTTTGAGACGTCAGAGACACCAAAGGCAGTGGCGAGGTCGAGAGTATCGTTTTCAGTGTACTCTGGAAGCAGCAGAACAGGCTGTTCGTTGGAAGGATGTTGCATGGTCTGGCTTTCCCGCAGCTGTTTATTGTCAGTTCTGCTTTCGTTCAAGGCCTTTTCGAGGCCGTTGATTTTGGAGGTCATTTTAACGACGAGGCCCTCTAGCTGAGAAATGTATTCTTTCCTTCTGAGTCTGAACTGTCGGGCGCTGACACGGTTACGGATCTGTCTGCGCTGGCGGGCGGTGAGTTTTTTAGCTTCAGCAGAGGCCAGGAGTCTTTCGTCTTCGTCCATTTCGCTGATTTTCTTTCTGGTTCTCTTGGTGACGCCCATGGAGGCAGAAGGGGGGGACTTTGAAGAGAGCGAGAGACGGCCCTCGGGACCGAGGGCGACGAGAGCGGCCTGGACGACGTGGCGGTCGATGCCAAAGCCAACGGCCTGGTCATCGAAGAGCAGAGAGTCTTCTGATATACTGGCGGAGTGGCAGGGAGGAGGAGTGAGTTGTTCGTCGGAGCTGCTGGAAGCGCTACTGTAGGGGCTGGAGCGGTTGGTTGACGAAGCGTCCATTGCAGAGTTGAGGAGGTTTAGACACTTGTCCTGGGCGTATTTGGAAGCGGCCTGGATGGCGGCGGCCTTTTGCTCGTTGCACGTATTCATTTCACTTGGCTTTTGGAGGGAGGAGGTGAAGAAGGAAAAGGTCAAAAAACGGGATTTGGAATTAGTTTTAAAAGGTTTGAGAGCTTACGTAGGTGTTTTTCAGGGTCAAGGGGGCTGAGAAGAAACTCAAAATGCGGGCTTGCGTAATCAGGATGATAAGTATGAGACGAGGCTGTTTGCTTGATAGGGGAGTAGCGTTGATGTTTGAGGATTGTGGGGGGAGTTGGATGGATGGAGATGGAGTTGGGACGAGCTGGAACGAGTTGGAACGAGCTGGGACGAGCTGGGACAAGCTGGGACGTTATGAACTGGGACGTTATGAACTGGGAGGTTGGAGTGGATGGAAGTATCTAATTCCTGAATCAAGTGAGCCATCAAAGCCGTCAAAGCCGTTAACGATTAGAAACGTCGTCAACATTAGAAACGTCGTTAACATTAGAAACTTCGTCAACATTAGAAACTTCGTTAACGATTTGAAACGCCGTTGACGATTGAAAAGCCGTCGTTGACGATTTGAAAATATCATCTATATTGGTGGAAAACAGCTCTGATTGGTCAAAATTGCTCAAATTAAGCAACATTAGAAACAAGCTTAATCCTGTTTATGCCCGAATGGCAGTGAAATGGCTGGGAGTCTGCATTAAATTAAGCTTAACGGTTTTTGACAGTTCTGCTACACGTTGGAGAGTTTGAAAGATTTACACTTGGTTTGAACGGTTTGCAATCTGGCAACCGACTGAAACTGGCCGCAAAAATTGAAAATCCGGTTGAGCTTGGATATTGAAACGCTTCCTACGGTGTATCGAGAAATACTCAAACATGAATCTTAAACAATAGGGCGTGTAAAAAAATTTGATGCAACCGTTAATGAAACAGTAGTACTTGATTCTGTCAAAAAGCACCGAAATGAGTTTAGTACCATCTTCAGTAGATCTGGCCAAGATAATTCTTGTAAAATTTACAAAATATAGAGTTTAACGGTCGTACTTAATCTTCATGTACCCATGGTTGTATAGAGTACAAATTGGCTATAATGTAGGAATAAAGAATAAAGAATAAAGAATAAAGAATAAAGAATAAAGTAATAATAAAATAATAAAATAATAAAATAATAATAAAATAATACAAAATTGTACTTAATTTTACAAAAATGCTTGAATAATTCTAATAATTCTAATAATTCTATTAATTCTAATAGTTCTAATTCTAATAGTTCTAAAAGTTCTAGTACTAATTCTACTATAACTCTAATAATTCTACCATTTCTACTATTTCTATCTTCTCTAATAATTCTACTAATATCTCTACCAACTCCATCCTACTAACTCTATCAATCCTACTAATTTCATCTATTCTCACCACTCTACTCAAATCACTCAGATTCAATTATTTACACTCTCTCAACTATTAGCTGATTCTAATGCCATTCATATTTCTTAAACTCTATTACCAAACCATTTTGTTGCTACTCAGTAAAGACCTAACGATTCCTCCCAGCTCAAGTCCCATTTAGTCCTCCCATTTATAGATCCCATCGCCCATCCCATCTGCTTCATCCAAGAATCACGCACGTTTTTCTGTCGTCAATTAGCTCATGATGCCTCGATCCTTCGTTCGCAATTCCTCGGAGCCAAATGAACTGAAAAAAAATTTTCTCCTATATCCAGCGCGTTGGCTTGACGTTAGGGGACTGGTGAACGCTGTTACTAAACGTTAGAGGAATAAATTTTCCTTTTATGGTTTCTCACTCGAACTTGTACCATTCTACAAAAACATTAAATGCCATCTTATTTTCATCTGGCTAAACTACTACTTGTAAAAAACGTATATATATATATCTATAAAGTATTCGAAAAGTAAATCTGAAATAATTATTCCGTGAAAAAGATCATAATGACAACCTTCAATAATCCCCCAGGCTATCTGCCTCCCTTATCCCACAATATCAACTCTTTCCCAGTGTTCCTGGAACGAACAGTAAGCAGATGCTCTACCGTCTTGCCAGACTACTCCTTCCAAGCATTCAGCTCAAGCACCGCGAAACGAAACACCTCGCAAATAAACCCTCTTCTCACCGTCTCCTTAGACCCTCAGCCCAACAAAAATGGTAAAAACGTCTTTGATATAGGCGATACCATTCAGGGCAAAATCGTTTTTACCCCACGTACTCCCATGAAACCAACCTCCATCAACATAAAACTCATTGGCGAAGAGTCCACCACAAAGTCTGGTCTCGCCTCCAACAAAATCACCAGTCGTAGCTTTCCCCTACACTCAATCACCATCCCGCTCCAAATCCTCGGCGACGACGACTCGGGCGAGGAATCCGAATATCTCCCTGGCCTAACTTATGAATTCCCCTTCATCATGGAAGTCCCAGATCTCATTCCGCCCCAGGCTAAGGACGCCTGCTGCGATTATGGCTGTCCTGCTCACTACAGACTGCCCCCAAGTCTCGGGTCTCCCGCAGAGGTCCAGCCATCCATCTGGGACGTCAAAGGCAATAAGGCCCGAGTCCTCTATGCCTTGGTAGCACAGCTCAACGCTCCCAAAACAAGATCAAGACTCACCTGTACCGCTGCTCACTACACAAAATACATTCGAATCCGTCCTTCCTACGCTACACTGGATCGCGAATGCTCCCCAAGTGTCTCCCCAAGTGTCTCTCCAAGCGTCTCCCCAAGTGTCTCTCCAAGTATTCTCCCAAAGCTTTCTCCAAAGCTGTCTCCAAAGCTGTCTCCAAAGCTGTCTCCAAAGCTCTCTAGAGTCTCTCCAGGTAAAACCATTGAGCTTCTCTGCGATCCAGTGCTACACATCACACAACCAAAATCTCTCTTCTTCCAATTGGAACCCTCATCAAACCACCCTTCAATCAACCTCACGCTCATGGCCCATACAAAATACTCCACTGGAACTCCTCTCTGCGCTCCTATGCCGTCGTCTTCCCACACCATAGTGTCTCAAAAAGTCGTGTCGTCCATTCCATGCCATCTCGTAGGCGACGGCAAATACAAATCTGAGCTCATCCAGCTGCCAGAGTTCATCCCGCCTACCTTCAGCTCGTGCTATATTGAGCGCTGGTACACTCTGAAGCTCGAAGGATGGAGCGAAACTTTCATCCAAGTGACAAGTAGCTCCCGAGCTGTTTCTGATGCCCCCAGAGGAATGGAGCCCGGTCAGTACCAATGGCTAGATCTTGCACCCGTCACAGAAACCGACCGCAAGAAGATCATTAGAATGTTCACATAGACCGGCCTCACCGGTCAACCCGTCTTCTCGGTCACAGACCACACCGAACTCACCGACCTCACCGGTCTCACCGACCTCACCGGTCTCACCGGTCTCACCGGCCTCACCAATCCATATTTATTTAGACACTCAGTGTGCATATACTTTTATAGTTATGATAATGATTTTACCCCCTACCCTCATCACTAAAGCTTTTTCTATGTGCTGTTTTACTATGGCATAACGAATTTCCCTACTTTTGTGCGCATACATTATCTGATGTTTCGTTGTTCCTTTCCATATTGCCACTTAGAACCCACCACAGCAAATCTACACCTTAATCTCCAGTATGTCAGTGATACCGTCCGACGATATGAAGGACAAGCTGAACCAGCACATTTCAGTCATCCATCGAGAGAGTCTGTTGATGCGGAAATGCCTGGACACTAAGGGCAAACTCATGGATGCGCTCAAACATGCTTCGACGTTTCTAGGTGAACTGAGAACGTCTCAGCTAGGTCCAAAGCAATACTACGAGCTCTATATGGCCGTCTTCGACGCATTGAACTATCTGTCCGAATATCTGAAAGAAAATCACAATTCCAACCAGCTAGCAGATCTGTATGAACTGGTTCAATATGCTGGTATGTTTGTTCGTTCAAGTAGCACTCAGAAAGCTAACAATTCTAGGTAATATCATTCCACGACTGTATCTTATGATCACCGTCGGTACTGCTTATATGAATGTCCCCAATGCTCCTGTCGGCGAGGTCCTGAAAGACATGCTTGAGATGTGCCGTGGCGTTCAGCATCCCCTTCGTGGTTTGTTCCTCAGGTACTATCTTATCCAATGCACTCGGAACCAAACACTCACAATCAACTTCCTTCTCACAAATTTCATTGAAATGAACAAGCTTTGGGTGCGTCTTCAGCACCAAGGCCACTCCAGGGACCGAGAGAAACGTACTCAAGAACGAAAAGAACTTCAGATTATTGTTGGCTCAACCTTAGTCCGAATGTCGCAGCTGGACGACTTGGAAGTCGAAGTTTATAGAGACGAAATCCTCCCAGCTGTTCTCGAGCAAATAGTCAAGTGCAGAGATGTTATTGCTCAGGAGTACCTGCTAGACGTCGTTACTCAGGTGTTTCCAGACGAATTCCACTTGGAAACATTGGATTTAGTCTTGGATTCTGTGAAGGAACTGACCCCCCAGACCAGCGTCAAAGGAATCTTGGTTAAATTCATGAATAGACTGGCCGACTATTCTGCCAGACGTGCTGATGATGAGACTGATAAATCTGAAGGAGAAAACAGTGATAAAGAGAACGGTGATCAAGAAAACAGCGATCAAGAAAACGGTGATAAAGAAAACAGTGATCAAGAAAACAGTGCTCAATCCAATGGTCCTCCTAATGATTCTGAGGTCAGTTCCAAGGAAGCAACAGACTCTTCTAAAGTTCCTGTACTCAGAGGAATTCCTACAAACATCAACTTATTTGAAATTTTTTGGAATAATGTTCTGAGTTTAACTGAGAAACGTCCTGATCTGCCCTTCAGCGACATTACTGCGTTGAGTGTGTGTATTGCAAGATTATCGCTATGCTGCTATCCTGACAAGATTGAAAACATTGATGAGATTCTGAAATTTTTAGTATCACAAGAGTTTGTGGAGTCAGAAGGAACGAAAGAAAACATTTTACAACTGTTGCTCTTGCTTATAAAGGCATATCCAAGATTCTTTACTGTTTTAAACTTGGAGCACTTTGTTCCATTGCTAGCAAAGCGACCCGAAGATACTCAGGTTCCCGTCGCCCAATGTATTGTTGACATGGTGTTGACAAAACGGGAGTTGGTTGAAAATGTTGAAGATGCAAAGGGACTGTTCAAGTTATTAGTAGTGTTGATTCGTGATGCTGAAAGTCATGAAGAGAATGGAAGCAGTCAAGTGAAGGAAGTAGAGACTCGATTGAATGATCTACTGTTGGGTAATGAGAGTCGAGAGGACTCTGCGGATAGTGAAAGGCCAGTTTCTGATGAGGTTTTGATTAGCCAAAGCAACTTGTCAAAGATAGTTCATTTACTATTCAACGGTGATGTGGATATCCAGCTACAGCTACTGGAGGTTGCTAGAAAAGCTTTAAGTGATGGAGGGTCCCTGATCAGGTTCACTTATCCGGCTATTGTTATGAGCACGCTCCGACTTATCAGAAGAATTAAATCAATGGAGAAGGCTGATCCAGATTTTAAGGATAAACTATCCCATACATTTCAATTTTTACAACAAGTTCTTACATCGCTCAGTCATTCTCCCATATCCGCAGACAAGATACTACGACTTTTTGTCGAGGCAGGCACGCTGGCAGACCAAGTTAACTCAGAAGAAGCAAGCTATGAATTCTATGCCCAAGCTTTTACAATATACGAGGAGCGCATCTCTGATTCTCGAAGCCAATATCAAGCGATATGTTTGGTTTCCGCAGCTCTACAGTCGTCTCGAAACTTTTCTTCTGAGAACTACGATACATTGGCATCCAAGTGTGCGCTTTATGGTTCCAAGTTGCTGAAGAAGCCCGACCAATGCCGAGCAGTATATCAAGCAAGTCATTTGTGGTGGTCAACTAGAGAAGATGGCTTCAGAGATGGCAAGCGGGTGTTGGAATGTCTTCAGCGGTCACTACGAGTAGCGGATGCATGTATGGATATTGCCATATCCATAGAGCTTTTTGTCGAGATATTGAACAGATGTGCATATTATTTTGAGCATGGAAATGAGCAAGTTACTGTCAAATTTGTGACAGGCTTGATTGAGTTGATTCAAAGAAACTTGGATGGGGTTGAGAAGTCGTCTAATTCCAACAATGTGAGCGAATCACCGAGGAAGCATTTTGAAAGAACGTTGAAGTTTTTGGATGATCTGAAAGAGGTTGATCCGAGATTTGAGGAGATCGTTTGGTGATGTGAAGAAGGTTTCGACAGCTTTTTAGACTTACCATGTTGCCTTTGACAGCTCTCTAGACTGACCATGTTGCCTTTGCTTCTTTTGACTTTGCTCTGACTTGACCTGTTCTTAATAATGTTGACAAAATCATGATATAGTAATAGAATCAAATGTTTATAGAAATATTGACTAGTTGATAGAGTGTTTTATATACGGCCATCATATGGTTCTTATGATCTTATGATCGTGGGCTGATTTCGGTTTTTGTTATTTCGGCGTATTTATTTGAATAAATCTAAAAAATATAAACGTTAAAGCTCCGTCCAATTCTATCGGTATTACAAGTTTAATAAAGGCCACCAAAAAGTTGGCTGATTATTTCACAGTAACTTTCAGCATGGGTAAATATGGGTCCTGGGGAAAATAGACTAGACCAATATTTTGTCAAGCCTTTTCTAATGGTTCTCCGGATTTTCGAGTTTCCTTGTTTTTCCTTGAGACTTATTGAAAACTGCTTTAGATATCTATTTCGACTGATATAAACTACTGACGGCCTCATTACTTCCTAGGTTGCTGAATTGCTATTTTGAATCCTTTTATTCTTAATCCTTCTAGCAAATATCGTTTCAGCATGGCAAACGGATATACTGTTAACAATGTTAGTTGTTTCTTGGTTGATTGGGCAGAGCATTATTCTAACTAGATGCCCTTATAGAGTGAACACCAGCGCATTTGCGTAGTCATGTAAGTATCTCTCGTTTCAGCATCCGCGTTCTGACTGACCATCATGTTTAGGGTGGGCTTGCCTGCTCGAGGTAAATCGCTTATGGCACAAAAGATCGTTCGGTATCTTTCCTGGCTCTCAATCAAAGCCAAATCTTTCAACGTTGGATCGTATCGTCGACTTGAAGAAGCTCATCCCAGCGCCGAATTCTTTGACAATCAAAATACTGAAGGCGAGCGATTGAGGCTACAGGCTGCCAAGTTGGCAGTCAAAGACATGATGGAGTGGTTTGAAGAAGAGCAAGGCGTAGTTGGTGTTTTGGATGCCACCAACTCAACCAAGAAGAGAAGAGAATGGATCAGAAAGCTACTTGCTGAACACGAAATTGAGCCGTTTTTCGTGGAGTCCTGGTGCGACGATCAAGAGCTCATCATGAACAATATCATGGATGTCAAGACCAGTTCTCCTGATTATGTTGGACAGGACCCGGAAGAGGCAGCAAAAGACTTCATGGCTCGAATCAAAAAGTACGAGGAAGTCTATGAGACGCTGGATGACCAGTCGTTGACCTATGTTAAGATTATCAATGTATCTACGCAAGTTGTGATCAATCGCATTCAGTCTTATTTGCAGTCTCGGATTGTTTACTACGTGATGAATTTGCACATTAAGCGGCGATGTATTTGGTTGTCGAGGCATGGTGAGTCTGAGTACAACTTGACTGGCAAGCTTGGTGGTGACTCGAGCTTGTCACCTCGCGGACAGCTGTATGCACAGAAGCTTCCGCAGCTTGTTCGAGATGCTGTTGGAGACCGGCCATTGACGGTATGGACGAGTACTTTGAAGAGAACTCAACAAACTGCTGCATATCTACCATACCCGAAGCTTCACTGGAAAGCTTTGGATGAGTTGGATGCTGGAGTGTGCGATGGTATGACTTATGAGGAAATAGAACGGGATTTCCCTGAAGACTTCGAGGCTCGTGACAAGAATAAGTATGAGTACCGTTACCGAGGTGGAGAGTCATATCGAGATGTAGTTGCCAGACTGGAGCCTATTATTATGGAGCTGGAGAGACAGGAGAATATCATGATTGTGACACATCAAGCGGTATTGAGATGCATTTATGCCTATTTCATGAATGTTCCTCAGGATCGTTCCCCTTGGATGGTTGTTCCTTTACATACTTTGATTCAGCTGGAGCCTAGGCCATACAGCACTTCTGAGACTAGAGTTCCGGCCAATATTCCTGCTGTCAGCACATATAGGGAGAAGGGTACGAGCACGTTGGAGAAGTGAAGAGTAGCGTTGAGTTTGTACCTAACATTGAGGAGTTACTGCCATTATCTAGATGGTTGGTTATATCTTTGTATTCAACTTTAACTCTAAGTTTATGATAGTAGAGTAAACCATAATGAACAAGCGTGAATGTTTATTTCTTTTTAACTTATTCGATATTCGGGTATAAGTAGAGGTTCTTTATAAAGTTATGACAGCCAACAATAGGATTAAGGTCCGAGTCAATAGAGAAGAGATGATAGAGAAGAGATGATAGAGAAGACCATAAGAAGATCATAAGAAGATCATAAGATCATAAAGAAGAGATCGATATAAATCATAAACGATAAATCAATCAAATAACTAATATAAATCACTAATTATATAAATCAATATAATCCTTATAACTCTTATAATCCTTAATCCTTATGATTCTTAATCCTTAATCCTCAATCCTCAATCCTCAATACTCATTCCTTATATTCCCTAATTCTTATTCCCTAATTCTCATTCCCTAATTCTTATTCTCAGCTTTATTTTCTTTTTAATATTTTTCATTCCTATTTTTTGTACTTCTTTTTGTCTTTTTGGTTTCCCTGCTTTCCTCCTCCTTTTTAGTACCCTTCTCGATACCTGTCAAAAACCCTGAATACCAGTCCAGCCTGTCAAAAAAGGTCCCTAAAGAGACACCACGCAAATTGAGTGGCTCATATCCAGAAAGTTGTTAAGCAGCTCCAGTTCACATCTTCTTTCCTTCGTCCTCCTCCATCGCCAACATCGTCAGTCCAAGTAGCCATGTCTCACACTGGAATTGACGCCAACACCTTTGCCAGTTCACAGTATCCTTCTTCTTCATCATCATCGCTGAGAAAGAGTCGAAAGGCCCCCAAAGACTCAATGAGCTTTGAAATAAAGTATCCCATCCACAATAGACCCTCTCCCGAGCCCTCGGTGCGTCCTTCTGGCCCTCCCGCCACGGGCTCTGCAGCCAGCACCGCGACTGCTGATACCGCGACTGATGATACTCCACCAACCATCTCCAAAAAACAGTACGCCACGTCGCTCGACCCTCGCAACTTCATGACTGTCTACGAGTATCCCCTTTTTAACTCGTTTGTGATCTGGGACTATCATACTGGCTACGTCCATATTACGGGACTCCTGAAGGCTCTGCCAAAGTCGGACCCTGTAGCGGGAACCGACCACTACCCGGCGCCGTCGCATGTCAAGATCTCATCGTCGACTCCAAACGTCAGGAGGGTACGAGGGGGATTCCTGAAAATCCAGGGAACGTGGATTCCTTTTGATGCTGCTAGAGACATTGCGGCAAAGGCCTGTTTTTCCATTCGACACGAACTGGTTCCTATATTTGGTGATTCGTTTGTACAGGAATGCGAAAAGCAGCTCAAAGTTCTCGAGAGCAGTTCTGCCAGCTCTGCGAAACGCAAGAGAAAGTTGAGAAGTGACAGTGACCGGTACAAATCTGAACCCAGCAGGCCGAAACGGCTAAGACGAACAAATATCAAAAAGGAATTGGACGACAAAGATGAAGACTATGAGGAAAAAGGTGCGGAAGTCCTCATTGACGAGCTGAAAAAGGAGCAGTTATGTGTTGACAAGTATAGATTTCCATTGACACCTCCAACTGAGTCTGATAATCACGAAGATTCGCCTGTTAATGCGAGTCCTGATACCTTTAACTCTCTCACAGTTAACATTTACAATAGCTCGAAGCTCTTCAACGCTTCTAATCAGAGTTTCGAGCATCAAATTATCTATTACAATAAGAACAATTGCACAAAGGAAGATGAAGAAATGCTTAGGGCAACGCGATGTTTACAGATGATGTCAAGACAAGCCTGGTTTGAAGCATCTCAACGTACAAAAATGTCAATTGGTAGTCTTTTATCTTGATCATGTCCAACTCAATTAGAAACTCTAATGAAGTGGTTTTTTATTTCATATATTATTTATTTTCTATCTTTCTTTTATTTATTTTTTTCATGTCTATTTATCAAAGTTATTTTCAAGTCAGTTAATTTTTCCGTTCAGGCTTTAGCTTAATTTTATCAGTTCATATGAAGATTGTACTGAAATAAGAATTTTTATAAATTATATTTTTATATTCTTTTTTTCTATATATTATATTCTTATATTCTTTTTTTCTATATATTATATTCTTATATTCTTCTTATATTCTTATATTCTTCTTTTCTACTTCTTAAATGCTAATTCCTGATCCAAGATACAATTGGCTTTAAACTTTCTACAAAATAGGAACAAAGTTTAACATAAATAAACCAAATTAAATCACTGTATGAACTTATACAAAAATCAGTTGTTGACTTCAGGCTTCATGGTAGGGAAAAGAAGAACTTCCTT
Source organism: Geotrichum geniculatum (assembly GCA_030566045.1). NCBI lineage: Eukaryota > Fungi > Ascomycota > Dipodascomycetes > Dipodascales > Dipodascaceae > Geotrichum > Geotrichum geniculatum. The sequence continues at coordinate 9,635 of JAJMHM010000006.1, read as the reverse complement.
GATAGAATTGGAGTTGGTCAAAAACATGGCCATACGGTCAATACCACAACCCCATCCTCCAGTAGGTGGTAAACCATATTCAAGAGCTGTACAGAAAGTCTCATCAACCAGTTGTGCTTCATCATCACCTTGATCCTTTTGACGAGCTTGCTCCTCGAATCTAGATCTTTGGTCAAATGGATCGTTCAACTCAGTATAGGCATTACAGATTTCCTTGGTGGCCACAAACACCTCAAATCTCTCACACAAACCAGGAATATCACGGTGGTATTTGGCCAACGGCGACATCATTTGTGGGTGTCCGAAAATAAATGTAGGATTGATACAGGTTTCTTCAAGATACTCACCAACAAGCTTGTCGAGCATACGAGCATTTGTCAAAGGAGGTGAGCATTCCAACTTGTTATCCTTCAAGACCTTGCGGAAAAATTCATTGGCCTCGTCAGTATGGAGCTGGTCTCCAGGAGGGAACTTGACGTTCAGCTTCTCTTCCAAAGTAGCAATCATATCAAGACGCTTCCAGGGTCTGGAGAAATCAATCTCGAGAGTCTTACCCTCAGGGCCGTCGGGTTGGTAGTTGACCTTGTAACCGCCAGTGATCTCCTTGACCATTTCAGAGAAAAGCAACTCGGTGGTTTCCATCAAGTCGTAGACATCAGCATAAGCTTCGTAGAACTCACAAGTGGTGAACTCAGGATTGTGTGTTTGATCGATACCTTCGTTTCTGAATTGACGTCCAATCTCGTAGACTCTGTCGAGACCACCAACAATCAGCTGTTTGAGATAAAGTTCAGGAGCAATTCTCATAAACAGATCCATATTGAGATCGTTGTGATGGGTAATGAAGGGCTTAGCGGTGGCTCCTCCAGCAATCAAGTTCATCATGGGAGTCTCAACTTCAACAAAGTCTCTGCTGTCAAAGAACTTACGGATATATGTGATGATTTTGGAACGAGTGATGAAGCGGTCACGAGTAGAGTTGTTCATGATGAGATCGAGATATCTCTGTCTGTATCTTGATTCCAGGTCCTTGAAGCCGTAGTGTTCAGTGGGAAGCATGTGGAGAGAAGGAGACAAGATCTGGATGGATTCGACGAAAACCGAGAGCTCACCGTCACCTCCCTTCTTGGGGGCAGTTCTGAAAGGATAACCTTTGATACCGACAATATCACCACGACGCAGAAGATCATGGACGGAGTCAAGTTGCTCATTGTCAAAAGCTTGAGCGACGGCTTGAACTTGGGTGCCGTCACCGTGAATAACGTAGAACTTGAGCTGAGTACCGGACTCACGCTTTGTGAAAACACGACCAGCAATGGCTAGCTTTTCATCCTTCAACTCTTCACCACGCTTCAAGTGGCCGTACTTCTCAACGAACTGATCAACACGGATGGTTCTGTGGAATTTATGGGGATAAGGATTGGGGCTCTTGGTGGAAATGAGCTCGTTGATTTGACGAGATCTGATCTCAAAGTACTGGTTAGGAGTGAGTTCTTCGTCCTTCTTCTTGTTTGAAGTAGCAGGAGCAGGATTCTTTGCAGCCTTTTCAGCCTTCTTTTTGGCGATTTCTCTGGCCTTTTGGCGCTTCTTGAGCTCGCTCTTGGAGACCTGCTCTCCGGTTTCTTCGTCCAGATAGGTCTTTTGCAATTGTTCGGTGACTTGTTCAACAGGCTGGTCAGACATCGTGAGTTCGTTAGCAGGTGTAAAGTTGGTGTTAACGATGAGTCAATGAAAATAAAAAATTTTCAGCTACTTTTGTTCAAATTAAGCCCCGGAGTTACCCTGCGATAGATCATTTTCTACTCCCAGCTGAATCTGCCCAAAGATCTAGACGAGAAACCCCTGCCCTGTAGGTGTGATAATTTTCAGCACTCAAAACTGAAGAAAAAAAAAATTGCTACGTCTCTCAACACTACGGAACAGCATCACCAAAATGTCCAAGTCAAAGTATGTATGAATCGCGGTGAATCATCAGTAGTCTTTTTTGAACCGTCCGTTGTTAACATGTCTAGCTCGTCTACTTCTGCGTCTTCAGTCAAGTTCCCTTTGACTCCCGCTACTGTCTCCGATGTCCTCATTGACTCCAGTGTAGTCTTGAAGATTCTCAAATCTGCTTCAGAAGCCTATCCCGTCCTTGCCAGCGGCCAGCTTCTCGGTGTTGATCTCGACAAGACTCTCAACGTCACTTATGCCTTCCCATACCCGGCCTCCGCCAACGACAACGAGGGCGCCGGCATCAGATCCAAGAGCATCATCAAGTACCAAAACGATATGCTCGCCCATCTCAAGAAAGTCAATGTCGACGTTAACACTATTGGATACTACACTTCTGCTCGTCTCGGTAAATTCTTCAGCCAGACTGTTATCGACAATATGCTCTCTTTCCAGGCTGCAAACCCCAACGCCATTTTGCTCGTTAACGACATTGCCCATCCTACCGAGTCTGGTCTCAGTTTGAAGGCCTACCGTCTCTCTGAAGCCTTCATCCAGGCCCGCAAAGAAGGCTCCTTCACCACCGAAGTCCTCCAGAAAATCGACCTCTCCTACCGCAATATCTTTGAAGAACTCCCCATCAAGATCAAGAACTCTCACCTTGTAACTCTCTTCCTTCAAACTCTCAACCAAAACACCAACTCCAAATTCTCCCACAGCTACGACAAGTTTGATCTCTCCATCGATAACTACTTGTCAAAGAACATTGAAGGAATCTTTGAATCTGTCGACAGCTTCCATGCTGATCAGAGCAATTATAACTGGTACCAAAGACAAATGACTCGTGAAAAGGTCAAGATTAAGCAATGGCAGCACAAGAGAGCTCTTGAGAACTCTGCTCGTTCTACTTCTGGAAAGCCTGCTCTTCCTGAAGACGAGTGGAAGACTCTTTTCAAGCTTCCCGAAGAGCCTTCAAGATACGAAAACTTGCTGATTTCTGGACAAATTGACAAGTACTGTTCTCAGATTGAAGAGTTTGGTGCTAATGTTAACACCAAGCTCTTTGCCACTCAAAAAAGTTTGAATATTTAAGATGTTTCTCTGTTTGTTTGTTTCTCTTCTGTTTAATCATATTGTCAAATAGATCTCTCATAGTTTTTTTTCAATATATATATATATATATATATATATATATCACATGATCTAAACGACAACTAACCACCATGAATTTCATTTTTTCAACTTGTTACTATATAGATCATGAGTCTCACTGAAGAACTACCTGCGACATTGCTGGCTCGTCCAGATAATGCATTTTCTCAAAAGATTGCAGGTATTCTCTCGACTTCATATACAGACTCATCTTTCAAACAGGCATTGGCTGCTCTTGAAGCAAAAGTCGACAAGAATACAAGCGAAGTCCGAAGAAACCTTCGCTCAAACACTGAAAACGATGTCATTAAAGCAAATGGATTGGCTCTCAAGGAGTTCACAGGACTGATTGAAAAGCTGGAGGGACTCGGGAATACTGTAGAGAAGCTCAATAAATCATTCGCAGAGATGCAGGTTAAAGCCAAACGTGCTGAAAACGATACAAAGGCTACAGTCATGGAAACAAAACCTCTGCTGGAACAGCAGAATAAGATTAGAATCAAGCAAGCGATACTGGCTGCTTTCAAGCGAAAGTTCGTGATATCAAAGGAAGAGGCAAATATCCTCACTTCTTCAAGTCATCCCATTGACGATTCGTTTTATAATGTCTTGAACAAGGTGAAAAAGATTCACGCAGACTGCGACTCACTCCTGGCAACTGATAATCAAGATCTGGGTCTTGAAATTATGAAGCAAATGACTTCTCACTTGGACCAAGGGTACGACCGTTTGTTTTTTGTCGTTCAACGAGATTTGAAGTCAATGAAGGGAGATGATCATAATGTGCGCCGACAGTTGAACAAGTCTTTGAAGGTTCTTTCTGAACGGCCAACTCTCTTTGAAGTTGCATTGAAATCGCTCTCTGAGTCGAGACAACGAGTCTTGTCCACTAACTTGATCAATGCTCTAACATCGGACACCGGTCATGAGAAAGCGATTGACTATTTTGCATTTGATCCGTTGAGATACGTGGGCGATATCCTGGCCTGGATACACGCTGAAATTGTTAATGAAAGAGAAACAGTATCTTCACTGTTTGAAAACACTGCGTCTGCTGAAGTGAGTGAATGGACACTTGATCCTGTCAAGACAATTGAAGAGCTGGTAGATACGATTACTAGCGGAGTAATCAAACCTTTCAAGATGCGAATCGAGCAAGTAGTTTCAGCAGAAACGAGGATTCCTGTCATCTTCCAGCTTTCTGATAAGCTATACTTTTACTATTCAATGTTTTCAAAGTTCCTTCAGCCATCTAGCATGCTCTTGACTACGTTGGAACAAATGCAACAATCATGTATGCGACAATTTGAAAAATGCTTAAATGAAAAAATATCTGACATCAAAGAGAATCTATTGGTTCCTCCAAGTGATGATTTGCAGCCTCCGGAGTTTTTACTTGATTCTATGGTCGATTTGAAGGCAGTTTTGAAATCTTTTGAATCTAGCATCAAGTATAACCCAGACTCCGAAAATACCGAAATTAAACAGGTCGTTCAAGATTTAACGGAACCTTTTCTTGAGTGTTGCAATAGAATTGCCAGTGATATTGCTACACCTCAGTCAGAAATATTTACCATCAATTGTCTGGATTCGGTAAAATTGACGCTTCAGCTGTTTTTCAACTCTACGCAATTTAAAATAGATCAGCTAGAGACTCGGATCTCAGAATTGGCCGATGTACTCACTAACTTGCAATTTTCCGAATACTTATCAGAATCAGGTCTATTGTCTTATATCAAGTATATCTCGGAAGAAGAAACCGAAAAGTCGGAAGAAAGCCCTGAGGAACTCTTGTCTAATCCACTGTTTTCGAAAGAGGCCCTATCCAATTTGTCATTTACTCTCGACAACTTTCTGCCGTCAGCTTCATTGTCGTCTCATCAATATCTATTCCATCTCTCCTCGCCCCGCCAGGCATCGGACATTTCACATACGGCTAACATAAAGTTCACAAGATACTTTTCCGAGCTGGAAAAGAAGGTAGTAGGGCTATATGGGGTTGATGAGAGTCGGATTAATTTTCCACGAACATATAATGATGTTTGTGTGTTACTTGGAGTTGATGCTGACGATGAGAGTCGAGTTATTAGGTGAAATACGGTTGCAAATAGGTAATATAATTATGCAGTGGCCAATTCATGGGCTTGTAACATCTGAGATTGTAGAGGAGATTGTGGAGAAGAGGAAATGAATGAGAACAATAAATCTAGAATCCAGAGTTTGCATGAAAACTACGAGATCTAGATTGATTATATATTGAAGTTGTGTCTGGAGTTAGCAATAGGGATTAATGCGAATAGGACCAATTTTCCGGGTGCTTTGAAATGTTCTTGGAGAGGTATTCAGAGGCGATCTAGATGTTGGTAAAGATGGCAATAGTTGGTAATAGTTGGTGATAGTTGGCAATATTGACAATAGTTGATTGACAATTGTTAATTGTTAATAGTCAGTCAATTGCCAATATAACTGCACAGTTAACTTTTGTAATTGGGCCAATTTCATTGGCTGCAGCCCGAGAAGGCGATTGTTTCGGAAGCTAGAGAACGAACCGAATCTAGATGAAGAAGATGGAAATGAATGGAGTCAGACATTAAATTTGGGCTTCAATGGACTTGCTGTTTGCAAGTGCGAGATTGTACTTGACTATGATTAATGCTCCGTGAAGTGAGAAGGATTAATGGGAGTTTGGAGCAAAGCGACTATAAGAAGTATTGTAGAGTTATCACCAGAGGCATTAGCAGTGACAGAATCATTAGAAATCGTCAAACACCGGTATTAAGCAGGTGTTTGTGAGAGAGATGTTTTAAGTTGCTTTGGTGCTTCTATGCAAACTGCCATAACGCAGCATTAAAGACTGGACAAGAGAGGTGGGCAATATGAGAAACGTAAACCAGCAATAATCAGTAAATTAGACCTTCGAGAAGGAGTGACTTGGACATTTTTAAATTAATCTTAACGTTTAGATTGACAGTTCTTCTAGACTTGGTTTGACATCTTTTGGGCTGCTAGATATAAACTATTCTTATTCTTGTATATTTTAATTATTTTTTCTCATGATTTTTGGTGTTGGTTTTTGTCCCTTAAACATTTTTCTTTCCATCTACCCATTTCTAGTATCCACCAACAGCATTCAAAGACATCATGGGAAAGCCTAGAGTAAGTAGGTTTATAAGTATTTGGGTTCGTTTCTAACGTTGGTAGCTTATTGTACTCGTTCGACATGGCGAATCTGAAGGAAACTGTAAGTTATTTTGGAGGTTAATGTTCTAGTTCTTGTTCTTGTTCTAGTTCTAGTTCTTGTCCTTCTTGTCCTTGTCCTTCTTTTCCATCTCCTCCATCTCCTCCATCACTCCATCTAACCTCTTTTAGGTGACAAATCTGTCAATACTTATACCCCAAACCATCAAGTTCCTCTAACAGAACTCGGACACAAACAAGCAAGAAACTCTGGCCACCGTCTGGTGGACTTGCTAAACAAAGATGACAACGTCATGGTCTATACTTCGCCTTACAGAAGAACCCAACAAACTACAGATGGTATCACTGAAGCTCTACGTGCCAATGGCGTCGACTATAACGTATTCCAGGAGCCTCGACTCAGAGAACAAGACTTTGGTAACTTCCAAGGAGGCCCTCTAGAGATGAATCGAGTCTGGAAAGAGCGTGCCCACTACGGTCATTTGTAAGTATGGTCTACGATCAAGTACTCATGGTCTAACTTTCATAGCTTCTACCGAATTCCAAACGGAGAATCGGCTGCTGACGTTTATGACAGAATCGCCGGATTCAACGAGAGTCTCTATCGACAGTTTGAAAACGACGATTTCCCAAGCGTCCTCGTCTTGGTAGCCCATGGTATTTGGATAAGAGTATTCCTAATGAAATGGTATAGATGGACGTACGAAAAGTTTGAAACGTTCAGAAATATTCGGCATTGCGAGTTTATGGTTATGGAGCGCGCTGAAGGTCAAAACGATGGCAAATTTAAACTGCTAACTCCTCTACGAACATGGGATGACCCTGATGATAGTTCTTATAACGAACCTGCATTTGCTGTTCTAGACGATTCAGCCGTCGAGAAGCAACTTGCAAGAGAACGAACCATCAAAGAAGAGTTCATGGAGGCTAAGAAGAATCCTCCTGATTCTGCCGTTAAAACTAACTAAACGCCCATATGAACTTTCTATGCTTCACCGTCATATAACCTTTTATATACTCACAATTTGCATTTATATCATGTTTTATTCGAGACATCACTAGGGTCTCTTTCCTTATAATGACCGTACAATTTAAATTGAGAGCCCTGTCTAATTTATTGTCTTCTATTGTCTCAACGAGATTTTGACCGAATTACAAGTTCTGAATCCGTCCAGACCCTGAATATCTGTCAAACCTCTATTCCATGCATGGTGCATCTTCCAATTCTACAGAACTCTTCATTCTACATACAGAACTCTTCAATAGACATACTGACTCTCTTCAATCTACATACAGAACTCACCATTCCACTATTCCACCATTCCTACGCCCACTCATTCACTGCGCCCAAATATTCAGCTCTCCTATGGATTCTTCTCTTACCGCTCATTATCTGAAACATTCTATAGTGTGTTGTCGGGACAACAGCTAGTTATCCCAATGCGGAAAAGTAAACAAACCCTTAATACAAGAACTCGCAGCCCAAGAACTTGTCTTCTTTTTCAAACGCACAAGCTTCTCACCATCTATACTCTACTGATTGACCTACATTCCATCGTTGAATCTGAATCAATCTTGATACGAAATTTGCAGTTGTTTATTTACTTTGGTTTCTGGTTTGTTTGCTGCTTCTTCCTCTTACTTCCTCTTACTTCCTCTTACTTTCTCCTCCTAAATCATGGCAAAAGAATCACAATCACCTTCTCGTTTGAACGGTATTCTCGCTTCAATGAGATCTAACAATGTCATTACGACTGCCACTGGTGGACTCTCTGCCTTGAGAAGTGGTGCTAGCTCTCCTACCAGAGGAGCTTTGGGAACTGATGAAAACGGCATCATATCTGGCGTCCGTGAAATGAAAGTAGGAGATCAATTGCCTCCTGGCGATCCAATGAGCTACAGAATGGAGGTCTCTCCCGTCAAAGAAAGCTTGTCTCTCGAAGACCTGGAGAAAATCAACGATCCAAAGATCAAAAGACTGGTGGACGTGTCGCAGCTTTACTTCTTTGACTACTACTTTGATTTGATGACCTATGTACACTCGAGACACCAACGCTTGCAAAAGGTAAAAACTGGCCTGGCTCAGCTGGAGACTCAAAGCGAAAGAGAAACACAATGGAAATCGTACACCGGAAGGGAAAGAGTCTTGCTGCGAAAGAGAAGAGTCAAATTGAAGTATGGCGACTTCAAGATCTTGACCCAAGTAGGTCAGGGAGGATATGGTCAAGTTTATCTTGCAAGAAAATCGGACAGTAAAGAAGTTTGTGCATTGAAAGTTTTGAATAAAAAGCTGCTCTTGAAGTTGGACGAGATCAGACACATTTTGACTGAGAGAGATATCTTGACGGCTTCCAAATCTCCCTGGCTTGTCAAGTTGTTGTATGCATTTCAAGACCCCGAAAACGTATATCTTGCCATGGAGTTTGTACCTGGTGGTGACTATCGTACTCTGCTGAACAATACTGGTATTTTGAACCCCAGACACACAAGATTCTATATCTCTGAAATGTTTTGTGCTTTGGAAGCTCTGCACAAACTTGGATATATTCATCGAGACTTGAAGCCTGAGAATTTCCTCATTGATTCCACCGGCCACATCAAGCTCACTGATTTCGGATTGGCCTCAGGCGCAATTTCTAAACAGCGAGTCGAGAGCATGAGAATCAAGTTAAACGCATTGAAAGAAGTTCATATCCCTCATCGCTCGTTGAAGGAGCGTCAGAGCATGTATAGAACACTTCGACAGAGTGAAATCAACTATGCAAGTTCTGTTGTGGGGTCCCCGGATTATATGGCTTTGGAAGTTTTGCAGGGACGCAGTTACGATTATACCATTGATTATTGGTCTCTTGGATGTATGCTGTTTGAGACTTTAGCTGGATATCCTCCTTTTGCCGGAAGTACGACAGACGAGACCTATGCCAATTTGCAACATTGGAAGGAAGCACTTCGTCGACCACAGTATGAAGATGGACGCTATGTTTTCAGTGATCGAACCTGGAATTTGATCCAAAGACTTATTAACAGCCCACGTAGCCGTCTTAGAAGCTTTGAAGAAATCAGCCAGCACGAGTACTTTGCAGAGGTTGATTTTGCAAACCTAAGAACATCTACACCTCCATTTGTTCCTCAGCTGGATTCCGAGACAGATGCAGGATATTTTGATGACTTTTCAAATGAGTCTGATATGGCCAAGTACAAGGAAGTCATGGATAAGCGCACACAGGTGGAAAATTTGGCTGAACGGGGTGTTCCTTTACCATCCCGAGCCTTTATTGGATTTACTTTTAAGCATTCAAAGATGGGTAATCCAGTTGACGACAATACTAGACGGGCTACTAGTAGACGTCGTC